>CM071927.1:42029385-42629385 GCA_016081115.2 Rehmannia glutinosa
AAACCAAATGTTGCTATTTTAGAATATTTGGATGTAAATGCAAATCCACAACAATGGCAAAAGACAATCTAAAGGCTTTTGATGCTAAAGGCGATGAAGGTATCTTCTTAGGATACTCAACAAAGCAAAGCCTCTGAGTACTCAACAAAAGAACTATGGTTGCGAAGAATCCATTCATGTGGTATTCGATGAGCCAAATGTAAATGGAGAGAAGACATTGAAGAGTCACCGATAAGTCAATCATCCAACCATACGAAGAGTCCCTTTGAAGCTGGAAGGTCGAATAATCAATTCGGAAGAAGATGAGATAGCCGAATCTCAAAAAAATGTGGAAAATTTGCGGTATAAGTGATTACGAGAGAGCTGACCCAAAGAACACAGCTGCAAGTCAATCAATCCGGCCTAACTTACTCGGCCTGATGTAAGATGGGAGAGACCATCCACGAAACTTGTTATTGGAGACATAAGAGAAGGTGTAAAACAAGATCCATAACTCGACAAGAAGCTTATGTTCACATGCTTCATCTCGCAAATAGAGCCCAAAGACGTGTCACAAGCATTGACGACACACATTGGATTCAAGCTATGTGAAAGAAGAGCTTAATTAGTTTGAAAGAAATAAAGTATGGGAATTAGTGCAAAGACCCATACATCAAAATGTTATTGGCACCAAAATGGGTGTTAAATAAGATGAGCGAGGAAGGTTCGTGGTAAGAAACAAAGCAAGGTTAGTAGCCAAAGGATATTGCCAAGAAGAAGGGATAGATTTTGATGAAACATTTGCCCCTGTGAGCAAGATTGGAAGCTATAAGGATGTTTCTTGCCTATGTACTCACAAGAATTTCATTGTATATCGATGGATGTAAAAAAGTGCATTCTAAATGGTTTATTGGAAGAAGAAGTGTATGTTGAACAACCTCCGAGGATTTGAGCGAGAAGACTCTTGGAGATAAAGTATACAAACTCAAGAAAGCTCTATATGGATTGGAAACAGGCACCCGAGCTTGGTATGATACCTTGTCACAATTCCTAATCGAAAATGGATTCACAAAAGGAAAAGTAGATAGAACACTTTTCGGATTCAAGACAAAAAGAGTATCTTGCTTGTTCAAATATATGTGGATGACATCATTTTTGGATCCACAAACAAAGAGTGTGAAAAGTTTTCAAACCTCATGCAAAGCAAATTTGAAATGAGCATGATGGGAGAGCCGACATTCTTCCTTGGACTCCAAGAAATAATTGAAGGATGGAACCTTCATAAGTCAAACAAAATACACCAGAGATTTAATGAAGAAGTTTGGTATGGAGGAGAAGTCTTCTCGTAAAAATACCAATGAATACATCAAAAATGGACATGGATACGGATGGCAAGCAAGATCAAACAAGATACAGAGCACTCATTGGATCATTGCTCTATCTCACGAAGAAGCAGGCGGACATCACCTTTGTTGTAGGTGTATGTGAAAGATTTCAATCTGCTCCAAAAGAGAGCCATATGACGGTAAGAGAATATTGAGATACTTGAAAGGAAGCCAAGAAGTAGGCCTATGGTATCCAAAGAAAGGTGGATTCAAGCTAATTGGCTATTGATTCTCACTATCTTTGGATGCGAGTGACAGAAGAGCACTTCGCACATGTCAAATGCTAGAAACAGTCGATTTCTGGTTTAGCAAGAAGCAAAATTCAATAGCCACCTCTACACTGAAGCAGAATACATAGGCGGGGCAAACACAGCTCAAGTCCTATGGATGAGACAAAGAAATGAGAGACTATGAAGTTGAGGAAAAAGAAATTCCAATCATGTGTGATAACATAAGTGCAATGCCATTACTCAAAATCCTGTTGCACTCAAGAACAAAGCATATCGATGTCGATATCACTTCATAAGAGATCATGTTGAAAAGAAGGACATCATCTTGGAATATATCTCAATCGGATAAACAAGCTCGACATCTTCACAAAACCATTATGTGAGTCAAGATTTGAAGAACTCAAACATGAGTTAGGGTTAATTGAGTCGAAATGACACTCATAAGAATCAAAGAAAAGAAATGGAACACAAAAAGGGAAAAAGGGTGAACTCACAAATCAAATAAGTAAATCACCAGACGGAAAGACAAATAACCGAAGTCAAAATTGATAGTCGAGTCACCAAGAGAACTCGTGAGAAGTAGAGTTAAATCGGCTAAGGGATAAGTTCGAGTCACTTATGAGCAAAGTGACAAAAATGCAGTCGTTTTGACCGAGCGGGAATGTTTTAAGGAATACGTCAAAGATAATGATGATGTGTACGGGACATAAAGTTTGCACACCAAGCTTATGATTGGATATAAATGTCAGCCGCATTAAATACGAGACATTAAATGATAAATAGGCGTGCAAAATCTAAGCCGTTGATTTCGATCACATTTCAAAAACCACCCGCACGCCCTTTCATAAACCATACTTAAACCATTTCCGTCCGTTTCTCTCACACTATCAAAACTGTTCATTTCTTTCTCTCAAAAGCAAAGGCAAAATTCTCTCGAAACCCAATCTATCGTCAAATCAATCTCTAAGTTTTTTTTTATAAAATCCCGAGAAATGGCACCAACCTACGACTTTGTCAAATTAGGGAAGCAAATCCACACCGGTCTACGGTGGATTTCGACGGAATGGTGAAACAGGTCCGATGACACCCTAGTGAAGAAAATTGCTGAAAAATTAGAAACGATTTGGGAAAAAACTGCTTTCGACGTTAGAACATCCGATGACCTATGTGGAGGAAGTCGCACAATTCTACGTGAATGCCGAGATTCACGATGAAAGAATAAAGTCATCTGTTCACGGAAAGCGGTGACTATCTCTCGCCAAGGATTTGGGTGAACATTGCTCACTACTGCCAGGAGCATCGAGAGATTAACGGATGTAAACCTGGTTGATGCTTGGAAAGAAATAGCCAAGCCCGACTTTGTTGATAAAATAGTATACACAAAAACAAGAGATGGCAAGGAGGATTATCACAAGTCAAGTTTGTTGGACATAGTTGCCAAATGTATTGACATCAAATTTGGCAAATTTTGACCAATCACAAAAGCAAAGCCGATTGTAAATGGCCAATCATCGCAGAAAAGAAGATAAATCGGGCTAAGTATGTCTACAGCAGACTCGCTTAACGTAGGAACAAATCTTTCAAGGAAGATGGCTCATTTGGAAGTTCCTAGGATATGGCCTAGTAATTGGCCTGATGGAGGTGAAAGGAGTCCCTCTTAGACATGGGAAGGCATTCCATGTTAACAAGAGGATGTTCGAGCAAACCTCTCAGCGCACAAAAGAGAGCCTACGCCAAGAGAGCGACACGAGTGAGGGGGAATCACGACCAAGATACGATGTTTCCTCTCCACCCAAGAAGAAAAGCTGCCCCGCAAACTAAGAAAAGATCACGCCCTGCAGAAAGAAAGCCAAACATGCTCCCGAGAAGAATCGAGAAGCCAAGACGGCCAGCTCTCGAAAAAAGACACCAGACGCCCGCCGCCCAAGACTCGAAGAAACCATCTCTCGAACTAAATCCCTCGTACAAACTAGAGACGAAGAAGAATTGTCAAGCACTCAGAGCTTGAGAAACCTAGTGAGTCGGCAACTCTCCAATTGAGCAGATATCGAGATGGCCGAGAAGTAGAGTCTCCGGATGTAATTGATGAAATGACTAAGTCTGCTTTGAAGGGGATCAGCAGAGGCAACCGAAGACACATTGTAGTCCACACGTTTGAAACACAAGAAGAAGCGATAAAGCGGATAGTGATGTGGTGATCCTATCCCCACTTTACCCGGCATCCAAAATCATCTGCGAGAGTGGAGGAAATGGAAATTGAGTCGATCCAGGGAAACAGTTCCAACGGCCTGAGTTTATAGAAGAAGAAGAAACTGTTAAACTTCCTTGGATCGACCACCTGTACTCCCAAAGATCGATGAAGACAAGCGCACGGACATCCTGCAGATCTTCAAAGACAAGGAGAAAGAAAAGCAAGCAGAGGAAGCCGAGGCACGTGAGAAGGCCATCATCCTGTCTCGGCACCTAAAACTTAACACACACATCCTCTCCTTGATGTCTTCTCGGCTGATGAGGACTGGAGAATGTTTGCCGCTTACGGAAGAGTTGCAAATGCAGCAAGCATTGCACGAATCAAGAATCCTTCACGAGCAAAGATTGATGGAGGGACCAGGAGAGTCCTCCGAACACAAATGAAATTGATCCAATGGGAGTGGTTCAAGAATCGCCACTTTATTGCCGCCACCACTTCCCGGCTCACTGGAAGAAGGCAATAAAGAACTGGCGATGAAACTGGGATAGTGGGGACCCCGAGCCAACCCCTATTGAAGGTGTTTTACCACCTGCCCCAACGGCCGAACACTAATAGAAATGTAGTGAGTCCGGAGACGAGTGACCCCATTACAAGTCACTCACCGGTGCGCCGGGAGGAAACTCCCTCCACCGCAAAGAAGGTCGGAGAATGCCGCAGATGACTCAACAATGAATCCAGGAGGCGAAGTAGAGAAAATACAAACACAAGAAGAACAACAAGTTGCCATCAATGAAGCTCGCATGCGGTTGAGTCAGCTCACCGAGGTGCCAATCGCCTCGGGGCAAGGCTAATGACGCTGGCCGATGCGGTGAGGCACGAGATGGAACGCCCCGGGAGTTAACACTGGGGCGATGAAAGTGCAATCCATGGGGTTGAGACTCGATGGATGCCACCACGAAAGACCCTAAGACAATGACATCTGTCGAAAGGGAGGACCAAGCCTTGCGAGACCGGCCGAGGTAATGAAGGCCCACGGGAGGTTGAGACTTCTCGGGGTAAAGAAGCCAAGTAGAGAACATCCCTCCCGCTATCATCGACCCATCCGAGAAGGAGATCGCCGCACTTCATGATTCCCGGGATAATCCCGATGTAACCTTTATGGGATCGAGAAGGCGAAGAAGAACAGTCATCCCCGTGATGCATCCAAAAGACTTCGATTCTGCGGATGTTCCAAGCACGAGCAAGTCCGATCCCAAGACTACTCGTCAAACATTTAATTTGATGATGAGCCACCAATGGAAATCCCATCATCGTCCGATGACGCTATCGATCTTGCCGAGGACCGCCTACTCAATTGGAGAAATCAGACCAGACCAACGGTCATGGAGACAAATGTTGAGGCTCGGCAAGCCGGGTCCACTTCACAACAAACCCCACCAACCCGTAGTCCATGCGCAGGGCTCCTCGAGCCGCAGCAGAGTCGATTCCCAAAAGAACTTCACGCGCACCGCTCATCATCGAGCAGATCCCGGTTGCGGTGATGAATCCTTTGTAGAATCTTTTCCTTTTTCTCGGAGGTACCCGACCTCCATGAAGAGTCGAAATGAACTCGCACGCTACCACGCAGAGCTCCCGTTTTTCAATCGGCACCATTGTTCCAGTGATTATGATTTTGACGCCGCATGGCCATCACCATTTGCAACGGAAGAATCAGCTTGAAGTCCGCGAAGTGTTCAAGGCATTATTCGCGAGATTAAACGGATGGAGAGGCATCACGCCTCTATGGACATGCGATCGACAACAGAGATGCCAATCTCACGCTGATATAAGAGGCATAACGGTCGGATCGAGGGAATGGTGGCAACAAGAAAAACAATGCGTGTGGAACAAGTTAGATACTTCGGGACATTGTTCAACAAGTTCGTCCGGAGAGCTGAAATGCTTTGATGCAAAACGAAGTTGCGAACATATTGAGCACATGCATGAAGCTCACATTGCCGGGTTAAGTCGCCGCTTAGCAAAACAAGAGTGATCTCGGCGTTGGAAGAAGCCATGAATACAAAAATTCAGCCTTCTCATGGTTGAGATGAAGTTGATTTCAAAGTGAGTCCAACGCTACTCGATCCGAATTTCGTGATGCATACTCTGCAGCGGACTCGAGACAAAACTCAACTATCGCCAGGCTCGACTACCGCTGCAAGTCTGTTTCCGGGCGTTCCTCTCTCCTTTGATGATGCCAAAAAGGGGGAAGAGGAATACCTAAAGCGCAAGGGGATCCGTTGAGAAGGAAGGAGAGCAAAGGCTTGCGAAGGAAAATCAGAAGTGTTAAAAAAAGAAGAAAAGGAAAATCTGCGAGGAAGGATCAAAAGATATGACCTTGATGATTGCACAAACCCCTCAACAGGTCCCCGCACGGTGACATTATCGCAAAAACTCCCAATGACTCGCCACTCCAACACTCTGCAGATCTATACAAAAGAGAAAAACAATTGAAGCGGGGGATAAAGGAAGTGGAAGGAAGAATGGATGCCTCGAGTTATGAACATCTTGAAAGAACATGGAGGCATTCCAAAGAGACGAGAGACACTTATGCCATTTCGGATGTCGGGGCAAAGAGCCACGATCGATTGATGAATTTAAAACGCCGAATCTGAAAGATACTTTGCAAATATGTCTATGGCTCAAGCTTGGGACTTGTACTGGGAAAAGGGTCTCACGTTATGTGAAGAAGGCTGACAGCAGCAGACTACCGGATCCTCTGCTGGTCACTCCGCCGGTCACTCACCGGAAGAAGAAGACCCCAAAGACAATACACGCCCAGAGAGTAGAGGAATAAGCGGTGGTGGAGGAAGAAGCTTGCACCTGGGCCTCTCCCAAAAAATATTGAATACGTGGATCCAGGAAAGAAAGGAGGGATCTCTTTGGGTGGCTTGACCAAGTAGCAAATTTGCAAGTGGCTAAAAGTAACGCCTGAGTATGCAAAAGAAAGAATAGAAGAAGAAAAACAAGAGACAAACTCAGCTATGGGAGGAAAGACAGAAAGAATAAGAAGAGATGAAGGCCGAGGAAGGCATATGAAAAGAAAAAGAAAGGCGGTGACGACGAGAAAAAAGAGAAGAAGAAGAAAGAAGATCTTGAACAAGATGAAAGAAGGAGACAAATAAAAGGAGATGAAGTGTTCTTGTCCACCCTTCGTGTATTTTATTATGTAAATACATACAATGTAAGTCTTCGTAATAAAGCTATAAACTCTTTATTTTTTTGTGTAGACAAATATGTGCTCGATACACCTTGTAAACATTGTGTAAAAGAACAAGAATGTTATGATCAATAAAAGGATTGATTCTCGCGCATACATTCTATGTCAATACACTATCTCGTATATATCTTTCTTTGATTGCATTTTTGAATGGTTTAAGTTTTGGCATCATCAAAAAGGGGGAAATTGTTAGGAAATTTATTGTTTAAGATTTTGATGAATGCCATGTAAAACTTAGAATAGAAAGTTGGCACCCCAATTCTTGTTGTAAAATGCATTGTAATAAATAGAGCGCTGCCGAGTTAAGTCAGCCTACGCCCTAACATGCAAGAAGACAACTCGAAGACTAGAAGGAAGACTCGCTGCAGACAAATGAGTATGGCGAAGAAGAGTTGACGGGAACTCTCTCAAGAAGCGGTGAGATGCAAACAGTGAGTATCACAAGTCAACTCGAGAAAAGCCAGTCTCAAGTTGAAGTGATGTAAGAGTCATCCATGATTGGAAGTCGACTCTAAGTCACCTGGGAAAGCAAAGAAATGCAATAAGTCGAGATAATCAGAAAAGATCGATTGCCGAAATCAAGAGAATTACTTAAACAAGTAATATCTCCATACCACCTTTCTCGGAGTGCTCGATCCCCGAAGCGTGCAAAAGGAATGAATCAATGGGAAGCACTACACCGTGTCGAACTGCGAAAAGGTGAAAGAACAATTCATACGAGGAAATGGCAATTCCAAGGATCGCAACAAGACAAGCCAACGATCAAGTGACTTTCAAAAATAAGCATATCTCTTCAACGGGCAAATTTTTGAAAGATCACTATAAAAGGCTGAGGAATTTAAATTGAGAAGGAGAGAGACACATGAGATATATGAGAGTGACACAAGTTCTGCACCTGAACTAAAAACGTTCAAGCAATTATCGGAAAATCTGAAACATTCTCAATCCTCAAGCCTACACTCTACGAAGAACATCAATCCAACACTCACCGTGAAGGAAAGATAACTTCAATCGAGCTTGAAGAGGAAAACACCGAAAATCAAGGGGTCTACATTCCACGAAGGATTGTAGGAAGGTTCAAGGTCGAACCAAGTCTTAAGCTTTCCGGAGGGCTTGATCAAATCCAAAGAGCTTGAGCAAGTGAGTCAGTAGTAGCAAAGCAACGCCTGTGAAGAAGGCGAGTCGCACGAGAAGCCACCGAGTGATCAAGGCGTCTCCATCGAGTCCCAAAGGATCAAGTCAGCTGTGTGATCAAGACTTGTATCCGGATCATTACCACTTTGTATACCATCATTACCTAGTGGATTCCTCCAGGAGTTGGAGAAGAGAGGAGTAGAAGAATTACCCCATCTTCGAACCTCTATAAAAATTTCATTGTGTCATTTACATTTCAAACTTTAATTCCTCGCATTTTTAATTGCTTATATCTCACGATAAATTTGTTATCCACTTGATAATTTATAAGTACTAAACCAAGCACTAAACTCTTGCTTAATCAAACTTAAGGGTGTTAAGTCTTCCAAAAAAAACAAAACCATAGTTGAGTTAATTTAGAACCAACAAAGTTATTCCATCAACGGCTCGATTTGAGTCTCATAAGAGATCAACTCTCTTGAGTGGCTAAATTGATCCCATCCATCGACACGGTGTGTAGTATCAACTCGTATATTTAAAATGACTAAATCGAAAATTTGGTAAGGTTTATTCAACCCCCTTCTAAACCTTACACTTACACCCCTTGGGACCCTACGAAGCTCCAGGAAATCAAAGGCACAGATCCATCAAGAAAAATGGATTGGAAATCATGATGTTGCATATGTTGAAGGCCTTAACTTCAACCTGTTAAGCATCACCAACTCGTGACAAGGGCTACAATGTTGGATTCAATATGGGAGTGTGCGGATCAAAGATACTAAATCAAATGAAATAGTCTTGCAAGGATCAAGACAGAGAACATGTATGTGGTAGATTGGTCTCGCCACACCGAATCAAGTTGGATGTGGCACAAGAAGTAGTCATCTGAATTTCAAGACAATCAACAAGCTTGCAAGGAGTCATCTTATGGATGAATTGCGGACTCGATGTACAAGAAGGAGAGTGTATGTGATGCATGTCGATGGGAAAGCAAATCAAATCCTCATTCAAGGATAAGTCAAGTTCTTGTTCAACAAGGATATTGCATCTGCTATATGGATCTATTTGGTCCAAATTGAACCACCAAAGATAAGTGGAAAGAAATACACCTTAGTGGTGGTAGATGATTATTCAAGATATACATGTACAATCTTCATGTGCAAAAAGAAGGAAACTTTGCAAAAATTACCTCAGCTGATGAAAAGAGTTCAAAATGAAAAGTGCCAAACCATTATAAAGATAAGATCTTATAGAGGAACTGAGATTGTCAATGGGATAATAACTCAGTTTGTCTTGAAAATGGTATTGCTCAGTGATCTGTCCTGGATGAGCTGGACTATCAAGGCTTGATCTGTCCTGGATGAGCTGGACTATCAAGGCTCCAACACTTGTTCCCGCGTCGCACCTGCAAATCCAAGGTCGGAGGGTTTTCCGGCGTTAGCACTCCGATGCCAAAGTCAGAACAAGGATATTGGATGGATGAGTATATATCAATGTAATAGATAGTTTAGAGAAAGAAAGTGAACCCCCTTTTTATACTTATTCCTTGCATTTTATCTTCAGCCATAGCTCTAAGCGTGTCATCACCTGGTTGGTTACATCAATGTTGTCACTTCTCATTACCCATCACAATTGTTTTTCGCACAGTTTTCCCACAAAGTTACTTCTTGGGTCTCGCCTGCGGCAGATACTTACTTCTTGGTAGGTCTCGCTATTCTCGACTCGCCTCCCTATAACCCTCAAATCAAGCTTCTTTAATGATCGCGTCGGAGATTTTCCTTCACATTTAATGTGTGTCGCCTTCCTTAGTAGACTCGCTATTCACCTTTATGTCTTTTCATCCGTTGTCCTTCACATTAAATGCGTGTCGTCCTTCTCGAGACACCGCTATTCGCCTTTATGTCATATCATCACCCATAATTACCGCTCGTTCACCTCTCATTCCATAGTTACTCTTTGACTTTATGTCACTTCCAATCGCATTGGTCATTAAATGAGGGCACAGTCTTTCTCGCAGGAGGTCTCCTTAATTGCGCAGACCTTTCAAGAGCTCTCCGACCCCTATATGACAGGTTTAATTGCCCGAGTCTACTTTTCTTTTAGAGATTGGCCCATGGGCAGGTCTACTATAGTAGGCCTGTCTTTACCTAAGTTGGGCGGATCAACTACTCCCCTACTCTATGTGGACTAAGATGGCAAATCATGTCCACTAGAGTAGGCTATAACTTCCTATGTGCTTCTCGATGGTAATTTCGTGGCGGTTATCATTTTAAATTATGTCATCGCTTCGTATGACGTGCCCATAATGGCCTGTCCCATCTGTTCCCTATCATTCCATCTCCCACTCGTTGATCTTTCTCTCGTCTTCCTCCTTAATCAAGCTAAGATTCACTCCTTTTATAAAAGGGGCATTTCCGATATAGATCTACATAAGCAATCGTAAGAGTAGGCTTGACTTGCAAAAATGGGGCTGGATCAACTTGACCCCCCTATTCTATTTAGACGAGGTCGACAGATCTATGTGATAGTGTAGATCTAAAATACTACCTTTATCCATGTGCAACTACACTAGGTATGCTTGTATGCTAACCTTGTGTCGTGAGACGATCCTTTATCTGGACTTGATTATGAGAGATGGTAGGGATGGTTTTAATCTCCTCGTGGAAGTCGGGCTCTGAGCTACTAGAAAGGTCCTCGAATAGTGTTCACGACCATTTCTGGTTTGAGCCAGCAAGTGGCGGATGGGCCTCTGTAGCTTCTACAACTAAGAAACTTCTTTTTGTTACGGTTTGTTAGTTCATCTAAGTTCGACTTTCAAGTTTTGAGTCTAGGACCAAAAGTAGTTAGAGCTGAGCTCTAATCCCTTTCGAGTATATCTACAGGGAAAGCAGACATTTTATATAATGTAGGCCTGTATTTGGCCCCTTTCTCTTGGGCAGTAACCTTCCAAATTTTGCCTTTCTTTATTCTATGCCTCCTCACACTTTATGCAAATAATGGTTTGTTATTTCAATTTCTATATTTATCCATCTTCTTTCTCCCTAGCATTTGATCCTCATTTCTTTAAAAGGATAGAACGTCTTCTTGTTTTTTCGGAAAGATCCTTCTTCTTATCTATAAATACGTTACCTAGGCTCTATCGTGCAAGATACTTGGGCAGGTCTTGCCTCCTGTCGAGCTAGAACTCCACAATTCTAACATTGCATTGGAAACACCTGCCTTAGCTTCAGGGCCAACATCAAAAAGTTAGAGGCTGAGCATCATGTTGCCAATACCAAAGTTGCCTCGTGTAAATGAAAAATGAAGGTAGATCATGCTAAAGCAAAGATTTTCGAAGAAGAGAAGCTCAAAGCTAATGATGTTGTCAAATTTCTGCCTCTTTGTGTCATATTTTGCCTCTGTTTATCTAAAATAACTTTTCAAGTTTATTTTCTAGTATTTCGTACCTCCACTACTCCCAGATTAAGTAGTTCTTGCAAATTGCTTAATCTATTATAAGCGATCGTGATCCGCCTCTCATAAGGGGCTCGGGGATTTCCTTTTGATTGTTCATCTCTTTTCGTATTTTATGTTTTTAGGAAATTGATGATACAATTCAAATCTCAAATTCATGGCTTAGGACCTAAGATATGTCAAACCTTAAGGTAGATCAAACCATAAAATGGATTTGAATCTAATCAACACGGGCTATTTAATTCACCAAGGATCATGCGACTCATCACGCCTCGGATATGCCCTCTTTATTAGTGCTCCAACTTTTGAAGATGATAGTAAGAATTTGGTGTGTCTTTCTCAAACATGAGGTCGATCAACTACACTACCCACTCTATCAGAGCAAATTTTCAAATCTCTTTGGTGGAGTAGGAACCCATCGCGCAACTTCTCGATTCGGCCTAACATGCTCATTAGGATCTTCGGAGCACCTAATGTTGAATTGTAAATTCACTCCAGATGGCCTAAGGTGGGAGCTCAGCCCGACTCCCTAGGTTTTGGTGAGTATTTAAGCTCAAACTTCAAATTCTATACTGAAGACCTGGGGAATCGTAGCTCAGCTTTCCCTTTCAGGGCTTTTATAAATGGTAGCAACTTAAGTTTAATTTTTAAATTCAAAACTTAAGACACTGGGGATTCGTAGAGCTTGACTCTTCACACCAAGAATTTTTTTAAACATCAAAAGATACCTAAGTTGAATACGCTTATTCAATACTTAGGAACTGGCTTACCTAGAGCTTCGGCTCCCAACACCAGAAATTTTTAAACATCAAAAAATACCTAAGTTGAATACTCTTATTCAAAACTTAGGACCTGGCTTACTTAGAGCTTGACTCCCACACCAGAATTTTTTAAACATCAAAAAATACCTAAGTTGAATACTCTTATTCAAAACTTAGACTTAGCTTACTTAGAGCTTGACTCTCCACACCAGAATTTTTTAAACATTAAAAATACCTAAGTTGAATACTCTTATTCAAAACTTAGACTGGCTTACTTAGAGCTTGACTCTCCACACCAGATTTTTTTGTAAAAACTAGAGTTGAACGTTCATCTCAAAACTCAAGACCTGGGGATTCCAAGCTTGACTCTTCACGCCAGGTTTAATGGAAAAAACTTAAGGAGCGTTAAGCTCGAAACTTAAGACCTGGGGGATTCCGAGCTTCAGCTCTCCCGGACCAGGGTTTAATGGTAAAAACTTAAGGAGCGTTCAGCTTGAAACTTAACACCTGGGGATTCGAGACTTGACTCTCCCGGACCAGGGTTTAATTGTAAAAACTTAAGGAGCGTTCTCACTAAACTTAAGACTGGGGATTCCGAGCCAGTTCTCCCTTACCCGGGTTTAATGGTAAAAACTTAAGGAGCGTTCGGCTTGAAACTTAAGACCTAGGGATTTCGAGCTTTAGCTCTCCTGCACTGAGGTTTGTTGGAAAAAACATAAGGAGCGTTCACTAAACTTAAAACACAGGGAATTCCGAGCTTGACTCTCCCGGACAAGGGTTTAATGGATGATAATTTGGAAAACATTAACAAGAGATGCATCTTCCTTCCGACTTTAATAAAGAGCGCAAAGAGGAAGCGCTACAAGCTCATAGGCCTTCATACTCCCATTCATAAATACATTCTCGGACAAAAACTTTTTTAAGATAACAAATGTTCCTGTGCTTCAGGTATTTTACAACCCTTCGGATCTTCCAACTCATAAGATCCTCCTCTTATCGATCGCTACCTTATAAAGTCCTTCCCGCTTGCTCTTGATTTAACTTTTTTCTTTAGTGCCTCCGCTTTGCCGCACTGAGTCTCCCACTTGAAAGTTCCATTTTCTAACTCCGCTTATCATAGCCGATTTCATCGTTGTCCCCTGCTGATTTCCATCCTCAAATTAATCTTTGAAACTTAAGATCCGGGGAATCCGAGCTTCTACTCTCCTCTCATCTCCTCTTGACTCCTCGCACTAGCTCCTCACTTTCCTCGACCAAATCGCTTGGTTAACTAAATCCGCCAACTATATTCTTCCAAATGAATGCCATAATGTTTTCTTCCTTGCTCTTTGCCAAAGGCTCGCCTCCACCCACTTGTCAAGTTAGTTCACCTCCTCGCTTACCACTTTCTTTGCCTTGATGCGAAGTAGATATGAATGTCTTTCTCCAATCCGCACTATCTTTTAATGATGAACTTCTAACTCGAGCTTGGTATTTTCTTCACCTGGTATATGTTTTAGTTTAAAAATGATGAAATGTTTTGTCAACTCCCCCATTATCTGCATATACCTCTTCATTCTTTCCTCCATCTTCTCATGATCTTCGTTAATCTAGATTGACGGCCATACAGATCCTTTGCACCAGCACTCGTCACTTAGCTTCGTTGTTGGAGGCCCCAACCCACGTGTCTCTCCTTGGTTTGCCCTAAGCTCTCCCCTCTTTATAGCTCATTTGATCATCCGGCCGAGGCCTCCAAATATCCATTATTCGTCCCCAGGCTGAGTTGGTAAGAACCATTACTTTATGCGACAAGAAATATGGCATGAGCTTTCGTGCTGCAATTAATAATGCTAGTCCTCCCTTCTCCACCTCTGAATGTCTTAGCTCCGCTCTTGTAGTAATTTGCTCGTATATTACATTGGCATCTACTTTCCTACTCCTTCCTTAGCCAAATCGAGCTCACTGGACCACTTCATCAAATATATAGGTACAAGTTTTCCTTTGCAGACCGTTAAAGTTAGCAAAAATGACTTTGAGAATATCATACTTCACAAAACAAATAGGTGTGAGTAAGACCATTCAAATTCGCCCAGTTTCAAAGTTTAAGAGTAGAAATTCAAGAGATTAAAGCCTCTCTTGGCAATACGAGATCACTCTATCATAAACTAGTGTATAGTTTATCGAGTTGATCCAAATGACTAGATATTCTTAGCTAGATCTTTTATTCATTTTTTACGCCAAAAACAAGCTTAATATAATGTAGTTCCTCTAAAGGAGAATACTACAGATGTTAGAAATTACCATTAAAAGTTTACAACTCGGGACTTAAGGTAGCTCTAACAATTTAGGTAGGTCGTATCATAGAGGTAGCTCAAACCATAAGATAGATTTGTCTTTAATTACTTGGGCTATTTCCCAGTTGATCTTCTCATAGACTTTGATACCACTTTGTAAGCAAAAAAGAATAAGGCATATATCCTTACACATAACGAGGTATGAGCTTTACATGAGAAAGGTAGACACATGCATGAGCAGTATAAAACTTTAATCTGATTCATTTCGCTTGCAATTCTTTTCACAAGCATGCTTTAACCAAATATTACAAAAACATGGAAATTGAATAATCCAGAGATATCATAAATATTTTAATGCAATGTGTCTTCCTACAGATGAGGAAATAGGGCATCATGTAACATCAAATTATCAAATTTAGCCCACAAATACAAGCGGTACCTACAAATGAATATGCATTTCCGAACCACGAAAATAGTCATAAGAAATAGACTCATATCGATCCCTACAACTACACCCAAACACCCTTTAGAATAAGAAAGAGGGATTCGTATTACCGCCATGCTCAACGTTTTAATACTAGCTCAGGTCTAGCAGACATTAAAGTGCTCTACTCATAAACTTAAAAACAATAGGAAAAGCATTTAATAATGCGAATCGTAATCTGCTCATGCACTTATAGTTGCCCTCTATTTGATCGCTAAAGGTTTCCCTCTTCCCTAACTAATCGCTCAACGATGGATTGCGCGACTAACAATATATTCATTACTCAACACCGGAATGATTGATTTTGCGACTTAATCTCACTATCCATTTGAATTGGACCATAAAATAATTATATTATCTTGGTCCTAACAAGATGAAGATTTGAAGGTTTATATATCGGATTATATGAACCTAAGGAACCGATGTCAAAGTAGCTATTCTCCGAATTTGGGAGACTCGCGTAATTCCAAAGACAAAACATGCACTATATATGTATATTATTCGACTCTTCAATCCTAACCGTAGGCTTCTAGTGTCGAAATCAAGAGCACAAATTATTCTTTAATTGGAAACCTTATTCACGTGAAAATTAAGACCGTTACCTTTCTAACATCAAACTTATGAACATAAGCTCACCTAATATGCGTAGAAAAGAGTTTCTAACCAATGAGAACCGGTGACTTCCACGACCATGATTATTTCGCAATTCAATTAGACTAGTGGAGGTAGTACAAAGCTTGATAACACTTCTTCCACCATTTCAGCCTTCGGAGGAAATTAGTGCTCCATTTCCTCGCAAACTCGATTCATTCACCCTCACGTCTTGAACTCAATTGTTTCCCACAGATGGCGCCACTTGATCTATCCTGGATGAGCTGGACTATCAAGGTTTGATCTGTCCTGGATGAGCTGGACTATCAAGGCTCCAACACTTGTTCCCGCGTCGCACCTGCAAAGCCAAGGTCGGAGGGTTTTCCGGCGTTAGCACTCCGATGCCAAAGTCAGAACAAGGATATTGGATGGATGAGTATATATCAATGTAATAGATAGTTTAGAGAAAGAAAGTGAACCCCCTTTTATACTTATTCCTTACATTTTATCTTCAGCCACAGCTCTGCCACGTGTCATCTTCTGGTTGGTTTTAGTGTTGTCACTTCTCATTACCCATCACAATTTGTTTTTTGCGTCAGGTCTTCCCGACACAAAGTTACTTCTTGGCAGTGTCCGCCTGCAGATACTTACTTCTTGTCCGCCTATTCACTCGCCTCCTATAACCCTCAAATCAAGCTTCTTTAATGATCGCGTCAGAGATTGTCCTTCACATTTAATGCGTGTCAGGTCTTCCTTAGTAGACCTGCTATTCACCTTTATGTCTTATCATCTGTTGTCATTCACATTAAATGCGTGTCAGGTCCTTCTCGGTAGACCTGCTATTCACCTTTATGTCATATCATCAGCCATGATTACCGTCGTTCACCTCTCATTCCACTGTTACTCTTTGACTTTATGTCACTTCTAGTCGCATCGGTCATTAAATGAAGGCACAGGTCTTTCTTGCAGGAGGTCTCCTTAATTGCACAGGACCTTTCGAAGAGCTCTCCGACCCCCATATGACAGGTTTAATTGCCCGAGTCTTTACTCTTCTTTTAGAGATCCGCCCATGGGCAGGTCTATTATAGTAGGCATGTCTTTACCTAAGTTGGGCCAGATCGACTACTCCCCCTACTCTATGTGGACTAAGATGGCAAATATGTCCACTAGAGTAGGCTATAACTAGTTCCGGAGCCTTCCGGATGGTAATTTCGTGGAGGTTATCATTTTGAATTATGTCATCGCTTCGTATGTCGTGCCCATAATGGCCTGTCCCATCGGTTCCCTATCATTCCATCTCCCACCCGTTGATCTTTCTCTCGTCTTCCTCCTTAACTGCTAAAATTCAGCTCCTTTTATAAAAGGGGTATTTCCGATATAGATCTACATAAGCAATCATAAGAGTAGGCTTGACTTGCCAAAATGGGGCTGGATCAATTGGACCCCCCTATTCTATTTAGACGAGGTCGACAGATCTATGTTATAGAGTAGATCTAAAATACTACCTTTATCCATGTGCTGCTACACTAGGTATACTTATATGCTAACCTTGTGTCATGAGACGATCCTTCATCTGGACTGGATTATGAGAGATGGTAGGGCTGGTTTTAATCTCCTCGTGGAAGTCGGGCTCTGAGCTACTAGCAAGGTCCTCGAATAGTGTTCATCACCATTTCTGGTTTGAGCCAGCAAGTGGCGGATGGGCCTCTGTAGCTTCTGCAACTAAGAAACTTCTTTTTGTTACTGTTTGTTAGTTCATTTAAGTTCGACTTTCAACTTTTGAGTCTAGGACCAAAAGTAGTTAGAGCTGAGCTCTAATCCCTTTAGAGTATATCTACAGGGAAAGAAGACATTTTATATAAAGTAGGCCTGTATTTGGCCCCTTTCTCTTAGGCAGTAACCTTCCAAATTTCGCCTTTCTTGATTCTATGCCTCCTCACACTTTATGCAAATAATGGTTTGTTATATCAATTTCCATATTTATCCATCTTCTTTCTCCCTAGCATTTGATCCTCATTTCTTTATAAGTATAGAACGTCTTCGTGTTTTTTCGGAAAGATCCTTCTTATCTATAAATATGTTACCTAGGCTCTATCGTGCAAGATACCCGGGCAGGTCTTGCCTCCCTGTAGAGCTAGAACTCCACAATTCTAACATTGCATTGGAAACATCTGCCTTAGCTTTAGGGCCAACATCAAAAAGTTAGAGGCTGAGCATCATGTTGCCAATACCAAATTTGCCTCGTGTAAATGAAAAATGAAGGTAGATCATGCTAAAGCAAAGATTTTCGAAGAAGAGAAACTCAAAGCTATTGATGTTGTCAAATTTCTGCCTCTTTGTGTCATATTTTGCCTCTGTTTATCTAAAATAACTTTTCAAGTTTTATTTTCTAGGATTTCGTACCTCCACTACTCCCAGATTAAGTAGTTCTCGCAAATTGCTTAATCTATTATAAGCGACTGTATCCGCCCTCTCATAAGGGTCTCAGATTTCCTTTTTGATTGTTCATTTCTTTTCGTATTTTATGTTTTTTGGAAATTGATGATACAAGTCGAAATCTCAAATTCATGGCTTGGGACCTAAGATATGTCAAACCTTAAAGGTAGATCAAACCATAAAATGGATTTATATCTAATTAACAGGGGCTATTTAATTCACCAAGGATCCAGCGACTCATCACGCTTGGATATGCCCTCTTTATTAGTGCTCCGACTTTTGAAGATGATAGTAAGGAATTTGGTGTGTCTTACTCAAACATGAGGTCGGATCAACTACACTCCCCACTCTATCATAGCAGATTTTCAAATCTCTTTGGTGGAGTAAGAACCCATCGCGCAACTTCTCGATTCAGCCTCACATGCTCATTAGGATCTTCGGAGCACCTAATGTTGAATTGTAAATTCACTCCAGATGGCCTAAGGTGGGAGCTCAGCCCGACTCCCTAGGTTTTGGTGAGTATTTAAGCTCAAACTTCAAATTCTATACTTAAGACCTGGGGAATCGTAGCTCAGCTTTCCCTTTCAGGATTTTTATAAATGGTAGCAACTTAAGTTAATTTTTAAATTCAAAACTTAAGACCTGGGGGATTCAGAGCTTCAGCTCTCCACACCAGGAATGTTTTTTAAACATCAAAAGATACCTAAGTTGAATACCCTTTTTCAAAACTTAGGACCTAGCTTACCTAGAACTTCAGCTCCCCACACCAGGAATTTTTAAACATCAAAAAATACCTAAGTTGAATACTTTTATTCAAAACTTAGGACCTGGCTTACTTAAAGCTTCAGCTCTCCACACTAGGAATTTTTTAAACATCAAAAAATACCTAAGTTGAATACTCTTATTCAAAACTTAGGACTTGGCTTACTTAGAGCTTCAGCTCTCCACACCAGGAATTTTTTAAACATTAAAAAAACCTAAGTTGAATACTCTTATTCAAAACTTAGGACCTGGCTTACTTAGAGCTTTAGCTATCAACACCAGGAATTTTTGCTAAAAAAACTCAAGTTGACGTTCATCTCAAAACTCAAGAACTGGGGGATTCCGAGCTTCAGCTCTCCACGCCAGGGTTTAATGGAAAAAACTTAAGGAGCGTTCGACTCAAACTTAAGACACTGGGGATTCCGAGCTTGACTCTCCGGACCAGGGTTTAATGGTAAAAACTTAAGGAGCATTCATCTCAAAACTTAAGACCTGGGGGATTCAGAGACTTCAGCTCTCCTGGACCAGGGTTTAATGGTAAAAACTTAAGGAGCGTTCAGCTCGAAACTTAAGACCTGGGGGATTCCGAGCTTCACTCTCCTGGATAAGGGTTTACTGGTGGAAAACTTAAGTTGAGCGTTCACTCGAAACTTAAGACACAGGGGATTCCGAGCTTCACTCTCCGGATAAGGGTTTACTGGTGGAAAACTTAAGTTGAGCGCTCACTCAAACTTAAGACACTGGGATTCGAGACTTGACTCTGCCGGACCAAGGTTTATTGGTGAATAACTTAAGGAGCATTCAGCTTGAAACTTAAGACCTGGGGGATTCCGAGCTTCAGCTCTCCCGGACCAGAGTTTAATGGTAAAAACTTAAGGAGCGTTCAGCTCGAAACTTAAGACCTGGGAGATTCCGAGCTTCAGCTCTCCTGGACCAGGGTTTAATGGTGGAAAACTTAAGTTGAGCGTTCAGCTCGAAACTTAAGACCTGGGGGATTCAGAGACTTTAGCTCTCCCGGACCAGGGTTTATTGGAAAAAACTTAAGGAGCGTTTAGCTCAAAACTTAAGACCTGGGGGATTCTGAGCTTCAGCTCTCCCGTACCAGGGTTTAATGGTGGAAAACTTAAGTTGAGCGTTCAGCTCAAAACTTAAGACACAGGGGATTCGAACTTGACTCTCCGGACCAGGGTTTAATGGTGGAAAACTTAAGTTGAGCGTTCAGCTCGAAACTTAAAACCTGGGGGATTCAGAGACTTCAGCTCTCCCGGACCAAGGTTTATTGGTGAATAACTTAAGGAGCGTTCAGCTTGAAACTTAAGACATGGGGGATTCCGAGCTTCAGCTCTCCCAGACCAGGGTTTAATGGTAAAAACTTAAGGAGCGTTCAGCTCAAAACTTGAGACACAGGGGATTCCAAGCTTGACTCTCCCTGGACCCAGGGGTTTAATGGTGGAAAACTTAATTTGAGCTGCGTTGACTCAAAACTTAAGACCTGGGGGATTCAGAGACTTGACTCTCCCTTTACCGGGTTTATTAGAAAAAACTTAAGGAGCGTTCAGCTTGAAACTTAAGACCTGGGGTATTCCGAGCTTCAGCTCTCCCGGACCAGGGTTTAATGGTGGAAAACTTAAGTTGAGCGTTCACTTGAAACTTAAGACACGGGGATTCCGAGCTTCAGCTCTCCCGAACCAGGGTTTAGTGGTGGGTAACTTAAGTTGAGCGTTCAAATTGAAACTTAAGACACAGGGATTCAGAGACATCAGGTCTCCCGGACCATGGTTTATTGGAAAAAACTTAAGGAGCGTTACTCAAACTTAAGACTTGGGGATTCCGAGCTTCAACTCTACTGCACTGGGTTTAATGGTAAAAACTTAAGGAGCGTTCACTCAAACTTAAGACACAGGGGATTCCGAGCTTGACTCTCCGGACGGGTTTATTGAAAAAAACTTAAGGAGCATTCAAACTAAAACTTAAGACTGGGGATTCCGAGCTTGACTCTCACAAACCAGGGTTAATGGATTATAATTTGGAAAACATTAACAAGAGATGCATCTTCCTTCCGACTTTAATAAAGAGTGCAAAAAAGGAAGCGCTACAAGCTCATAGGCCTTCATACTCCCATTCATAAATACATTCTCAGACAAAAAACCTTTTAAGATAACAAATGTTCCAAGGCCTAGGTATTTTACGACCCTTGAGATCTTCCAACTCATAAGATCCTCCTCTTATCGACCATTACCTTATAAAGTCCTTCCCGTTGCTCTTGATTTATGTTTTTTCTTTAGTGCCTCTTCCTATTGCCGCACTGTCCCACTTGAAAGTTCCATTTTCTAACTCGCTTATCATAGGCTGATTTCATCGATTGTCCTGATTTTCCATCCTCAAATTAATCTTTGAAACTTAAGATCTGCGGAATCCGAGCTTCGCTCTCCCTCTCATCTCTCTTGACTCCTACTTTTGACTCCTCACTTTCCTCCTTGAAATCGCGATCCGTTATCCAGACCAAATCCTCAGTTAACTAAATCCGCCAACTATATTCTTCCAAATGAATGCCATAATGTTTTCTTCCGTGCTCTTTGCCAAAGGCTATGCCTCCACCCACTTGCTGAAGTAGTTCACTGCCTCTGCTTACCACTTTCTTTGCCTTGATGCGAAGTAGATATGAATGTCCTTCTCCAATCCGCGCTATCTTTTAATGACGAACCTCTAACTCCAAGCTTGGTATTTTCTTCACCTGGTATATGTTTTAGTTTAAAAACGATGAAATGTTTTGTGAACTCCCCCATTATATGCATATACCTCTTCATTCTTTCTTCCATCTTCTCATGATCTCCGTTAATCTGGATTGACGGCCATACAGATCCTTTGCACCACCACATCGTACTTAGCCTCGTTGTTGGAGGCCCTAAACCCACAGGTCTCCCTTGGTTTGTCCTAAGCTCTCCCCTCTTTATAGCTCATTTGATCATCTGGCCCGAGGCCTCCAGTCTATCCATTATTCGTCCCCAGGCTGAGTTGGTAAGAACCATTACTTTATGCGACAAGAAATATGGCCTGAGCTTCCATGCTGCAACTAATAATGCTAGTCCTCTCTTCTCCACCTCTGAATGTCTTAGCTCCGCTCTTTGTAGTAATTTGCCGTATAATACATTGGCATCTTCTTGCCCTGCTCCTTCCTTAGCCAAATCGAGCTCACTGGACCACTTCTACTTAAATATATAGGTACAAGTTTTCCCTTTGCACTGGTTGGGTTAGCAAAAATAGCTTTGAGAATATCATACTTCACAAAACAAACAGGTGTGAGTAAAACCATTCTGCGATTCGCCCGAGTTTCAAAGTTTAAGAGTAGAAATTCAAGAGATTAAGGCCTCTCTTGGCAATACGAGATCACTCTATCATAAACTAGTGTATATTTTATCGAGTTGATCCAAATGACTAGATATTCTTAGCTAGATCTTTTATTCATTCTTTACGCCAAAAACAAGCTTAAGGTAGCTCTAACCATTTAGGTAGGTCGGATCATAGAGGTAGCTCAAACCATAAGATAGACTTGTCTCTAATTAACTTGGGCTATTTCCCAGTTGATCTTCTCATAGACTTTGATACCACTATGTAAGCAAAAACGAATAAGGCATATATCCTTACACATAACGAGGTATGAGCTTCATATGAGAAAGGTAGACACATGCATGAGCAGTATAAAACTTTAATCCGATTCATTTCGCTTGCAATTCGTTTTACAAGCATGCTTTAACCAAATATTACAAAAACATGGAAATTGAATAATCTAGAGATATCATAAATATTTTAATAGAACAGGTCTTCCTACAGATGAGGAAATAGGGCATCATGTAACATCACATTATCAAATTTAGCCCACAAATACAGCAGGTACCTACAGTAATATGCACTTCCAGAACCACGAAAATAGCCATAAGAAAGAGACTCGTATCAGTCCTACAGCCCAAACTCCCTTTAGAATAAGAAAGAGGGATTCATATTACTCCCGCCATGCTCAACGTTTTAATACTAGCTCAGGTCTAGCAGATTAAAGTTCTCTACTCAAAAACTTAAAAAACAATAGGAAAAGCATTTAATAATGCGAATCATAATATGCTCATGCACTTATAGTTGCCCTATTTGATCGCTAAAGGTTTCCCTCTTCCCCTAACTAACTGCTCAACGATGGATTGCGCGACTAACAATATATTCCTTACTCAACACCGAGAATGATTGATTTTGCGACTTGACCTCACTATCCATTTGAATTTGACCACAAAACAATTATATTATGCTGGTCCTAACAAGATGAAGATTTGAAGGTTTATATATCAGATTATATGAACCTAAGGGAACTGATGCTGTCAAGTAGCTCTTCTCCGAATTTGGGAGACCTGGCGTAATTCTAGCACAAAGCATGCACTATATATGTATATTATTCGACTCTTCAATCCTAACCGTAGGCTTCTAGTGTCGAAATCAAGAGCACAAATGATTATTTAATTGGAAACCTTATTCACGGGAAAATTAAGACTGTTACCTTTCTAACATCAAACTTATGAACATAAGCTCACCTAATATGCGTAGAAAAGAGTTTCTAACCAATGAGAACCGGTGACTTCCACGACCATGATTATTTCGCAATTCAATTGGACTAGTGGAGGTAGTGCAAAGCTTGATAGCACTTCTTCCACCATTTCAGCCTTCGGAGGAAATTAGTGCTCCATTTCCTCGCAAACTCGATTCATTCACCCTCACGTCTTGAACTCAATTGTTTCCCACAGACGGTGCCACTTGATCTGTCCTGGATGAGCTGGACTATCAAGGTTTGATCTGTCCTGGATGAGCTGGACTATCAAGGCTCCAACACTTGTTCCCGCATCGCACCTGCAAAGCCAATGTTGCAGGGTTTTCCGGCGTTAGCACTCCGATGCCAAAGTCAGAACAAGGATATTGGATGGATGAGTATATATCAATGTAATATATAGTTTAGAGAAAGAAAGTGAACCCCCTTTTATACTTATTCCTTGCATTTTATCTTCAGCCACAACTCTGCAACGTGTCATCTCCTGGTTGGTTTCAGTGTTGTCACTTCTCATTACCCATCACAGTTGTTTTCGTACAGGTCTTCCTGACACAAAGTTACTTCTTGGCGGTGTCGCCTGCAGATATTTACTTGGCAGTGCCGCTATTCTACTCGCCTCCCTATAACCCTCAAATCAAGCTTCTTTAATGATCGCGTCGAGATTGTCCTTCACATTTAATGCGTGTCGTCTTCCTTAGTAGACTGCTATTCACCTTTATGTCTTATCATCTGTTGTCCTTCACATTAAATGCGTGTCAGGTCCTTCTCGGTAGACCTGCTATTCGCCTTTATGTCATATCATCAGCCATAATTACCGCCATTCACCTCTCATTCCATAGTTACTCTTTGACTTTATGTCACTTCCAGTCGTATCGGTCATTAAATGAGGGCACAGGTCTTTCTCGCAGGAGGTCTTCTTAATTTTGCAGGACCTTTCGAAGAGCTCTCCGACCCCCATATGACAAGTTTAATTGCTCGAGTCTTTACTCTTCTTTTAGAGATCCGCCCGTGGCGGTCTACTACTGATGGGCTGTCTTTACCTAAGTTGGGCCGGATCACTCAGCAAGGACATTGCAGCAGAATGGAGTAGCTGAAAGAAAAAACAAAACTCTCAAGGAAGCTGCAAGGACCATGTTAGCTGAAGCTGGATTGCCTAAGAGATTTTGGGATGAAGCCATTAACACAGCATGATACACTCAAAATAGATTCATGATAAACAGGCAACTAACCAAGACTCTCTATGAGATCTGGACAGGGAGAAAGCCAAACGTTGGGCACTTCAAGATATTTGGATGTAAATGTTTCATCCATAATAATGGCAAGGATAATTTGAAGGCTTTCGATCACGAAAGTCGATGAAGGTATCTTTTTGGGATACTCAAATGGTGAGCAAAGCCTATAGAGTGTTGAACAAGAGGACTATGGTCACGAAGAGTCTATCCATGTGGTTTTTGATGAACCTAATGTGAATGGAGAAGACATTGAAGAGTTAGCTGACAAACTGAATCAGCCAACTATGCAGAAGAGTCCCTATGTTGAAGCTGAAGTAAGAGCAATCAACCAAGATGAAGATGATATAGTTGAATCTCAAAGACAGCTGGAAAGTCTACAGCTAAATGAAGATGAAAGAGATGTTCAAGACAACTTAGCTGCGAGACGGCTGAACCCAGCTAACTTGCTCCAACCTGATGTGAGATGGTTGACCATCCACCAGAGTTAATAATTGGAGATGTTAGAGATGGTATAAGAACCAGATCCAGAGCACAGCAAGAAGCAATGTTCACTTGTTTTATTTTCCAAATAGAGCCAAAAGATGTGTCTCAAGCATTGGATGACACACATTGGATTCAATCCATGCAAGAAGAGTTGAATCAGTTTGAAAGAAACAAAGTATGGGAATTGGTGCAGAGACCAACCCATCAAAATGTTATTGGCACAAAATGGGTTTTCAGAAACAAGATGAATGAGGAAGGATCTGTGGTAAGAAACAAAGCAAGATTGGTAGCCAAAGGGTATTGCCAAGAAGAGAGAATAGATTTTGATGAAACATTTGCTCCTGTTGCAAGATTAGAAGCAATAAGGATGTTTCTTGTCTATGCTTCACATAAGAACTTCACTGTATATCAAATGGATGTGAAGAGTGCATTTCTGAATGGACTATTAGAGTAAGAAGTCTCTGTTGAACATCCTCCAGGTTTTTAGCAGAAGACTATTGGAGATAAGGTGTACAAGCTCAAAAAAGCATTATTTGGATTGAAACAGGCACCAAGAGCATGGTATGATACATTCTCTCAATTTTTGACTGACAATGGATTCACCAAAGGCAAAGTGGACAGAACACTCTTCAGAATTCAAGATGGAGATAGTATATTGCTTGTTCAAATATATGTGGATGACATCATTTTTGGATCCACAAATAAAGAGTTGTGTGATAAGTTCTCAAACCTCGTGCAAGGCAAATTTGAAATGAGCATGATGGGAGAGCTGACCTTCTTCCTAGGACTTCAAGTCAAGCAATTGAAGGATGGAACTTTCATAAGTCAAACAAAGTACACCAGAGATTTAAAGAAATTTGGAATGGAAGAGAAGTCCTCTGTAAAAATACCAATGAACACATCAGTCAAGATGGACATGGATGCAGATGGCAAGGCTATAGATCAAACCAGATATAGAGCACTCATTGGATCATTGCTCTACTTAATAGCCGCCGACTGGACATCACTTTTTTGCAAAGAGGTGTATGTGCAAGATTCCAATCTGCACCAAAAGAGAGCCACATGACTGCAGCTAAGAGAATCCTAGGGTATTTGAAGGGCTGCCAGGAAGTTGGCTATGGTATCCAAAACAAGGTGGATTCAAGCTTATTGGTTATTCGGACTCGACTATCTTTGGATGCGAGTTGACAGAAAAGTACCTCTCGGTACATGTCAAATGCTTGAAATAGATTGGTTTCCTGGTTTAGCAAGAAGCAAAACTCAATAGCCACATCCACAAATGAAGCGGAGTACATAGTCATGGGCAAACAGTGCCCAAATCTTATGGATGAGACAAAGAATGAGAGATTATGAGATTGAAGAAAAAGAGATTCCAATTATGTGTGATAACACAAGTGCTATTGCAATCACTCAGAATCCTGTGTTGCATTCAAGAACAAAGCACATTGATGTCAGGCATCATTTTATAAGAGATTATGTTGAAAAGAAAGACATCACTTTGGAATATATCTCAACTGATAAGCAGTTAGCTGACATATTTACCAAGCCTCTATGTGAATCAAGATTTGAAGAGCTTAAGAATGAGCTAGGGTTAATTGAGCTGAATTGACACTCAGAAGACTCAATCAGCAGAGATGGAAGATGAGAAGATGAAAATTGAAAAAATCGAGTGTATCAAGTTGTATCGAAAAAGTCAATTGTATCGAGTTAGCTGACAGCTGAGTCACTGGATGAGAAGAGAGAAGCAGAGTTAAGTCACTTTGGATATAAGCTGAATTATTTATGAGCTAAGTGACAAAAACGTAGTCGTTTTTAATGAGTGGGAATGTTTTTAAGGATGATGTCAGCGTAATAATGACGGGTACAGTAAAAAGCTGCACAATAAGCATATGATTGGATATAAATGCTGCCGCATTAAATGCAAGGAATTAAATGTGGTTTGACGTGCTAAATCTGAACCGTTGATCTCGATCAAATTTCAGAAACCAAAAACCTGTCCTTTCATAATCCTTATATATACATTTTCCAGCTTTCTCTCTCACATTCGGTAACTGTTCATCCTCAAGCAAAAAGAAAGCAAGCCATTTCTCTCTCGAAAACCCTAAGTGTCCTCAAGCAAACTCGTCAAGTTTTAATCGGTGAAAGTCTCTAAAAATGGCACCGAAGTTTGATTTCATTAAACTCTCTAAGCAAATCCACTTAGGATCGTCAGTGGATTTCGAAGGTATGATGAAACAGGGTTCTGATGAAACCTAGTCAAGAAGATAGTTGAAATGCTAGAAAAGTCAGGTCTCAAGGCTTTTCTGACTTTGGAATACTCGCACACCTATCTAGAAGAGGTTGCACAGTTCTATGTTAACACGGAAGTGCAGGACGAAGGGATCAAGTCTTCTGTCCACCACAAGGACATAATGATAAATGCTAAGGACCTTGCGGAGAACTGCATGTTGCCATCGGAAGGCATGAAAGAGATTAATGAAACTGATGTTGATTTGGCTGCTGCGTGGAAAGAGGTAGCCAAACCAGAGTGCGCTGCTAAGGTAGTCTACACAACTAATAAGAAGCTGTTGAAGGACGACTATCATAAGTTGATGGATGTCTTCTCAAAGTGTGTAGACATGAAGTTTGGAAGCTTTAATCACCGTCCCGAGACAAAGGCGATCGTCATGGCTACGATCATGCGGGCAAAAAGTAAACTAGCCGAGTTAGGTAATCACACCACTCTGCACAGAATGTACTGAATAAGACGTTCAACGATGACGGATCCTTTGGAGGATCTCTTGGATATGGCCTCGTGATTGGCCACTTGATGGAAGTGAAGAGTATTACCCTTCGACATGGAAAACCCTTCCATGTCAACAAAAAGATGTTCAAGGCAAACCTCTCTGGAGCCTAGAAGAGAGCCCACGCGAAGAAGGCGAAAACAAGTCAGGGGGAATTAGCTGAACCTGAGGACACAGATGCTACCCCTCCACCAAAGAAGAAAGCGGCCCAAGCAGCTGCAAAGAAGATAGTTGCCCCTGCAGCTAAGAAAAAGGATGCACATGCCCCTGCAGCCGAGTCGCCTGCTCGTGCAGCCGAGTCGCCTACCCCTTCAGCCAAGGCTGAGAAGAAACCCCAAATTCCTTCTCCAGGCATACGAAAGAAAAGGACTGCCAAGTCAAGGAAGGCAGCTCCCTCCAAGAAGGATGCCCTGGCCCCCGCTGCTAAAGAATCAGACGAAGAAGAAGAACCAGAAATTCCTCTGGTTTGGACCAAAAGAAGAAGACTTTTCAAGTATTCAGAGCTTGAATAGACAGTTGAATCTTCCACTCAGCTTGAGAAAGCATCCGAGACTACTGACACTCAGGAAGTGCAGTCTCATGAAGTAATTGATGAATCTGACAAGACTGCTGAAGGTCATCAGCAGAGTCCCGATGAAGACTTCGATTGCATCGAGGCAATGAGGAAGCAAAGCAATGAGACAATCGAACATCCCGTTGAAAAAGTTATCTCTCCACCTGCTACTGATGCTGCTGAAGGAGAGAAGCAGCAGAGTATCTTGGCTTCAATCCCTGAAAAGGAAGGACAAGAAGAAGATGATGACGATGATATTATCATGTATTCTCCAGTATACCCAGACATTCAGCGCCATCTTAGAGAATGGAGAGCATGGATGCTAGATCACTCAAGGGAGCAGTTCGCTCACCCTGAGTACATTGAGGAAGAGGAAGAATTGTTGCAATTTCACGGAGTCAACACTGTGGTTCAGGCCCTTGATGAAGACAACTGCATGAATATTCTTCACATCTTCAAGGAGAAGAAAAAAGCCAAAGCAGCCGAGGAAGCACAAGCTCTTGAGAAAGTAAAGATGTGCACGTTCACTGGTACTCACGAGCATACTCATGAAAATCTAGTTGAGTATACAGACAGTGACGAGGATATGGATCCCATTGCTGTAGCAGAGAAGTCAGACATGCAGCAAGCAATGAGAGAATCCAAGCAGTTGCATGAGCAACAATTATTTGAAGGACTAGAAGAGTCGTCTCAATCTCTCCTGCAAATCAACCCTTTGGGAGTGGTGCGTGATTTGCCCACAAACATCGCCGCAGCTGACCACGCGTCCCAAGATTTTTGGAGGATGGGACCAAGGGAATTGGCAATGAAACTGGGACTTTGGGCACTCAAGTTGAGCCAACCCCTAAAGAAGGTGTTTTACCACCTGCCCCAGCGGCTGAGCATTCAAAAGAAAAAGCCGCGAGTGAGGAGCAGAGTGACCCCATCATCATCACTCACTCGGTGTGTGCCACCGAGGGGAAACTCTCTCCATTGCAGATGGTCGAGGATGCTTGCGAAGACTCTAACTTGAAGCAAGGAGGCGAAGTGGAAACGAGAAAGAACCACAAAGATTGATATTGACGGCTCGGACGATTGAGTCTGTCCCCAAAAAATGTCGGCTACTTTGAAAGTCGATGACACTATTGTTACATCGAGGCACAGGATGGAAATGCCCCGGGAGTTAACACTCTGGGCAGTGAAAGTGCAATCCTAGGGGTTGAGACTCCTATGGATGTCGTGGGTCTAAGACCCTAAGACATACCGCGATGTCGAAGGGAATATTGAAGGCCCCACTATAATTGAGACTACTGGAGGTATTGAAGGCCCAAGGGAGGTTAAGACTTCCCTGGGTAAAGTTCAAGAGCCTCAGAACATCCCTCATGTTCAAAGCGCTGAAATAGAAGAGGAGATAAGCGCACTTCATGACTCCCAGGAGAACCTTGATACATCATTCTTGGGGTCTGAAGATGAAGCTTAGTCCACCCCGGTTGCAGATCAAACAGACCTAGCTAAGGATGCTCTCAAGACTACGAGCCAGCCAAGTGATAAAGCTGCTCGCCAAAAATTTAACTTCGATGATGAGCCAAACCACAAATCTCATCATCATCCGATGATGCTGATGATGCAGCAGAGGATCCGGTAATTCATTTAGAGAAATCTACTAAGACCGAAGAAGCTGTTAAGACAGCTGAGGCTCAGTCAGTTGGGCAACACATTCCACAAGCCCGAGCTAAAACCGAGTCATCTCACAAGGCTCCCACAAACTGCAGAATCCGACTCCACCAAAGACTATTACAGGCTCCCACAGCTGTGACAGGATCAGAAGAAACCACTACAACTAAGATCAATCAAGCTGAGACATCACAGGCACAAACCGCACAAACCATCCCATATGTGCACGATGATGCCTTTGAACAAGTGTTTCCTTTTTCTATAAACTTGCCTGAGCTAGAGGAAGAGACCGCTAAAGAGCAACGACAATTCACTATGCGAAAGATCCCATAATCCCTACCGACTCCATTATACCAAAGAGATTTTAACCGATGCGGAATGGCGGCAATGAATCGAGTGAGACAAATTTGAGTTTTGTGAAGTCTTCAAGAAGATCTGTGAAGATATTGAGAAGATCGAACGACACCAAGCCTCCCTAGACTTAAGGCTGGACAATAAAAATGTCACCCTCACAGCAGATTTAAGAGGGATAGTGGTACGGATCAGGGAGTGATCTCAATAGCAAAGTGCCATGCGATTTGAGCAAGTTCGCTATTTCAATGCATTATACAATAAAATGCTTGCCTGGAGCACTGAGAACACTTTGATCAGGCACAAAATGCAGGAATACATAGAAAGGTTACATGAATCTCACAAGACTGAAATGGAGCTGCTGAGACAATTTCAAGCAAAAGAAATTATGCGACTTGAGAGCGCTATGAACGATAAATTCAGCCTACTCATGGCTGAGATGAAGCTAGTGACAGCCAAGTCCAAGGCAACTCGCTCAGAATTTCGAGCAGCATATGCCTCAACCGACTCCAAACAACACTCAGCTCTACAAAGACTAGACTTCATGCTCGCAGGTATGTTCCCTGGGGTCCCTCTTTCCTTTGATGATGCCAAAAAGAGGGAAGAGGACTCCCTAAGGAAGATGAAAGAAGAGAAGTTGAAGGAATCTGAAGCTGAGAAGAAGGGGAAAGGAGCTGAGGGGGAACACTCAAGAGATTTAACCTTGATGATAGTTGAAACCCCCCAGCAAGGTCAAGTCACTGCCTCCATCATGAGCAAACTCCCTGTAACCCTACCAATGGGACACTCTATTGTGCCAACAGCAGAAAGAAGGAAGATCATTGAAGCAGAGATTGAGGAGTTCTCTAAAAAACAGGAAGCTCGAGTTCAAAAGATCTTACAACAGCATGGTGGACTCCCAGTTGTGCCTAGATCCATGGAAGAATTCAAAACACTGGAAACTGAAGGCTACTTCAAGGGACTGTCTCTAACCAAAGCATGGGATCTCTACTGGGAAAAAGGACTGGACGTGTGCAAGATAGCTGAGAAACAGCAAAGCTCTAGCAAACACTCAGCTGGAAAATCCAAAGCTCTGTGTACAACACTCTCTAGAGAAAGAGGAGGCCGGAGTTAGGAAAAAGCAAAAAAGGGATATCGTGTATTGGACTGGGCATGACCACTTGGCAAATTTAAAAGATCAACGCGAAATTGAAGAAGCCAAAAGAAGAATGGCAGCAGAAAGTGCCAGAGCCACACGCGAATGGGGGGAAAGGCATAGAAGGGATGACCCTGATGCAAAGAGAGCTTACGATAAGAAAAAGAAGGAAAAAAAAGGAAAAAGAGAGAAGAAGAAGATAAAAAGAGAAAAAGAGTTGATGACTTCGACAGAGCTGAAGAGGAAATAAGGAGGCAGCGAAGGCGATGAAGTGTTGATGCGAACCCTTCATGTATTTTACTTGTGTAAATACACTTTTGTAAGTCATCTGTATAGTTAGTGAAGTTATTTTTGTAATTTTTCACTTCGTATTAGTATCCTAGCATAGATGTATGTATTGTTGCTTTGATATAGAATGCTCTGATACCAAATGTAAGCAACTGTGTAAAGGACAAGAATGTTATGATCAATAAAACGATCGATTCTATGCATACATTCTTTGTTACTGCATCGTCTATATGTATCTTTGATGTTTACATGTTGTTTAATGTTTTTAAGTTTTGGCATCATCAAAAAGGGGGAAAATTGTTGGGAAATTTATTTTATAGATTTTGATGAATGCCATGTACAACTTAAACTAGAAAGTTGGCACCCCATTTTCCTTGTAATTTACATTGTAATAGATAGGGCTGGAAAAGCTGAGTCAAGTCAAATCCTACGCTGAAACACAAGAAGTCAATCAAGACTGAAGTGAAGATTCCGCTGTGGAACAGCTGAGTATGGCCAAGATAGAAGATCAAGAACTCGACTGAAGATGTATCAGCTGAGGAACAGCTGTGTGAAGAGTCAGTCAAAGTCCACTCAAGAAGCCAAGTCTCAAGTTGAAGTGACAGATGAGTCATCCAATGATTGGGGTCACCTGGGGAAAAAGGCAGCAGCCAAGAGGAGTTAACTGAAATGAATCTGTTGCACAAAAGTCAAGAACATTACTTAAATAAGTAATACTTCCATATTGCCAGGTCTTAAAATGCTCATCCCAGAAGCGTGCAAATGGAATAAACCAATGGGAAGCATTGCACCTCGTGTCAGAACCTGAAAAACTGCAAATTCATTTAATACGAGGAAGGGTCTACATCTCAAGATTGAGGACCAAGAAAAGACAAGCCAACGAACACAAGTGAATTTTTGAATCAGCTTATCTCTTCAACGGGCAGATTTTCGAAAGTTCACTATAAAAGGATGAGGAAATTCATTGAAAAAAGGTTACCTGAACCATTAACAAACAAGCAATATTCAAGCTAGTAACCTGCAAATATTCTCAAGTATATTCAAACATATCCTCAAGCCTGAAACTCGAAGGAAATCAATCCAACACAAGTTGTGAAGGAAAGACAACTTCAAATCTGTTGAAGAGGAAACTTTTGAAGAATCAAAAGGGGTCTACTATCCAAAGAGGATTGTAAGAAGGTTCAAGGTCAAACCAGTATCAAGTTACCGGAGGGCTTCGTGATCAAATCCAAGAGCTTGAGAAAGTGAGCTGAAGTAGCAAGGCAGCTACCCTATGAAGAAGCTGAGTTGGACGAGAAGCCAGCTGTGTGACCAAGGTTGTCTCTGGGATCGACCAGACCACTTTGTAAACAGATCTTTTACATAGTGGATTCCTCCAGTAGTTGGAGAAGAGAGGATTAGAAGAATTATCCCATCTTCGAACATCTATAAAACTCAACTGTGTCATTTATTTTTCAACACATTTACATTCTGCATACTTACGTTATATCTGCTGATAAACTTATTTTCTATCCACCTGATTAATAACGAAGTGCTAAAAACAAGTGTTAAAACAAGTTTAAAACAAAATCAAAGGGTGTTAAGTCTTCCGCTGATAAAACCAACACAGCCAAGTTAAGGTTCAGGTTAAACAACTGAATTATTCAACCCCCCCCCTTCTAAGGGTGTTAAGTCTTCCTCAAGGACTCAGCTGTTTGTGTTAACTCTGTAAGATTTAAAAGGACTAAAATCGAAAAGTTGGTAAGGTTTATTCAACCCCCTTTCTAAACCTTACTTACACCCCTTGGGACCTACAGTGGACCACCAGCAGGGTGACTTCCCCAGGATAGTTCAAATGAAGAGTTTTATAGTCTATTATCTGAGGGATATTTTCAGGGGATGGATATTGATGATGCATGGGACTTGTACTGGGCAAAAGGTCTTGAAGATATATTGAGCAGACTAGGAAGCAGCCAACTAAAAGTCAGAAGACTAAAAGTCAACAGACTTCCAAAACCAAAAGTCAGCAGCCATGTTGGAGGTAGAAGTGGTGAAAGAGGTAAAGGTAGAGGAAGAGACTCATCATCTGGTGGGAGAAGTAGAAGCTCTCCACCAAGAAGAGGATGTGGAGTGATGTCCGTTAATCTCTTGAAACAAGGTGCGCCCAATTAGCTCGATCTTTGGGAAGCTCAAAGAAGATAAGATGAACGAAGAGCAAATGAATATGCAAAGCAACTTGAAACGGAGGAAATGGAAGTAAGAAGGAAAGAACAAGAGGAAAAGAGAAGAAGAATGGAAGAAAAGCAAAGAATGAGACAACAAAGAAGATATGGGGAAAATTGTCAAGATTTTGTATTTTTACAATTCATTTGTAATATACACAATAATGTAAGTGCCTGAATATACATGAATACAATTGTTATATTCATTTTTAATAATTTTTTATTCGGCACTGATGTTGTTGTTGGGAAAATTTATGTATAAATTTTGATGATACAATGTAAAACTTAGATTAGAAAGTTGGCACCCCAATTCAAATGTAATTCAACTTGTAATAGATAGGGTTCTATGAGTTGAGTCAAATGCAACCAAGTTGAAGATTACAAGACTTGACTGAAGATGGAAGAGAAGACCCAGCTGTGTGGCAGTTGAGTAAAGTGAAGCGAAGGTTTAGTCAAGTGACAGAAAAGCTGTCTCAGTCAGCTGACAGACAGCAAAGCCATTCCAAAATGATTGGAATCGAATGTCAAAGGGGTATGCAGCAGACAAGACTCGAGAAAGCTGAAAGAAATCCGTTGTCAAGCAAAGTCAAGGTTTTGCTGGAAATTGGCATGTGTCAGGCTGCCAGAAATAAAGCTATTTTGCTGAAAGAGTGCCTAAAGCAAGGAACCAATAGGATGCACCAGAAATTCTGCAGAGTTTAAGGAAAGGCTGGAGAGCATTAAATTTAAGGTACGGTCTCCATCAATGCTGCAAGACAAGACAAGCCAACAACCTACTAAGTGTAGCTTGAAAAATGCGTCTATTTCTTCAACGGACATATTTTCAAACATGTACTATAAAAGGATGAGGAGCCATTTGAGAGAAGGCTACCCAATCTACACAGACTATCAAGCATAGAAGCATTCAAGTTAATAACCTGCAAAATATCTCTCAAGCTTACAAAAAATATCCTCAAGTCTAAACTTGAAGGAAATCGATCCAACACACTCAGTGAAGGAAAGACAACTTCATCAGTTGAAGAGGAAAAATTGTTATCAAGAACAAGGGATATACTCTCTAAGATTGAAGGAGGTGTAGTAAGGTTCCATCGAACCAAAGCTTTGAACCTGTTGGAGGGCTAAGTGATCAAGTCCAAAGGTTTGAAGGAAGCTGAAGTAGCAGGACATCCGTCTTGTGAAGAAGCTGAGTCCCATAAGCAGCAGGCTGTGTGGTCAAAGCTGACTCGGACTGATAACTACTTTGTAACCAAGTCACATTACTTAGTGGATTCCTTCAGGGGTTGGAGAAGAGTGGATTAGAGGAATTACCCCATCCTCGAACCACTATAATTGCTTGTGCTCATTTACTTTCAAATAAGCACTTAATTTCTTACATTATATTTATAATCACGATAAATTAAATTGCTTAAGTTTGTTGATAATAACCCTGCTAAAAATAAGTGTTGAACAACGTACTCAAAATTCTAAGGGCGAAAGTCTTCCGCTATTAAAAACCAAGTCAACTGCTTTTAAAAGTGTTAGTTGAAAGCATCTAAGTTATACTATCAACAGCTCAGTCGAGTCTGTTGAATGGGTAACTTTGATGTGTAAGCCAACCTAGTTGTCCCTCAAGGACTTAGCTGACTTGAGTTAACTCTGAAATTATTTAGAAGGACTAAAATGGAAAAGTTGGTAAAGTTTATTCAACCCCTTCTAAACTTTACTTATCACCCCTTGGGACCTACAAGTGGTATGAGAGCGGTTGGTTCATTGAGCTTTCCACACTGAAGGAGAAGTAGTGAGGTTACAGTTTGAACCGATGCTTTGAACCTATTGGAGGGCTAAGTGATCAAGTCCAAGGGTTTGAAGGAGGTCAAGTGAAATATGAGACAAATTTGTCTTGTGAAGAAGTGAGTCCCGGAGCGGCAGTCGTGTGATCAAAGTCACTCGGACGATAACCGCTTGTAACCAAGCTTAAGTTACTTAGTGGATTCCTCCAGGAGTTGGAGAATAGTGGATTAGTGGAATTACTCCATCCTCGAACCACTGTAAAATTGTTTGTGTTCATTTTACTTTTCAGCATACTTTATTACTTGCTTTAATTTATAACTGTTGATATAGTTAAACTTGCTAAAGTCTGCTGATAATAATCATTGCTAAATCATGTGTTGAAAAATGTGCTTAAATCCATAAGGGTGAAAAGTCTTCCACTAACAAAACCAAATCAACTGACTTTCTAATTGTTAGCTGAAAACAGCTAAGTTATATTATCAACAGCTCAGTCGAATATGTTGAGTGGGTAACTTTGTTGTGTAAGCCAACCTAGATGTCTCTCAAGGACTTAGATGCTTTGAGTTAACTCTGAGAATATTAAAAGGACTAAATCGAAAGTTGGTAAGGTTTATTCAACCCCCCTTCTAAACCTTACACGTCACCCCTTGGGACCTACACTTGTTAAACCAAGAAACCAACCTATTCCCAAGCATTTGACAAGTACCTGATGTAATTTTCCTGTCAACTCTACATCCAAAGATAGTCCGAGTCCGAGTAGCCAACTATCTTAAATCCTCCATCCTTTGGATACCATAAGCCAACTTCTTGCATCCCTTCAAATACCTTAGATTCTTTTGGTTGCAGTCATCTGACTTTCTTTTGGAGAAGATTGAAATCTGGCACATACACCTACAGCAAAGGTGATATCTGACCTGCTTGCTGTTAAATAGAGCAAAGATCCAATGAGAGCTCTATATCTTGTTTGATCAAAAGCTTTGCCTTCTGCAGCCATGTCCATCTTGAGTAAAGTATTCATGGGAATCTTCACAGATGACTTCTCTTTCATACCAAATTTCTTCGTTAAATCTCTGGTATATTTGGTTTGACTTATTAAGGTTCCATCCTTTATTTGCTTGACTTGAAGACCTAGAAAGAAAGTCAACTCTCCCATCATACTCATCTCAAATTTCTCTTGCATGAGATTTGAGAATTTGTCACACAGCTCTTTGTTTGTGGATCAAAAAATGATGTCATCCACATATATTTGAACAAGAAGTATACTCTCCCCATCTTGAATTCTGAAAAGTGTCCTATCAACCTTGCCTTTGGTGAATCCATTGTCAATAACAAACCGAACAATGTGTCATACCAGGCTCTTGGTGCTTGTTTCAAACCATATAATGCCTTCTTGAGCTTGTAGACCTTATCTCCAATAGTTTTCTGCTCAAAACCTGGAGGTTACTCCACATAGACTTATGCTTCCAAAAGTCCATTCAAAAATGCACTCTTCACATCCATTTGATAGACAATGAAGTTCTTGTGTGCAAGATAAGAAAGAAACATCCCAATTGCTTCAATCTTGCAACATGTGAAAAGGTTTCCTCAATATCTATGCCCTCCTTTTGGCAATACCCTTTGGCTACCAATCTTGCTACAAATGATCCTTCTTCATTCATCTTCTTTCTAAATACACATTTAGTACCAATAACATTTTGGTGGGTAGGCCTTTGAACTAATTTCCAAACCTTATTTCTTTCAAACTGATTCAGCTCCTCCTGCATAACTAGAATCCAATGTGTGTCATCAAATGCTTGTGACACATCTTTAAAGCTCATTCTCGGGAAATGAAACAAGTGAACATAGCTTCATGTTGAGTTCTAGATCTGGTTCTTACTCCTTCTCTAACATCTCCAATGATTAGCTCTGGAGGATGGTCTCTCAGCCATCTAATATCTGGTTGGAGTAAGTCTGCTGGATTCAGTCGTCTCGCAACTAAGTTATCTTGAGCAGCTTCCTCATCATCATTAAGCTACAGACTTTCCAGCTGTCTCTGAGATTCAGCTATCTCATATTCATTTGGGTTGAGTCTTCTTATATCTGCTTAACATAGGGACTCTTCTAATAGTTGGTGATTCATCTTGTAAGCTAACTCATCAATGTCTTTTCCGTTAACATTTCGTTCATCAAAAACCATATGGATAGACTCTTCTGTGACTATAGTCCTCTTATTCAGCACTCTAAAAGCTTTACTCTCAGCTGACTATCCCAAAACGATACCTTCATCAGCTTTAGCATCAAAAGCTTTCAAGTTGTCCTTCCCATTGTTGTGAATGAAGCACCTACATCCAAAGATATGAAAATGTCCAACATTTGGCTTTCTCCTTGTCCAAATTTCATAAGGGGTTTTGGACAGTTGTCTATGGATCATACACCTATTCTGAGTGTAGCAAGCAGTATTAATGACTTCAGTCCAAAATCTCTTAGGCAATCCAGCTTTAGCTAACATGATCCTTGCAGCTTCCTTCAGAGTTATGTTCCATGTTTCAGCTACTCCATTCTGTTGTGGAGTTCTTGCAGCTGACAACTCATGAGAAATTCCATTTTCTATGCAATACTGAATTATAATCCCACTAACAAACTCAGTTCCTCTATCAGACCTTATCATGATAATGGTTTGACTCTTCTCATTTTGAACTCTTCTCATCAGCTGAGGAAGTTTCTGCAAAGTTTCCTTCTTTTTACACATAAAGATGGTCCATGTGTATCTTGAATAATCATCTACCACCACTAAGGTGTATTTCTTTCCACTAATGCTAGCTAGTTCAATAGGACCAAATAAATTCATATGCAATAAGTGCAATATCCTGGTTGAAAAAGGACTTGGCTTGTCCTTGAATGAAGACTTTTTTTGCTTTCCCATCACAAATACTTCCTTCTTGTATACTGAGTCTGGCAATTCTTCCACAAGATGACTCCTTGCAAGCTTGTTGATTGTCTTGAAATTCAGATGGCTAAACTTCGCTTCGTACCAACCAACTTGATTCGGTTGTGCTCTTTACTAGCAGACATGTGCTTGGTGTAGTTGTTGACCAATCCACTACATATATGTTTTTTGCCTTGATCCTTGTAGCACAACTTCATTTGATTCAGCATCCTTGATCTGGCAAACTTCCATGTTGAATCCTATATTGTAGCCCTGTCACAAAGTTGGATGATGATCAGTAGATTGAAGTTTAGCCCTTCAATAGGCTACATCTGTGATCTCTAGTCCATTTTTCTTTATGGATCATGTGCATTTGATCTCCCCTGGAGCTTCATTTCACCCAAATATGACTTTAGCACCTCTTATTTCCTTGAACGTTGAAAGATTTTTCTTGTTGCCTGTCATATGTCTGGAACAGTCACTATCCACGTACCAGGTCCTTTGGCACTCAGCTATTCCTTGAACCTGCAATCAAGTAAATTAGTTTTTAGGTACTCATACTTGCCTGGGTCCTGAGGGGTTAGTATTATAATGTGATCCAACCAACCTATAATCAAATGGTCTGACTCTAAGAAGTTGCCACCTATCAGTTCCATAATAATAATGAACATTAGCAAACTGCTTAGAGTTTTAGGCTCATACAGTTGTCTCTTTTGTCTATATGCATGTGTGTGAGCTTGTGCATTTGCTTTCTTGGGATTGTAATGAAACTTTTGTGCATATTAGGTCTTGTGTGCTAAAAATGGTTTCTTTGCCTTGGGAATGACCTGTTTTGAGTTTGAGGTCTTTGCCACTTGGGCTTGCATTCCTTTGGACTTGGCTAAGGTTTCATTTGATTGTTCCAATCAGCTTGGCTGGGATAATTTCTACAATTCCCATCATATGGTTTTCTTTGCTGAAACCTATAGGGCTTTTGGTAGTTTTGTTTAGATTTCACAGAATATTTTCTATTTGGAGTATGCTGATGGACTCTTCTGAATTTTATTTCAGTTATCCTTTCAGCATACTCTATTGGCTTTTGCCTTTTCCTTTGTATCCTAGGCCAGCATGGTTGTGATTGTGTTTGTGAGTGGGTGTAGGTGCAACATATGGTGCTTTGATTTTGGACTCCTCATTACTTGAGGATCCTTTTTCCATTACCACTTTTGGAGTTTACACATGCACAAAGGAATTAAATCCAATGCCTGTCTTATCTCCACTTTCCTTTTGTATCATTATAAGTTCATCCAATGATTTAGATGCCTTAGTGAATGATGCAATCACAATTTTCAAATCTTTTTCCTCTTTTTCTGCTTCACTAAGTCACTGGATCTTAGCTATCTCAAATGCTCACTCTATGCTCTCAAAGAAAATTATGTGACTTAAAGTACTCTGCTCCTTAGTCAGTTGTGAGTTTTGGCATTTGAGCTGGTTGTTTTCCTCATTTAAAAGTGTGTGAGAGGTTTTTACATGCTCAAAATCCTTCATCATTTTGCCTAATGAATCATATAGATCAGTGGGTGATGAAGTGTTAGTGCCACTATCACTATCATCGAATTAGAATGAGATGAGTTAGAATGTACATCATCTTCTTGTTTTTTGGCCATGAGGCATATCAAGGCCTTTTCTTCTATGTCAGAGGAGTAAATCACTTCACTTTTGTCCGACTCAACTGGTTCCTTACACTTGGTTGTGTCGGCTGAGCTTTAAACGGTAAGACGTGGCTTTCTTCTTTTATTGTCTCCTCTTTTTCTCAGACTTTTCTTTCCTACTCATTTATGTACTTGTTGATCGTGGATAGGGACATCACGAAAAATATCCTGGTTGTTTGCAATTCCAACACAGTTTTCACTTTCTCGAAGTCTCGCTTTTTTCGACTCTACGATATTCATTCTTTGATGATCAACTCTCTTTTGTGGTCTATCCTCCTCGCTTTGGAAGGTCTTTGAGTGTCTCTGGATGATTTGCCCTTATTCCTTTTGTAGGTCTTATTGAAGAACTTGTTGAATCTCTTCACCATCAGGGCAATCTCTTCTTGGTCAATGGCTTCTTTGGATTCAGCTCTTTTGGACTCACCACCATGAGTGCATAAGCTTGTCTTGGGTAGAACAATCAAATTGTCTCTTCTTGCTCCTTTTTTCGAGCTCGAATTCATAATTTTTTTTAACGCCTCGAGAGAATTGGTTATCTCATGGTTGGATGTTCTTGTAAGCTCCATTGAATGTCTCAAAGCCATCACCTTCACAAATTAAAGTAAGTTTCTCCCATATTTATTTATCCATTCTACAGGATTTCACTTTGTTGAACATGGCTTTATCGAAGATTTTATACAAAATGTCCTTGGCAACATTGTCCAAGTTGTATGTCTTTCTATCCTCGTTGGTCCACTCGCATCATGGCTTTTCTACCATAGCAAGTCTTAGTTCAGCAGGTGCATCATCTTCTCCTCTAGCAGGAGCAGCCCTTCTTATAGTTGTATTGACTTTTAGTATTTGTAGTGGGCCATCCTCAATGACGAACCACATTTCATTGTGTAAGGCTGAAAGATGTGTCTACATGCGTATTTTCCAATCATCAAATTATTCAACAGTAAACATAGGAATACAAGTTAGATTTGCTTCCATGATAATAACTTAGCTTTAAAAGAAAAGCTTTAAAAACTGCAAGTGTTGTTTCCTTTGAAAAAGAATGAGATCTAGTTCAGTAACCAGTGCGGAAGGCTCAATGAACCAGCTGTTCTCATACCACTTGTAAGTCCCAAGGGGTGATAAGTAAAGTTTAAAGGGGGGGTTGAATAGACTTTACCAACTTTTCAATTTTAGTCCTTTTTATAAATTCGGAATAGACTCAAGTTAGCTAACTTCTTGGTGGACAGCTTAGTTCACTTACACAGCAAAGTTAGCCACTCAACAGACTTGACTGAGCTATTAAAAGTATAACTCAGCTGATTCAGTTAACTCTTTAGAAATTCAATTGACTTGGTTTTTAACAGTGGAAGACTTTCACCTTTAGTTTGAATATGTTTTTCAACACTTGTTTAAGCTTGGTTATTATCAATTGACTTAGAAAATTAACCAACAGCAATAATAATAATGTGCAAGAAAGTAAGTATGACGAATATAAAAGGCACAAGCAATTTTATAGTGGTTCGATGATGGGGTAATTCCTCTAATCCACTCTTCTCCAACCCCTGGAGGAATCCACTAATGTAACTTTGACTTTGTTACAAAATGGTTACGATCACACAGCTAGCTTCTCTTGGGACTCAGTTTCTTCACAAGACGGTTGTCCTGCTACTTCAGCTCCTTCAAACTTTTGGATTTGTTCACACAGCCCTCCAACAAGTGTAAAGCCTTCTAGTTCGATCTGGAACCTTACTACACCTCCTTCAACCTTGGAGAGTAGACCTTTTGTTCTTGAAACAAGTTTTTCCTCTTCAACAAATTAAGTTGTCTTTCCTTCACTAAATGTGTTGGATCAATTTCCTTCGAGTTTAAGCTTGAAGATAAGATTTGAATGCTGGAGAGATATTGTTTTGCTTTTATTTCTCTTATGTGTCTCGATTGCATAAGTATCTTCTCTCTAAAAATCCTCGCCTTTTATAGTGGCAGTTTGAAAAATGTGTCCGTTGAAGAGATAGATGCATTTTCAAACTCAACTTCTTGGTCGTTGGCTTGTCTTTTCTTGATCTGCAGCAAGTGATGGTGACATATCCTCGTTTAATTGAAACCTGCGCAGCCTTTTCGTGTCCCGACACACGCTCGCTTCCCATTGGTTTATTCTATTTGCACGCTTGTGGGATAAGCACTTTAGGCACTCGATATGGAGGTATTACTATAATAAGTAATGTCCTTGACTTGTCACAGTCGACTTTGACTTGACAGTTGCTTTGCCTATTTGTCTTGAGTCAGCTCCAATCATTTAGGAACAACTTAATCGTCATTATCCGATAGAACCAAATTTTCTAAGCACTTGACTGATACTTCTTCAGACTTCACTCAAATTGCTTTACACTGGGTCTTCTTCAATCTTCGATTGAGTCCTGCAATCTTCAACTTGGCGATGCCTTCGACTTAGCTTATAGAACCCTATCTATTACAAGTTGATTTACAGATTGAATCAAAAGCAACTTCCTAATCTAAGTTTAATATGGTATCATCAAAATCTATTACATAAATTTCCCAACAAGGCGGCATCGAATGATGTCTTCAGAAACACCATTCATCTTTGACGGTATTGCAGATTTCTAAAAGTTGCACCAGATCCGTGTTTGAATCTTCAACGGCTCTTCCCCCAAACTGATTTTGTGAAACCATCTGGATCAATGCTGGTTTTAATTCAAACTTATTTGCATTTTTCAGCAGATAGGCCACACCCCCATAAGTTCGACTAACTTCCGGCTAGAAGTAGTCCCTAACTACCCTTGTCGTGGGCCTTTCCATAATCTGGTCATGTCCATCCACCCCAGCTGGATGTTCATCATTGTTCCTGTTATTCACGCCATTCTGATTATTCCCATCTGTCATTAATTTAGATCTTTTCCTTAGTTGTTTCGTTGTCTTCTCGATTTCCAAATCAATGGGTATTGGTTGGGTAGATCTGGAACGCGTGATCATGCACTATCTTCACTTAAAAAAAACAATGTTACAACCAAAGTAATAAAATTTATTTACAAAAAAAAACGAAAACAAGAAGAAAAAAAATAGTTACCAAAAAAATCGAAAAAATCGAAAATTGCAAAAATTTTGCTTCAATTAAGATTGAACTACTTATTACTATATCTAAGTTGAATCTCTCAATCCCCGGCAATGGCGCCAAAAACTTGTTCGCTAAAAATTTGATCTCAATACTGCAAGTGTACAGTATAATGTATAGGATAATGGCAAGCAAAGTCATATTCATCAGGGATTGAATACGAAATACTTAGGCTATAATAATATTGTATTCCAATTTTATTGAAGCGACCGAAAATCATAAGTTTTAATGAATAATTGAAAAAATAAAAATAAAAGAAACAAATTTGTAAAAACCCGAACTCTGCAAGTCTTTTCAACAAATACGAAAGCAACCCTAGGTACATAATCTCAACATGCTTCTTCAATATTATTCCAATCAATGTTTATCAAAACCAGTTCATGTGTTTCTATGGGTTTAATTCCTAAACTAGTTTATTTCCCCTCCCAAGTGATGCATAAACAATAGATTAATAATAATTGAGGTCTCCCGATGCATCACAACTATTATTAACTCCCAACATATCTTTGAATTGAAATACTCCCCACAAATAGATGTAGTCTCCCGATGTATTATCCTGTTTATGTCTGAATTCGATTTTCGTCTTGTTAAACTCACCTCCCGGATTATGGATTAACAAGTATGACATACAAATTATTGATCAGATAATCAACAAGAAAATAAGCACTCGAATTCATAAAATAGAACACATAAATCAATTAAGAAAACAATCAATCAAGATTTAACATGAATCCACAGTTTTGATTATGCCCTAGGATCCGAAAGATTAGCCCAACAAATTTGATAATAAATTCATGACAAAGTTGAATCAAATAGTTTGACATCGTTTAAGTACAAATAAGAGATCTAAACTAAGAAAGAAAACCCTTCTTGTCGGATGGATCCTCCTTCCAAGCCTTCAAACTCTTGCGCTTCCAGATGTGAAAGGTTTTGTGGTGCTCTTCGTAACCTAGCCCTCCTATCTCGTAAAACCTTTGATTTGTGTAATCATGTGTATTGTGTGTTGTGTGAATGGTATCATCTATTTTCGTGCAAGCCTTGGTCCCTTTATATAGGTGCTGTAAGAGATCACTGGTAGAGTTCTGATGGGAAAAGGACAATAAAATCTGTTAAAAACAAGTCGCACGGTTCGTGTCATCCCACACGATCTGACCATGTAATACGTCTATGTCTCTGTTTTCACCAAAACACTTCACATGGTCGTGTAATCTTCACACTCCCACACGGTCGTGTGGCCCCACACGAACTGACCGTGTGACTTGCTTTCCTTTCATTTCTTCATTTCTTCGCACTCGTCGATCTTGTCCGGGCCGTCCAACTGATATCTTTCCATTTAAGCTATGTTTCCTGTAAAAAGTTACAAGAATACGCAGTATCATGCCCTTCTAAGGAAACCAAGTAGAATACACTAAATATGCGTGCAGTTGCATCAATTATATAACAAAATAAGCCTTTAAATGCACGTATATTTTACACATATCAGTAAGACTTCCGTTGTATATCAAGAAAACTGATTTTTTAAAAAAGTTAACTTCACTCAGCTGAGTTACTCTATCAATAGCTCTTTCAGAAAACTTTTGAGCGGTTAACTCTCCTGTTGAAGCTTGACACAGTTTCTTAAAAGACTTAGCTATTTTTCTTGTAACTCTGATTTTTAAAAAGAATAGAAAAATTGGGTAAAGTCTATTCAACCCCCCTTCTACGAGAATCTCAGAAGATTCGTGGATTTCATTCTAGAACTTCAACGAGAATCTCAGAAGATCCGTGGATTTCATGCCACTCTGATTTTCTCATTCGTACCCCACCCCCATTGTCTTGCTCCTTACATAATGGTTGACCTCATTGACGCTAAACTCGGGCAATGGAACATTGAGTTAGTTCGCTCCACTTTCTCTACTATGGAAGCAAAATCCATTCTTGCACTCCCCCTTAGTTGGACTCATTCCTCGGATATTTGGTGTTGACATCTTTCTAGCATATCAAGTCATTTTAGAAAGAGAGTTGCTCCATGTGTTGTCCTTATCGCACGCCTCCTCCAGTTCGGTTGTAAATTCAATTTGGAAGAAAATCTGGAAACTTTGGATCCCTCACTGCACCTAACTCTTCTTCAGGCGCTGTATTTCTCATTCGTTGCCCCTTTGGATAATCTCGAGCTACATCACCTTCAAATGCGTGGATAAGTGCTTCTTTTTTGTGATCATCAAGCTCCAACTTTGTCTCACATTTTCTTTACATGTTCCTTCACTTCGGCATCATGGAACTTGTTTCGAAGTTTGAACAACCATCACCCACCTTGTGGTTCCAATATGTCCCTTTTACCTATGAGCAGGATATTTCTGAACTTGTTGTCATCATCTGCAATTTTATTTGGTTCTTTGGTAACCAGAAAAAATGGGATAACACAAGTCTGGAATCCTTCATGATAGTCCTTTTGGCAAACAATAAGTTGATGGGTTTTCGTGCTTCCCATTTTTGGCCCGAACGTCCATCGTCGGATCTTATGAATCCTTGTCTTATCTCATGACAACCTAAGGGCCCTATTATTTATTTTGATGGCGCCATTTCCTCTTCCAATAGTTGTGCTTGCGTGGAGTTGTTTTTTATCCATAGGGAAATTTTATCCGAGGAGTGTCAAAGAAATATTTTGGTATACTTTGATAAATGAAATTATTTTTAACTTTTTTTTATATAAATATAGAGGGCCTATTTTTCTTTTCGCACCAGGCCCTTCAAAATATAGGAACGACCCTAGATTTGGCTATGAGGACATCTTTGCAAAATGGAGTAGCTAGTCGGAAAGAGTGCTCTACGATGTTGGAAGTTAATACAAAGTATCTTTTGGTCTAACAGTGGAGTCGTGTCCATTTCTCGTAGCCGATGATGGACAAGTAAGCTCAAATTTTCTGAATTGAATTTGTTGTTCCAAGATTTCTTTTAGGGTATTGAATGTGCAGTCTATTGGAATCAGTATTCTTGTTATCTCAAAGTTGGTATACTCTCTATTTTCTTCCCATTGTCCATTGTGGTATACCACAGCTGGGATTTTCTCCATGCAACTATGGAATTCAATTAAAAGTTGGGTATGTGAAACAAATGAGAAACATAACTGAAATATGTATGAAATAATGTTTCATGTACGGCAAGAAGCAATGTATTGTATTAGGCGAATCATTGCCAATAGAAATAATTGTGAAACAACAAAGAAACATATGTGAAACAATTACGTAATGTATTGCATACTGATTTTTGAGATTCACACGATTTGTTTTATATATAATCACGAGAAGTAATTTTTGTATAATTTTGGATTACAATTCGAACAGAATAAGCATTTTTAAGCTCAAAACTGTCAGGTTGTTGGAATTCTCATGCAAAATTCATGTTTCAATTCAATGTCAATTTCATCCAATACATATTAAATTCTAAATTTTTATCTGTAAAATAATGAAATTAATCGAAACAAGGTTTTCTCAGATTAAGATAAACAGATCGTGTTGTTGTTACTTGGTTTGGTCTTCTTCTTCCTCTTGATCTGGAGTTTGAATTGTTCTCTCAAGCATTCCACTATTTCTGTCGATTTTTTTCCTGCTATCTCTGTCTTTCTTCTGTTTTTCGTTATTTGTTGGGATGGAGAATTGTATTGTGATCAACGATCTGTTGCGCCGTGATTTTTTGAGCAGGAATTGGTGTGATACGCTGCAGAGCGTATATTTGTCCAATTCCTATCGATTTTGGTATTTTTGGAAATGAACAGGGGAGGGGGCGTATTGTGCAGGGATTGGGCTTGAAAAGTTGGGTATTCATGTCATTTTCCCAATAAATAACCCCTCCTAAATAAGTTTCGCAATTAGGTTATCCTCTTCGTAGGTAGTAGGCCCAAGGTGAAGAGGTCTAATTATTAGAGTTGTCAAATAGGTTGGGCCGATTTGATACTTTGATAACATGGCTTTTTAAGCTAAATAGGCTCGGTCCCTTTCGGTCCTATGAAATTGCAGCCCAGTTTGGCTTTTTCATCGGCCCGCCCTTTGGACCAGGATGGTTTTGACAGTTCTACTAAATAGTACTTAAATTCCATGCAATTTCCATGACTAATATTTTCTTTTTCCTTTGGGGGATAGTTTGGCGGCAAAATCAAGACTCGATTACAAGCGTTTTTTGTTTGTAAGTAGGCCAAAATCTCAAGTCATCAAAATGTAGTATGACTAACTCGATTAAGCTCTCATTATACGGGCTTCATCAAGCCCCTAGGGGTCTAACTCGTACTCGTCTTTTAATGCTTAAATAACCTCCTCCTCTTCTCCCAAGGAAAGCTGACCAATCGGTTAAAGAAAGCTCAACTAAGAGCGCATTCGATTCTGATTCACTGTAACAAGCCATTCTTCCACTTGCTTCTTGCTTTGAAAGTTGTCCTCAATTAGTTTTGAACTAGTTTGACCCCCTTCCCCGAGCCTAATCAAAGGAGTTGAGAGCAAAGTCTAACCGAAGCGCGAGCCTGTTCAATAGCCCAAATATAGCCTTGTGCCTTTGCGCACAGTCCTCTCTAGTGGACCTCTCAGTAGGATTCGAACCCATACGGTTATGATCATCTATCAAAGAAAAAAAAGAACGAATGCAGATCTTGTCGATTCCTAAGAAATTCTTCGATTTCTTTTAGAAAATCATCTCGCTTCTCACGTTCAAAGGAATAGCCGGGACATTAAGGAATATCCGGTAAGGCTTTGGGATTGCTCAATCGCCGCGGCAAAGCTAGCTGCAAGTCCCCAGTTTAGTTCCATCATTTGGACATGACAGATTATCATAAGTGATGTTCGAAATCCCTATGTTTGATCATAGTTCGACTGGGTTCAGTCAAAAACCAATACCGGTGCACTAGAAGAGTTATACCCTTCCATATGGTAAGCCAAAAGAATCATGTCGGACACCGGATGAAGCGGGTAGAGGAAATGGTATACTCATCGGGCTCATGACGTGAAGATTGCAGGTTTGAATCCTGCCCCCGCCTTGAGATGCTATTGAAACCGTCGTTGTAGCTTGTTGGGTTTTGGAATTATTAGCGGGCAAGCCCACACATGAAGCTGACTAGGAATTTCATAGTTGTAGAGAAGTTTATCTTAATTTAAAATGAGAAATTACAACATTTTGTTAGTTACATAATAAAGGTGGCGTAAGTTGAAATGATTATATGCCAACTCAATTATTAATGGAAGGACAGCAATAGCTTTCAATGGCAAAACACGAGTAGTTGAGATTCAGGGTCTTGCTTTGCCAATATATTGTAAGACACCAGTATCACAAATAATTTATGCCAAACTATTTCTATCGCAATTGAGCATGTATATCTTTTCCTTTGGAAAAATTCACATGAAGAGTGACAATACATAACTCTACTGGGAAGGTCTATAATATTTTTTAGCGAAACTATTTTTATAAATGAAACTCATATTAAATAATTTAAATAGTATTTGTAACGAACTTTTTTTTATCAAAACCCACTAATGACGACGAAAAAGAAAAAAAAAACTGGAGGGGCTCTTGATACATGCGCCCAATCTATTATTTTTTGTTTTATTTGTCAACCTATGTCAATTTTATTTTGTGTAACCAAATTTGTGGTGACCAAGAAACCTAATATCTTCTCTTTTGTTTTTTTTTTTTTCTGTGGCGAAAAAAAAATAGAAGAAACCAATAATATAAAAAAAGTTATTTCATACTCGATGGATAAAAGCTTTTAAGCTTTACTTGGTTTATTAGTTTAAAAAAATTGATAGGTGTAAAAGAACAGAAATTATTCATATATAATTCAACTAAATTCATTCAAAGGTAAAAGTCAAATGCAAATAGCATGTTGTTTTCTAGTACAAATCTTGGGAGGGAAGAAGATCGAACCTCAAACCTGTTTTACATGAGAGTCTTTTAATTATTGGATCACTATCTTATTCCCAAGCAATTAGTATGTTTAAAAGTATATAAAATTCATATAAATTGAAATAACCTAGGCTTCATTTGGATTGAAGGATTTGGATTATTTCAAATCCATAATAATCTTATTTATTTGGATTGAGTTATTTTATAATGGATTTCAAATCCTTAAGTATGTTTTTGGAATTTCAAATTCATCTTAAATTCATTAAATCCTGTCCTCAAATCCTTTCCCAAATCCAAATCCTCTCATCCAAATGCAACCTAAAATGAAAAAGGCAATGTATCTTAATAAAGGCGCGTGCTAAAATATTCCTTTCCTACAACACAAATTAGGTGGTTTCGTACAACCAAAGGGCGTGTATTACGCACCCCCGACTTTTTTTTTATGGTTTGGATTGAGTTCTAAACCATTATTTTTCTTTATTCCATCAATACCCTCCGCTGAATATGTATTTTCAATTTTAAATATATATATCAACAATTAATTTTTCCTCACACAAAAAGAAAATAAAAATTAAAAAACCCTAGAACATAAAGTGAAAATCGAAGTTCTGTTTCAGAAAGAGAGGAAGAGATTCAGATATCAATACACCTAATCACAACTGCTCACATCGATAATTCTCCTTTAATTTGAAGAAAAGGTTAGTAATATTGCAGTTTTAGGGTTTCAATTTCGGAGCTCTGAATCCCTAAATTGATCAAAGTATAGTTGTTTTCATTTGGGAATTTTATCAAATTTTGAGCCTTTGTTAGGTTCGGAATCTGATTTCTGTATTATTTCGTCGAAATTTCATTTTATTCGATGTTGTGGCAGTCTTACAAGTTTTTGTATAACCTTCCATATTCTTTTATTTTTTTGCCATTTAGTTTAAGTTTTAAAACATTGAGTTCTTCGAAATTTCTTAACATTTTGGGAATCAAGTGATAAGTAGTTATTCATCCTTTATATCAGATAAAAAATTAAGCTATTATTATCTTTATAATTTATTATGATATTTACTTTCACAAATACATTTGCATGGCACTAACTAATCCTTGGCGATTAACTCATAATTATCAGCACAGGTCTTTTCATTTTATTATATTTTTTGAAAAAGATAAACCTGATATAGTAAATAGAGATTATATTGTTTCTCTTTGGTTCTTGAATTAATTGTGATTCGGTATTTATTGAAGAGAACAGCAGTTTGTTTTACAAACACTACTGATTTTACATGCTTCCTACAGAAAATTTATGATGTTCTGGATATCTGATTTCTGAACATCATAAGATCCAGATTTAATTTGATTTACTGTCCATCTGACATTGATATTGTGTCGTCTGGTTCTCAAATTTTTGTGCAGTTGTATAATATAATCTTTTTGTTTTCTTTGTTTGCCCAGGCTTTTGATATTTGCTGAACAAGATTGCTTATAATGAGGTTGAAAAAAGGAGATAAGGTAGAGGTTATGAACAAAAAAGATGTGCCAGTCTTGTGGCGTGTCGCGGAGATTCTTTCTAGTAATGGCCATACTTATCGTGTGCAATATGATTCATATCCTGGTAACGCAAGGGAACAAATGGTGGAGACAGTTTCAAGGAAGTTTGTGAGACCGTGCCCGCCTCTGGTACAAGGTGTAGAGAATTGCAATGCTGGAGATCTCGTGGAGGTTTTTTATGAGTATACTTGGATGATGGCTACTATATTGAGGGTTCTAAAAGGCAAAAAAGAAACTAAAAGCAAGAAGATTCCTCTCCAGGGGGCTGCAGCCCAGCACGGATATTTGGTAAGGCTACTTGGGTGCTCACAGGAATTAATAGTTGATGAATTGAACATCAGGATGAGACAAATCTGGTGTGATGACAAATGGATTCTGATTGGAAAGGTATTTTGTTCTTTCCATTTATCTGAGATTCCTGTATAATTATCATCTTTTCTTTTGTTCTGTAATTTATCTTGAGGTTAATGGATTGCTCTGTTTGTTGACTTAAAAGATGCATTTGAAGTATTGATGGTTTTGAATATTCTTCTTTTCCATTGTTATACATTTGAAGTATTGATGGTTTTGAATATTCTTCTTTTCCATTGTTATGCATTTGAAGTATTGATGGTTTTGAATATTCTTCTTTTTCCATTTTTGCATTCTTACTTCTATATCCTTCTCTTTTGAGAATAAGAGGGGAGCAGATCTTAATTTTTTTTTTTTTTTTTTGATGATAAACAAACAGATCTTAGATTTTCTTGCAAAACTTTAATTTTTAACTCATCTGAATGATCAGTCTAAACCATAAAATTGGACTTGGATGTTTTCAATGTGACAATAGAATTGGAAGAACATATATGTTGTACCAATACCCTTTGTTTTTACTGTTATAGTAGATTTTTATTGCTAATATTGTGCACCAATTCTCCAAATTTCTGTGTTCTCTCCCGAGCACTTATCTTTTGTAAGTGTACAAATTTTCATTCTCTGATCTCCTAGTTTCTCTTGTTTGCAGAGTTCTCGGGGAGGTGAGGATGTTATAGCCAGCAAGCCAACAACTTCAATTTATCATCAGAAGATGAACTTCCAGATCCCACAAACCAATGCAAGGGCTGAAAATCAATCTCAAAATGATTGCATGAACCAGGATGCATTTTTAGAAGCTGATATGATATTTTCAAGATCACTAAAGAGGATGTCCCCCTATGGCTCCTCTGTTGTTGAAGCACATAATGGACATGCCAAAAAATTAAGAGCAATTCAGAAAGATGGCAGGAAACAGAGAATGGTTGATGCTCCAGTGCTTGAAAAGGTAGATGCTGTTTCTTACCCAAGAGAAATTTTGGGTGAAAAAACATGCATGCTTCCTTAAAAATTATATCAACTGGAAGTAATCAAATGGAGAGGGCAAAACTAAATGATGTTCTTGGCTGTTCTGGGTTCAGAAACTCTGAATTAAATAGTTCAGACAGTGATGCCTGTTCTGTTGGTAGTTGTAGTGTTACTGATCAGAGTCTAAACAACTTTTGTATTCCATTTATACCACCCTCCCCTTGCCAAGAGACAGACACCGGTTGTAGTGATGCAGAGTCTTGTTATGGTTCAGGCTCTGAGAGAAAAAGTAGTTCTTTCCCTCCAAAAAAGGAAGTAGAATGTAGTATCCGTAGGTTAGAGTTACATGCTTATCGCAGAACTCTAGAAGCTTTGTATGTTTCTGGTCCCTTAAGTTGGGAACAGGAAGCATTGTTGACGAATCTTCGTATAATGCTCCATATTTCAAATGATGAACATTTGATGGAGCTGAAGAACCTAATTTCTGCTAAAACTGCTATTAATTTCAGATAATGGTAGAATAAGGGTTTTGTCTCACTTTATTTCGTGGTAGCATTTAGACCTTACTTTTCTGTATCTAAATGTAAGAAGAAATATTATTGCTATACTGTAACTTCAGTCTTGGGTATTGTATATATTTCTGTTCAGACAGTTGGCATTTTGTTATTAAGAGATGTGTATCAGTTCTCATTTGTCAATTAATGTAGACAATTCTTCCAAAGATATTATTTTCTCCCTTTTTGCATGTTGATTCATTCACGACTTGTAGAATATCAGGCAGCTTCATTCTCTTGCCACTTTCTAATAACATTTTCTAAAGGCGGAAGTGTTATTTAACAGGTTTTGAAGATCCATACAAGTCTTGTATGTGAGTACTGATGCAATAAAACATATTAAGTTGCTCCATTCAAAGATGTATTTTATGAATTGAGTAAACGCAGTTCTATTATGAACTCCAGCATGACATGCATGTCTGTACCCCAATTTAAGGCGTGCACACCTGAATATTACCCTGTAAAAGTTTCATTTTTCATTTCTAAGAGTCCAGACATTCATGCCGAGTTCATACGGTAACTTCTTCAGGTTGAGTTCTGGATTTGGGACTTGCATATATATTAAATGCTTAATAGAGTTCTTGCATGTTTGTCTTTTGTATTGATCTTGAGTGGTATGTTTGTAATTAGTGTTTGTTTTATTTATTTATTTTTTATTTTTTTGTTATTTACCACCAAATGGGCTATTAGAAGTTTGATTGCCTCCCTACACTTTTAGCAGCATATATATTTGTTTGAGGATGGTTATTGATCAATCTTCAATCCCCTGATTTTCCAGGGTTACAGTTGGAGGCATGCATCATTTGCTTCCAAGGCTTAAAGATGATGCCAGGGTTTCCTGTCTTTCTCTTGGCATAATCTTTTTGACGATACAGTCGTCTATTTTCAAAGCAGCAATTTATGGCTACTCCCTGGTACCAAACAATTTAGTCTATATAATTATTTTATTTAAGTTCATGCTTAAGTGTATATATCAACATGTTCTGCTGCTGGAGGAAAATTGGCGGAACATAGAAGAGCTGCCTGTACAAGGTTCATTTTTATATTTTAATTAGTATAAATTGCATGTCAGATTAACTGTCTTGCAGTTTGCGTTGTTGTAATTCACGCCGAATTTTGTGTTATTTGGCTTTTGTGCCATGATTGTGATCGTGTGAAAATTAGTTGGATAATCCAATGTTCTTTTCACATATACTGAACACAGTTGTAAGCAAGCAATTAGCATTATTGTGCAAACTCATCGGATTTCATCAAATATACATTGATAATAGTGATGCTGGTCTAAATTATGTAAAAGTTGAAATACTGCTACCACTTTCCAATAATGTTTTCTTTGCTTCGGTCCTGTGTCTTAATGTTTATTTAATGATTTTTTTGTTCTTTAATTTGTAAATTGAGCAATAGATTCACATGATGGCATTTCAACCCTTCTGGAATATGTTATGTTGCTTAGCAAGTGGGAATTTGTGCCACTGAAGAGACCTAATTTGCTTGAGTGGTACTAGTAAACTGCTTAAAAGTTTGAACTTCTCTATTATGTTTTGTTTACTATATTGCGTATCCTTAGCATATTATAGAAAATAACTTTGACAAATTATTGCAAGATGCTTGCTGTTTACATGTGTTTTGGCAGTCTTTGGAAAGTTCTTCCAGTGCACTGGTGACACACTTGTGAAGAGATGAATGGAGTTAAGAAGCTGAGGGAGAAAATTATGTGTACATCGATGTGAGATTAAAAAATGATATGAGGTAATTAGGAGTATCCTTTTCCAATGTCGAATTATCTGTGAAACTCTTGTTCGATGCTCACTTATTAGTGAATTATTTTGATGCATGCAGCAACAATGAGGCAAAGTTTGTTTCTTTTACTGAAGAGAGATATATATTGGTGAAATTTTCAGTTTTTGCTGTACATGTAATGCTAGACATTGACTCGTTGCTTCCAGTGAGAAGATTTTTACTTGCAGGTTAGCCACTCAGAGGGGCAAAAGAGGAAAATCCAGTTTTGAGGCTGAGAACAGGGTTTTGCATTTATGTTGCCAGCCGAACTGTCTTGTTTGTAAATGTTGTTATCGACAAATACATTACAAGAACAGAAAGCTAAGAGGGTGTTTGCCTAAGCTTATTTAAAACATCTTATAAGCTCCTACATCTGATAAGCTGTTTTAGGAGCTTATAAGATGTTAGATCTTATTTTAAAAATAAGGTTGTTTGGATAAAATAAGATAGTTGAGCATCATAAGCTTTTTTATATCTTATAAAATTATTAAATATATTTTTGTCTTTTGAATGTTTAAAATAAGGAGCTTATAAGCTCTTTTAAAAAAAGTTGGGGTGGAGGTACTTTTTTTTAAGGAGCTTATAAGCTCTCTGACAGCTTTTTTTTAGAGCTTATAAGCTCTTTTGGAAAAAACTTACCAAACACATTTAAGAGCTTATAAGCTCTTAAACATCTTATAAGTTGTTTTCAAGAGCTTATAAGTTCAGACAAACACCCTCTAAATCGTAATTTTATTTCAATAGTGTTTGAGCATCATTGGGATTAGGGGTGTAAAAGAAGTGAATATTTTTGATTCGATTCGGTATTCGAATCGTATATTGACATTCGAATAAAATTTTGAATATGAATCCAAATAAAAATATTTTATTTAGATTCCTATAATATGTGAATACGATTATGAATATTATTATATTCGATTCAAGTATTCGAAAGAATATTCAAATGATGCATATATATCTTTATATTTATACAAATTACTTATATATAAACTTTATACATATAAGTATATATTTATTTATGTAGATTATTAATATAATATATTATATATTCACTTATAAAAAGCCTAAACTAATAAGTCCATATATAATTATATTCTTGTAGTATATTTTTCATGGACTCGACAATAGTCTATTTTTTATTGATGTATTTGGTGATGAATATGTTGGTTTATTTAACAATTTCATGACCAAAAGTTATTTAGATTACAGTTGTTGTTGCAATCTAATCGAATGCGAATATTCGAATTAATTCGTATATGTTTGAATATATTTTCAAAGAAGAATAAAAATAATTTTTTATATTTGAACATTAAAAACAATATGAATAAGAATATCCTCTAAATGAGTGTTGAGTTTGGTGTTTTTCTAGATACGACATAAATTGTTGTATTCAAACTCTTTTTCAGTTTGAGACGAACCTGTTCGTCATCTTTGAAACCAGAATTAGATGGAAACTGCGAGGGAAATCAGAAATTAACACACCTTGTAAACAACCAAATGTTAGCGAAGTAGACTCATTATGTTTTGTTAAGTTCAGAAAATATGTTATTGTAATATTAAATTTGATCAAATACTATACAAACCTTTGGAATAATTAGAAATCACATAATATTTTTATAGGTTTAAATTTGGTATAATTTAGATCGAATGAGAATTCTTCGTGATTGTGTGCAGGAAACCAAGATTCATTATGGGCCTGCCATGTCAGCACCAAAACACAAATCTAATCCCTAAGCAACAAATAGACAAAAACATGAAAAATGATCAATCAGTAGTGAACCTGCTTTTCCCATAATGGACATACGACAAACCAGAGCATAATGATCAATTTGAAAATTATTAAGTGGAGAAATAACCTAAAGATGGGAAATCGCACGGTAACGTAAAACCATAATGATCTCAATTGGAAATGTGGCTACAGGCATATAAATAATACCTCAACATTCAGAAGATAAATCATCTTCTCACAACCAAATTAAATCACAACCCAGGACCCCTACATATATATATCATCAGAACCTCAAACTTCACTACTAGGGAAGCCCCAACCATAAAAAAAAATCCTTAGAAAACTTGGGACACCATCACTGAGTGGACCACAAAAGAGTACTGCATTTAGTCAAAGGCCTCATCATCATCATCAGGAAGGGGCTGACTAGCAGCTGCCGCAAGCTCTGCTTCATGTCTGTAAAAATTATTAGGAATTTAAGTTTTAAAATCTTCAGAAAAGGGCAGTAAAGTTCAGATTGACACTGTAAAAAATATTCTACATGTATCAGTGCTTTGTGTGTATGTATGAGAGAGAGAGAGAGAGAGAGAGAGAGAGTTTACTGTTGCTGTGCAGCCAAATCAATTTGTACTTCAGGTGGGGCAAGGGCTGGAGACTCAACAAAGTGCAAGTTCGGATCCCTGCATCCAGAAAACAAGTTAGCATCAAGTTAAATTGCATCCAAATATGTAAAAAGAGATCTTTGCTGATATTTCATAGTAGGAGTTATGGTGGAATACCCGGCAAGTTTCCTGGCAAGGTACAGGAAAGGCTTCTCGAAGTTGTAATTACTCTTTGCTGATATTTCATAGTACTGCAAGTTCTTTTTCCTGTGAAATGTAACCTGCTTAGCCTTGACCTGCCTGTTTTGACATCAACCTTGTTCCCACATAGCACAATTGGGATATTCTCACAGACCCTGAAATTTGTAGCCAAAACATTTAAATATATATGAATAACAGCTTACATTTAATCTGTACTAGCAACGCATAAATAGATGAACAGCATATACCGGCAAAGATCACGATGCCATGTTGGAACATTCTTGTAAGTCAACCGAGCTGTTACATCGAACATAATGATTGCACACTGTCCGTGGATGCTGCAGTAGTTTAAAATTAAGTATCATGATAATACAAGATGATTTCAATTTGAAGAACATAAATACACTCTTGTCCCAATCAATATGTATTCTCCATCCAGAATATGAATGCAAAGATGTTTCCATTAACAAAGATCAGTTTTTGTTCATTTATAATAATTAATCAGCTGAAGATGCATATTAGGATTTAGGAGCAAGAATACAGAAATAACAAGCATGTCGTATCCAGCTCTCCTAGTACATCATTAGGAACGCACATTCAACAGTAATGAAAGCAATGTTGGTAATTGCATTCATCAATAATAATGAAATACTGCAATCCAATTAAATGCCTAACACATCAGGTGCTATTCCTTAAGATTTTTTTTCACTTGCGTAGAAAATGACATGGAAATAGTAAAATGAGTGAAAATCAATTCAGAAATAAAGCAAAGCTGATTTCAGCAGCACCAGTACATGTTCCTATAACCAGATCAGTACAATCACAGATTCAAACATAATATATGGTTATAAAATTTACTTACTAGTATCCATCCCTAAGGCCACCAAATTTCTCCTGGCCAGCTGTGTCCCAGCAATAAAATCTGATCTTCCCACAGTTAGTGAAGAAATCCAGGGGATGAACCTCCACACCAATAGTAGCTGTACAAACACAGAGTCTCTTTAAGAACCTTGGAAGAATATAAATCTGAAAACCAACAATAAAGCAAAGATAATGGTAATGGTCTTACGCTCATATTTCTTCTCAAATTCACCAGTTAGATGCCTCTTTACAAACGTGGTTTTTCCTGTAATTTGATTAAAACAAAAATCAATCACAACAAGAGCATCTTTTCCCTTACACATATTATATGCACTTATGACCTATATATGAAGGAACAGATCTCACAAACATTCAGAAAGCACGTCATCCTCCCTACCAAACTAGTTTCACATAGGATTAAACAACCATTCGGATATACGCCAAAGAAAACACCATTAATTGAGAATAAACCCTAAACCCAAGCAAAACTTATGGAGTCTCCGATCCCAAATCAAAACAAACAAAAATGTCAAAATAATAAGAAGATATATTACAAGAAAACCAAATGCATTGGAAATGTTACAGCATTACACTAACAAAAAAACACAACCAACAAAGCAAATTAATGTGAACATACGGGCAAAAGAAGAAAAATGTTCTCAGAAAAATATTATTGATATTGCAAACAAAACAATCAAATCCCGATGAACATATAGCAAACGCCATTAAAAAACTCAAAATAAAAAGAAAAATAATATCGGAGACTTGAGAATTAAATGAAATTAAAAACAATACCAGTGCCACCATCTCCAACAATTACAAGCTTGAAGCTTGGGTAATCCACAGTCTGTTGATTTGGCAAAGCCTAAAAATCCAAAAATTAGAAAAGAAACTCAGAAACAACTAAATCAAACCACACCAGATGCAACAGAATAAAAATCTTAAAACAAGTTAAATTGAAAAAGCGAAAAGGCTTACCATTTGATCTTTGATATTCAATTAAAAAAGAACACAGACGAAGAAAGGGGGACAAATATCGTGAGAGAGATTTATGCTGCTGAATTCTGCGTTGTGTAGGAATGTGTGTGTTTATATATATATTCAGGAGCCCTAATAAAGGTAGCGTAGGTTTTGCTAAGGGCTTTTGAATTTGGGCGAAATCGAGTAGCTTTAAGCCGACGCGATTATCTGAGCCGTTGGATCAAAGCATGGAGCGGTATCGCGTGTTCGTCACGCGCTTCGTGTTGATGACTTTTGTTTGTTGGGGCTTTTTGTCGAATTTGAAATGTCGATAGACCATTGTTCTAGAACGATGTATGAATTGGGCTTTTGTCCCATTGGATTTGGGCTTTTAATCATATTAAACGGCTGGGGTTGTACCTGGATTAAAATAATTCATCTCATGGGCCTGTTAATAAAGATTGGCTAATATGTAATATTGAATATTGATGGTTTAAGATTTGGGTCCTTTCACTGATATCAACACAGACTCAAATGAAGTTGCCAAAGAGCCCAAAATACTCTGATTTGTACTTCTTGCAAGAATTACACTCGATAAAGATTGGTGAAAATCGCATTTTATTTGACCAGTTTGAAGTTTTATCAGCAATTATTTTTAAATACGTAGTACAAATCATTTCATAACAAATAACAATTCAACTAAGACCAAAGTTGCACTACCATCAACCCTATATACTAAAAGAAAAAATACCTTATCAATTTTGGACATTTGTCAATTTTTCATCTTCCCAATTCCATGGCGGCTTCACATTTATTTATGTGGCAACCCTATCCACAAAATTAAAATGATAGCAAATAATCCAAAAATCAATGAATCTATCATCACAGTCTTTTAAATTTGTTATCCTAAAAATAAAGGATTTGCTCACAATTAGTTTGGAAAAGTTGGACAAATTTAAGAGAACAAATAATCCAAAAATCAAGGATTCTATCTACAATATATTTTAAATTGTTATCTTTTAAATTATTATTATATTATGCATATCAAATAAAATGCAGAAAACAAACAAGAAAGAAATTTAAAATTGACAAGTTTATAAGATTAAAATTTTATCCACAAACAAATCTCGTGTAGCACACGTATGTTATTCTAGTATTATATATATATATATATATATATATATATATCATACCACACATAAATCGTGGGAAATCAACCAACATGCCATTAGTGGGGATCGGACCTGATACCTATTGGCCTCAAGCCTCCACCTTACCACTATTTTTATCTGCAAATTGGTTAAAAGCATTTATATTTCTTCTTTTTCAGCTTCATCTTCATCTTCTCTCTAGCTCTCTGAATTTTGGTGTGGAAGTCTCTTTTTTATTGTGTCCTTAACATCACGACTCATGTAGACTGTTATCCGAGTCAAATCTAATGGCACATTATGTTTCCCCTTTCATGAGAATGTGAGAAAGTAAAATCATTTTGATTGACAAATGAGCAAAACTTGATTTGTTGGGTGGAAATTTTGCTAGCCAATTAAATTATGGGTGCATTTATTTCCACGCGAGGTGACCAAATCTAGTTGGCAAATTTGTTGGAGCAATTAATTATTTTAGTGAAACAAAGTTTGCAAGCATTTGCCTATAAATAGGCACTAGGGCAGGATCAAAAGCCATGCAATCAAGCAAGCTTCTCTCATGTTTCAAGAGAGAGAGTGATATTGTTCTCTCCTTTAGAAAAAAAAGTATTGTAATCTCTATTTTAATAGTGAATTGCTCATACACTTGCCCGTGATTTTTACCTCAAATTTATTTGGGGGTTTTCCACGTAAAAATATTCGTGTTCATTTTCTCTCATTTTTCTCACATCACTATTGTCATGGATTTATTCTGGTATGTAATTTCCTAACAGTGGTATAAGAGTCATTTGTTTAGGGGTTACTGTTCATGGTAGTTACTATTCGTGTGAATAGTGAAATCCGATTCAAGTGAAACAAATTGTTTGTGAACAAAATAACGACAAAGTTCGATGTAGAGAAGTTCAATGGGAATAATTTCTCATTGTGAAAAATGAAAATTAAGAAAATTTTGAGGAAAGACAATTGCTTAGCTGCGATTGGAGATAGGTCCATAGATATCACTAATGATGCCAAGTGGAATGAGATGGATGGCAATCAATTGCGATTTGCACTTAGTCTTTAGCCGATGGAGCATTATCTAGTGTGGCAGAAAAGAAAATGGCAAAGAAGATATAGGATACTCTGACAAAATTATACGAGACGAAGTCACTACACAATAATATTTTCTTAAAAAGAAAATTGTATACTCTTCGTATGGTAAAAACCACTTCGGTGACAGACCATATCAACATCTTGAATACTCTATTTTCGTAACTCACCTCAATAGGTTACAAAATAGAAGAAATTGAATGTGCAGAACTTTTCCTTCAAATTTACCAAATTTGTACAATTAACTCATTATCAACTTGACGAACAACGTCCTTTCGGACTATATAGTCTTCGATGAAATTACAGTTGTTGTACTAGAAGAAGAGAGCGGCACAAAAATAAGGAGGACAGACAAGCAAGATCGTAACAAACGGAAGCTTTGACGGTGATGAAAGAAAGATCCACGGAACGTGGCTCCAGTGGGAGTCAAAATCATGGTAGACCAAAATTCAGGAGTAAAAAGATCATCAAGTGCTACAAATGTGGCAAAAGAGAGCACTTCAAGAAGGACTGTTAGAATAAGAAGAGTGGAGACCCTGAGTCATCAGATGCTCAAGGGAATGTTGCAATTACCTCTGATTATAGAGAAGTTTTATACGGTGAAGCAATAACCAATTCTGAAGGCAGAAAATTATTTTATGATGTTTGGCTTTTAGATCAAAAGTACTTAGCCTCCCGACAAAATGGTTTCACAAATATGAGCCAATCTATGGAGGATCTGTATTTATCGGGGATGATCATTCCTTGAATATTGTTGGTATTAGTACTATCAAAATAAAAATATTTGATGGTACTATTCACACCATTCGGGGAGGTACGATCTGTGAAGGGCCTCCGGAAAAATCTTATGTCCTTAGGACAATTAGATGATGTTGGATGTAAGACACGTATCGAGGGAGGAATCGTGAAAATCGTGAAAGGAATGATTATGGTAATGAAGGCGGAGAAACTCATTACGAATTTGTATATGCTCGAAGGAGAGATGATGCAAGAAAGAGAAACTTCTGTTGCAGCTGCAAGTTCAGTAGAAGAATCAACGAAATGTGGCATCACAAACTTGGCCACATGTCAGAACAATGGTTGAAGATTCTCTCTGAACATAAGTTACTACCTGGATTTAAAAAGGTATCTTTACCATTTTGTAAGCATTTTGTTACAAGTAAACAACACAAATTAAAGTTCGGTAAATCAAGAGTAAGGACATCTTGGAGTTGATTCACTCTGATGTTTGGCAAGTACCATTATCATCCCTCGGAGGGGCTAGATACTTTGTATTTTTCATTGATGATTACTCGAGGAGATGTTGGGTGTATCTTATGAAAAGAAAGGTCGATATTTTTTCACTCTTCAAGGCCGATGTTTTTTCAGTCTCCAAAATTTACAAAACTCAAATTGAACTTGAATATGGGAAAATGATCGAGTATCTAATGATTGATAAGGGAGGAGAATATACAAGTGGTGAATTTGAGTCTTTCAATCAACAAGAAGGCATCAAAAGACGGATTATGTTGACATACATACCTCAACAAAATGGAGTAGCAGAGTGAAGGAATAGAACCTTGTTGGAAAGAACAAGAGCAATATTGAGAACTGCAAGTCTACCCAAGACATTTTGGGCAGAGGTAGTCAAAACCAATTGTTATGTGACAAATCGGTCTCCATCAATTGCGATTGATCTAAAAATGCCCAAAGAGATGTGGATTAGTAAACACGTTGATTATTCTCGCTTGCATACATTTGGAAGTTATATGTACATGATGTACAATGACCAAAAAAGAACGAAGTTGACCCAAAGTCCAGAAAATGTATCTTCTTGGGGTATGCTGATGAAGTCAAGGGGTATTTCATGTGGGATCCCACTGTTAGATACATGTTTTTATCAAGATTTTGATGATTATGTTTAAATGGGTTTTTATACCAAAATAATGTTTATGTACGTTGTCCAAAATACTCCTAAATGTTTTAAAATGTATTTACTAATTTTTGGAGTATTTCTTAGAGCTTATTATTCGATAAAAAAATTGGACAACATATTTGATGTTTTTGTGTTAATTGGTTTTTACACCAAAACAATGTTTATAATTGTTGTCCAAATACTCCTAAGTGATTTAAAATATTTTTACTAATTTTTTAGAGTATTTCTTCAAGTTTATTTTTGATAAAAATCGGACAACATTTCAAATTGGAGGTCGACCGGTCGAGCAAATGGTCGACCGTTTGCTCGACCGGTACCTGAAGAACGCAAAACTTGAAACAGAACATTACAAACTTGAAAATTGGAGCAGGGGGACCGGTCCAGGGGAGGGCCGGCCGGTCGCACCCCTGGGCGACCGGTCGATCCCCCCTCCGACCAGTCGATCCCCCCTGCAACATGTACCTGGATCGCACTATTTTCTTCCAACGTTCAAAATTTTCTATAGGGTGACCGGTCGCCCTGTGTGTTTTTTTACGTAAAAATTTCAACCATTGCAATCCTTATCGGAAGATTTACTTTTCATTTTTGTACAATATTTCTACATCTTGTGATCCTCTTTTTGTAGACAAAAGTAAAGACGAATGAGCCTTTGTTGGGAGCCTATGTTGGTGAAAACTCTCCTATAAATAGAGGATGAATTGAAGACACAACACATACAAGCAAATACACAACAAGAAATCTGCAAAATCTCCAAGCCTTCATTTTTATTCTCTTGTTGTAATAGCCTAGTTCTTGCGCTTGCACAATCTTGAGGTCTAGGCTTTTCATTCTTGATTACACTTGCACTCAAAGTTTGTATACTTCATTTATTGAGTTGTAATCTTGAATTTTTCTATCATCCAAAACAAGATATCCTTGTTAGTGTTCTTGTGGTAAGAACACACTTGGGTGATCTTAGGTGTTGAAGAGTGTGGTACTCTTCATAGGTGTTGAAGGAAGATTGTGGTAATCTCCTTGAAGGTGTTGTAAGAAGATTGTGGTGATTTTCAAAGGTGGTGTTGTAACAATTGTGGTAATTGTTAATAAAATCTTTTTTTCTTTTTGAAATCCACTTCGGATATACCATGGTGGTAGTAGATTAGGCCCTAGGTGGGTTGAACTACTATAAATCAACGTGTGTTGTTTAATTTCCGCATTTACATTCTTGTAAATTACTTGTTCATTCGAAAAAGAGGGCGATTTGCAAAAAATCGGCATAATCTATTCACCCCCCTCTAGATTATCGTAGCCACTTGGACTAACAAGTGGTATCAATGCCAAACTCTTTGGCTAGCTCATTCCGAGTAAAGAGGAAAGATCCATGGCTATGAATGAAGCTTATCTCACCACCGGCGCCTCCACCAACAAGCCACCACTATTCGACGCCAACAACTATGCATTTTGGAAAGACCGTATGGAGTGCTTTCTACAAGGATGCGGATTTGATATTTGGAATGTGGTCATTGAAGGAGTTGCTCAACCAACAAAGAAATTGAAGGATGGCACCACGACTCCCAAACCGTTCAAGGAGTTCGATGAAAATGACAAGAAGGCTTTTTCTCTAAACGGTAAGGCCTTAAATATTTTACATTGCTCTAGTATAATCGCATAAGAGGCATACGATCGGCACATGAAGTTTGGGAAAAATTAGAAACCATCTATGAGGGCACAAAGAAAGTGAAGCAAGCAAGAAAAACAATGCTTGTGAAAGACTTTGAAAATTTCAATATGCATGATGGTGAAAGCATATCAAAAATGGTGGAAAGGCTTGACAACATTGTCAATCCTCTTGTGGCTCTTGGAAAGGTCATCTCCGAAGAAGACAAGGTGACCAAGTATTGAACGCTCTTCCCGGCTCATGGTCCAAAAAGGTGACGGCAATCACGGAAGCTCAAAATCTCGAAACTCTCAAGTTCGATGAGCTAATTGGAAATATCCTCATTTATGAAGTATATCTCAAGGAGAGGAAAAATTCTCAACCATCCACCTCTAAACCGGGTACGCAAAAATATTATTAAAGGCTTAGCATCTTCTTCTAATAATGTTTATTATGCTAGTGATGAGGATCATGAAGAAACGGCGGCTCTTGTTAGAAAATTTGCAAAATTTGTAAACAAAAATAAAGCAAGAAAGCCTAGAGACAATTCTTGTTTCAAATGCGGAAAATCCAGGCACTACATAGCCGATTGCCCGAAATTAGCGGAAGAGGAACAAAAGAAGAAAAAGCTTTTTCCGAAAAAGAAGACGTTAAATGCGGATGTTAAAACTTGGGATGAATTACTTGAAACACCTGACGAGGAAGGAGAATCCGAACATGGTCTTAAGGCCATAGACGATGAAAATACCGAGGTACGCTCTAATGCTTCATCTTCTTCCCTAGTTGATGAATTACAATGTGATTTTGATGAATTGCAAAATGAGTTTCAAAATATGATTGTTAAATATAAGAATTTGAAAAAGGAGCATAAAGAGCTTAAACTAGAAAATGATAAATTATTTACTTCTTATGATTCTCTTGGTAAGGCTCATGCTATTACTCTTACTATGGTCCGTACTCTTGAAACCGAAAAACAAATGCTCACAAATGAAATTGAAAATTTGAAAAAGGATGTGCATCGATTCAATTTAAGTACGGATAAAGTCACAAAAATTTTAGATGCGCAAAGAGATGAGCATTCTAAATTAAGACTTGGTTACAAACCTTTTCAAAATGCTTCTTAGAAAAATGACCAAGGTCCAACCTTTGTACGTGCTAGTAGTCTTCGTATTATTACTTGTTTTTATTGTGGTAAGAATGGACACTATGCTAGTAATTGTAAATTGAAGAATAATTTTAGCTATTATTGGAGACCCAAAAGTCTCAAGGCTAACCCCCATGGACCCCAAAATTATAGGGTACCTAAAAATAATTCCTTTGTAGGTTATATGAGCTATAACAACAATGGAAGATTCAAAATGGCTCGTGGACAACGGATGTTGTTTGATACATGCTTTTATCTTAATTTTGATGATTTTATTTTTACACCAAAACAATATTTTTAATTGTTGTCCAAATATTCCTAAATGATTTAAAATGGTTTTAATATTTTTCGGAGTATTTCTTCAAGTTTTATTTTAGATAAAATTGGAAAACACTTTTTATGATTTTATGTTTATAAGTTTTTACTTCAAAACAAGGTTCCTAAATGTTGTCTAAATACTCCCGATTGGTTTAAAATATTTTTACTAAATTTTCGGAGTATTTATTGAGTTTTATTTTCGACAAAAATCGGAAAACATTTCTGTCTCAAGGTCAACCGGTTGCCGTAGAGAGCAACCCGTACTTGAAGATGAATTTTAGAATAAAAAATGAGACGGAAGGGAAATAGGCCAGGTCGACCGGTTGACCAGGGCGTCGATCGGTGACGTCGACCGGTCGACACCCTGTCGACCGATACCTGGGAGCAAAATATCGAAACAGAACTTGCATCCTTACAAAATCAATGAGGGGGACCGGTCAGGGTCAAGGTCGACCGGTCGCAGTCCATCCTGACCGGTCGCCCTGTTGTATTTTTCTGTGTGTTCTTCAAACGTCTATTTTTGTGCGATCGGTCGCCCTATCTTTTGACAGCAAATTTCTGACCGTTTGACAGCAGACATCTTATCCTTAAATTGTGGGATTGATTTCTAACAGCTATATTCTTGATTTTAATTGTATTTTTCTGTAGATTTTTGATAAGCGTGAATTTTGCATGTGTTTTGAGGCGTATTTCGAGCTATAATGATAAGTAAACATGCATATACTCGCGTTAAACGTTACATATTCACTCCTTGTGGAAAAGATATTACACTTTGCTTATTTTGTAGGAATTTCATGATATTTGAAGATAATTGAATAAGAATATGAGGAAAGCAAAGTAGAAACACGGAGAATTGAGTGGATATACGAAAAGTGAAGCCTAAAAGAGCGAAAGTTGAGCGTTCACGGAAAAGACAGGGGCACACGGGTTGGGCGTGCCTCAAGACACCACCCGTGCACCCCCTGTATAAGGATAATTGAAGGCTGAAAGATGGCGCACGGGTAGCCCATGCATGGGCGCACCACCCGTGCGCCCTACAGAGAGTCGATTATTTCACCGGAGTGGCGCACGGGTAGGCCGTGCTCGACGCACCACCCCGTGCGCCCTACGAGAGTTGGGGTATTCCGAGGAGGTGGCGCACGGGTAACCGTGCGTGGGCGCACCACCGTGCGTCTGCTGGCTGAATCCCATAATCTGCAGATTAAGCCCTAAACATGATGGGAGGTATAAAAAGGCTTTTTGGGCGCACACAAGGACATTCGCATTTTTTGGATCTACAACACAAGACAAGAGTCAACTCTTGGAAGGAGACATCAAGGAGATAATCAGGTTGCATCGGGCTTGAAGAATCGGAGATATATCGAGAGATTGTCGACGTTCCTAAGTTTTCTTGCTTCTCTTTTAGTTTCAATCTTTTAGTTTCATTTGTAATGACTTTGAACACTTTGTGTGTAAGTTGTTTAATCATGTGTAGCTAAACTCTTGTGATTTCCGGGTTTTGGAAGTAGATTAATGAACTCTTGTTGGATGTTTTAATCTTGGTTGAAGTTATTATCTTGAAGCCTATTTGAGTACTTTGAGCTTATTCTTGTTTTATCACTTGGCCAATGGTTTAACATGTTTGATATATTGATTCATAATTCGAGAGATGAGTTTCAATATTAGATCTTGAGTACTTGACACGAATATTTGCATGAATCGAGAGATTTGTGAATGTTTGTGAGGACATTTGATCTTTTGTGCATTTGGGAGTTGTATATCTTATGTTGAGTAGAGATGCTAGCATAGATATTTCAATCTACATTTTATATGCATCTCGAGAGGGAGGATAAAATAGCGTTGTGATCGTCTTATAGGAATATTGATAATAACGTGGCTTGATTAAATCGGACAACAAGAGGATTATTAATCGAAACCTTAACTCGGAAATCTATTTCATCATCTTGATACTTCTTTCATTTGTGTTATCTTATTCTTGTGTTTTAGTGAGTGAAATTGTCTTAATCTCAAAACAACAACCATCAAATATTGATCGTCTAAATAAAAATAAAACTATCTTGGCTCAATACTTAGCCTATTGATTTATTAGTCTCCGTGGATATGACCTTGCTACCCTATTCGATAACGAACACCGTACACTTGCGGTGGAGCTAAAAATATAGGCGAACAATTTTCAATCCCCAAGAGGAGCCTATGCTTGATCAATCATCTCCTATAAATAGAGGAAGTTTTGGAGCAACCAATACAACAATTGAGATACAACACAACAAGATACACTTCAAGCAAACACTTGTTCTTCATAGTTATTATTCTTGTTGTAATTTTGCCTAGCTTATCACTTTCACTTCCTTGAGGTCTACGCTATTCTTGATTACACTTTGCACTCATATTGTAATATTCATTATTGAGTTGCAATCTTGATTTTTGGTCATCATTCAACACAAGACATCCTTATGAGTATTCTTGTGGTAAGAATACACTTGGGTGATCTAGGTGATAGGTGTTTCAAGAGTGTGGTGCTCTTGAGGTGTTGAAGAATTTGGTATTCTTCAAGATTGAAGATTGTGGTGATCTTCAAAGGTGCCGTTGAAGGAAAATTGTGGTAATCTTCAAAGGGAGATTGTGGTAATCTCCAAAGGTGGTGTTGTTGAAGAGTGTGGTGCTCTTCAAGGTGTTGTAAGTTGAATTTGTATTAATTTTGGTAATTAATAAAATTCTTTTTCTTTTGAAATCCATCCCTGGATATCTTTGGGGTGTTAGAGGATTAGGCCCTAGGTGGGTTGAACCTCTTTAAATCGGCGTGTGTTGTTTACATTCAAGACCTTTATTATTGTCTTTGAGCATTCGATTTTGAAAAAGAGGGTAAAATCGAAAAGATGGAGACAATCTATTCACCCCCCTCTAGATTATCGTAGCCGCTTGGACTTACAAGTGGTATCAGAGCCAAACTCTTTGGCAAGCTCGTTTCACATCGCGAGTGAAGAGGAACGATCGTCGGCTACGAATGAAGCTCATCTATCCGGCACCTCCACCACCAAGCCACCACTATTTGATTCCAAAAATTTTATATTTTGGAAAGAAAGAATGGAATGTTATTTACAAGGTTGCGGGTTCGATATTTGGAACATCGTCATAAATGGAGAATCTATTCCGATGAAAGACACACCACACACCTCCAAAGGCCTCAAAGAGCTAAATGATGAAGAGAAGAAAATCATCTCCTTAAACGGTAAAGCTCTCAATATTTTGTATTGTTCACTTACTAATTTGGAATATGAACATATTGTAGGAATTCGATCGGCACATGAAGTATGGCAAAAATTAGAAGCCATCTATGGAGTATTTGCAAATGAAAGGAGTCAAACAAAAGCATCTACTTCTCAAAGGGATACAAGTTCAAATCTAAGGAACAAGCCTTTCACAACTTCCAACTATGAAGTAGTCGAACAATGTTTTATGGGCATCGAAGAAGAAAATGAGGTATGTCTTAAACCCTCTACTTCCTATGATATTGTCATTCAAAATGATTATAGTGATTTGCAAAATGATTTTGATGATCTTCAAAATGAATTCCAAAATTTACTAGTTAAGTACAAAAATTTGAAAAAGGAATTCAATGTTTTGAAAAATGAAAAGGATAGTTTATTTACTTCCTATGAATCACTATCATGTGCTCACACCACCACACTTGATAAGGTTAGAAACCTTGAAAAACAAAATAGTACTCTTGTTGAGGATATTAATTGCATGAAAAATGATTTATCAAAATCCAACTTGAGTACCAATAAATTGCCCAATGTTGTGAATGTTAATGGTTGTGATAGTTTGAATAGTGAACTTGATCATGAGCCTAATATTGTCAAGTATATGAAAAAGAATCGAGTTCCTATGCGTGTTAGTAATATTACTTGCTTTTATTGCGTTAAAAAGGGTCATACGGTAAATACTTGTCGGGCTAGAAATAGCTCTAATTATTGTTGGAGACCTAAAAGTCTCAAGACTAATCCCAAATGACCCAAACACTTGAGGGTACCACAAAACAATGTCATATTAGGTACCCGGCGGAATAATAATCGAAGAAAATTCATATCGCCAAGAAAACATCAAATGACCATTTTATTTGATCAAAGGAGAAAACATTTTCAACAAAGTTATTTTCCAAGAAGATGAAATAATCAAAAATGGGATGAACAAAATCCTTGGAAATGGCAAAGACATCATCAAGATGATTTTTCAAGAGAAAGACACTTTCAAAAATGGGAAGGCCACAATGCTTGGAAATTGAGCAATTGGAGAAACCATCATCAACATGAAGATTCTCAAAGAGGAAGATATCATCAACAATGGGAACGACACAACCCATGGAAATGGCGTAATTGGTATAACGTATCTACCTACATACATATGCATTTTAATTTAGTATGCATATTTTTATTTATGAGTTTTTATTATTTCAAAAATTAAGGTCTTCTATATATATTTGTGTTTTTAAAATATTTTTGAAATTGAGACCTTACATGTTATTCTTAAACTCTTATGGATTTCTATTACATAAGCATTTTATTGTGATATCTCTTATTGCTTGGCCTACACTTGCGCTATCATATCTTGTGGAAAATTTGTTTAAAGAATTGTGTAGGTTATATATCTCATATTCATTGGCTATCGTCTATTTCTTCATCAAGAGATTCTTAAACCATCGAGGTATGTTCACTCGTATTTTTCTTAGTACTCGATATTGTGTTGATGTCATGTTTATGCACTTATCTTTCAAAATATTTCATTTCAATCCCTTAAGTGCCTCTAAATGATTTTATGAATTTTTTTCAAAAGGGCACTACTCGTAAAATCTCGATTTTCTTGATTATGTGTTTTATCGAAACTCGTATTCGTCGGATTTAGTCCTCGATTACATTTTTACAAAGTTTTAAAACTTTTGGGGTGAAAAATCGTATTTTTGAAAAATCTGGAGAATGAAAATTTGCCTTTCAAACCGGTACCCAGGCGTACGGTCGACCAGGGTCGGCCAGTCGACGACCATTACCGGCCGATGTACTCCCCCGACCATGGCCGACCGGTCTTTTTCAGTGGGCGAAGAAGACTTTTTTATTGAAACAGGGGGCTTACTTCTTTCATTTCTTATTTCAAAACCTTCGAACCCTAGCTCTATTTCTCTCCCAAATTCTCTCAAAATCTCCCAATACTTCTCAAATTGTTTCATCCTTGTGCTTATATCACTCAAATTCATATTGTTTTCATGGCACCCCGTCAATTCACGGGAAAATCCTCAAAAAGAGGATAAGAAAGCAAAGGGGAGAATCTTTCTCCAACCTCAACAAAGGATATTCCACAAGGAGATAACCAAAACCGCTACGAGAAGAGAGATTGTTGAATTGAGAGCCGGGATTTCAAAATCGAATATTCATTGGGACTCAGTAAGTTATCACTTCTTACGAGCCTCCCTCTAGAGTTAATAGATTTCGATTTCTAAATAAGCTTGCGGAGGAGCACTATGAAAACATTGGGTTGAATGATAAGAAAATTGCTTGCACTCGTATGGTTCGATTTTTAGCATTTCATGGTGAATATCCTAAATTAGGGCTTATTTTGAAATTCAAGGTTGGGTTTCATTATGGGATAATCCGTGTTTGCATTATGATGATGAGCTTATAAAACTTTTTTATGCAAATATGTGGATTGTTGATGCTACGGTAGATAATCCGTTGGAACTTCACACATTCATTAATGGTAGGCACTTTTAAGTGGACATTGGCGATATTTGTAATCATTTTAATGTGCGAATGATGGTGTTGAAAATGTGGATTGTGCTCATTGGGATGATGATCTTTTTGGTGTCTCACTCTATGAGGTAAAAACCTTTTTAGGAGTTTTTCCGGAAGTAAGCTTCTCGGCAATGCCACCAAATTATCGGATTGTATCAATTATTTGCTCCTATTGTGTTTGTGGTAAAGAAGTAAAACTTCCGAGTAATCTTGAACTCTTTCTTACCTATAAGATTATCCGGAGAAAGAGTAAATTATGGGGCTATTTTTGTATATTGTTTGTCGGAATCAAGAAGGCTTACTAAGAAAAAATATACGTTGGGAAATTTGATTTGTCGACTACTATACCTTTCGGGCTATCCGGAAAGTGGGATGAGTACCGAAATTCGGCACAATGACTATGATAATGCCAACATTCTACAAATGGTGAGAATACGACAACATTTACCACGAGTTCCCACCAAAGCCGCTAGGGGACGTGCTCATAATCCACAACAACCTCGAGATGATTTCTTTAATGACAATGAGGTTGAAAATATTGGTAGAGGAAATGTTGAGGAACAAGAAGATGAAGAAGAAGTGAATGTGGGGAATGAACAAGAAATTGGGGAGAAAGAAAATGAAAGAAATGAGGAAGAACACTTCAATGAAGGAAATGAGGAAGAAGATGAAAATGAGCCGGATGTTGAAGATTTAAGTCTCAAAGAGAGAATGGACAAAGTGGAAAGAGATACATTTAGGGATGTAGCCTCTCTTAGAAAAGAGCTTCGGGTTGTGAAGGAAGAAAATTCTAGATTGAAAAAGTCTATGGGAAAATTGAAGAAATTTATCAAAGAGCTTATCCCCGGAACTTGCTTCTCTTCGGATGAGGATTGATGTCCCCACCCTTTATTATCTTAGCATTTTCTCTTGTTCATGTTGTTTCGTTTCGTTTTCTATGAACTATCTTGCAAAACTCTAAATTGCACTAATGAGATTTGCTTGTTTTCTTGAAAGGGTTAAAATAGCAAGTTGAAAATGGCTATTGGTTGATCATGATGGAGTATTTGATGGTAAAAATACTCTAAGTTTGGCATTGTTGGTATGAAGTACTTGATGGTAAAAGTGTTTCTTTTTTTTTATGCCTTGATCTTTTTAATGGATGATTTGGGACATTTGTAATGTCTTATATGCATTGTTTGATGCTTGACATGTATTACTTGATGGCTCTTTAATTTTTGCTTGATGGCATTCGCAATGCCTTGATCTCTTATTTGGCTAAAATTATCTCAATTTGGTCGAACCCTTGAGAATTTACTTTGTTAGGCCTATTATTTGTTGCATATATGTTGAAAATTGCTTTTGGTGATGATATGAAAAACTTGGCTAAATTTCTTTTCCAAGGGCTATATACATTTTCTTCAAATTTTGACGCCCGCCAAGTGTTCGTTAAAATGTTTCAATGAAAGATTCATCACCTACATGATTCTCTTATTTTCAAATGTCTTAAATTCTTATTGAGATCGTGTTTTTGGCTAACAAAATGAGCTTATGGATTTCTTATGATACATTTCTCCTATTTTTCTTTGGATTCCAAGTTTAATTCTTTCAAAGGATGATAAATCGTATTGTTGGCGCACTTTGATAAATTTATATGACGTTTTTATCATCCTAATATTCTTTTTTATGATTACAAAGGGGGAGAAACAGGATATTGGTTCGTTAGCTCAAAGAAGCTAATAAAAGCTTGTTATAAAAGCTATAAGCTATGGCATCTTAAAAGCCATAAGTTGTGAATTATATTTAGTCCAATTGTTGCTTGATGGACTTATATACTTGTCTAATGATGTTTTGTTGACAGGGGGAGCTTATAAGCTCTTGAACAATATGTAAAAGCTAAGCTTTTAGCTTATGGTTAATTGCTTTTACATTATTCTTGATGTGCTTGTTGATAGGGGGAGCTTGTACTTATTATTGAATATATTTACTCTCTTACTTGGTTGCTTATGTATTTTGGAAATTTTGGTTGCTTCTAAACGGTTAGATGTTTTTACCGGAAAATCATTTTTAAAATTGTCCTCCTAATATTTCTAAAAATTGTTTTGGTTTGTAATCATCAAAAAGGGGGAGATTGTTTGATACATGTTTTTATCTTAATTTTGATGATTTTATTTTTACACCAAAACAATGTTTTTAATTGTTGTCCAAATATTCCTAAATGATTTAAAATGGTTTTAATATTTTCCGGGGTATTTCTTCAAGTTTTATTTTAGATAAAATTGGACAACACTTTTTATGATTTTATGTTTATAAGTTTTTACTTCAAAACAAAATGGGAGTATTTATTGAGTTTTATTTTCGACAAAAATCGGACAACATTCTGTCTCAAGGTCAACCGGTCGCCGTAGAGAGCAACCCGTACCTGAAGATGAATTTTAGAACAAAAAATGAGACGGAAAGAAAATAGGCCAGGTCGACCGGTCGACACCCTGTCGACCGTGCACAGGAGCAAAATATCGAAAGCGAACTTGCATCCTTATAAAATCAATGAGGGGACCGGTCAGGTCAAGGTCAATCCGATCGCGATCCCCCACGGCCGTCGTCTGTTGTATTTTTCCTGTGTTCTTCAAACGCGTCTATTTCTATGCGACCGGTCGCCCTATCTTTAATGACAAAAATTTCGACCGTTTGACAAACAAACATCTTATCCTTAAATTGTGGGATTGATTTCTAACGGCTATATTCTTTATTTTAATTGTATTTTTACAGATTTTCAATCCCCAAGAGGAGCTATGCTTGATCAATCATCTCCTATAAATAGAGAAAGTTTTGGAGCAACCAATACAACAATTGAGATACAACACAACAAGATACACTTCAAGCAAACACTTGTTCTTCATAGTTATTATTCTTGTTGTAATTTTGCCTAGCTTATCACTTTCACATCCTTGAGGTCTACGCTATTCTTGATTACACTTTGCACTCATATTGTAATATTCATTATTGAGTTGTAATCTTGATTTTTGGTCATCATTCAACACAAGACATCCTTGTGAGTATTCTTGTGGTAAGAATACACTTGGGTGATCTAGGTGATAGGTGTTTCAAGAGTGTGGTGCTCTTGAGGTGTTGAAGAATTTGGTATTCTTCAAGATTGAAGATTGTGGTGATCTTCAAAGGTGTCGTTGAAGGAAGATTGTGGTAATCTTCAAAGGGAGATTGTGGTAATCTCCAAATGTGGTATTGTTGAAGAGTGTGGTGCTCTTCAAGGTGTTGTAAGTTGAATTTGTATTAATTTTGGTAATTAATAAAATTCTTTTTCTTTTGAAATCCATCCCGGATATCTTTGGGGTGGTAGAGGATTAGGCCCTAGGTGGATTGAACCTCTTTAAATCGACGTGTGTTGTTTACATTCCGCATCTTTATTATTGTCTTTGAGCATTCGGTTTGAAAAAGAGGGTAAAATCGAAAAGATGGAGATAATCTATTCACCCCCCTTTAGATTATCGTAGCCGCTTGGACTTACAGATGTTCACGCCATATGACCGGAAAGAGAGAACTTTTTACCAACATCAAGCTCCAAGAAGATGGTATGGTCATGTTCGGCAATGGCAAAGGAAAAATTCTTGGAAATGGAGAAATTGGTAACTCTTCTTTCTATCTTAGTAATGTTCTTTTAGTAGAAGGGCTTAAGTTTAATTTGATAAGTGTTAGCCAACTTTGTGATTCAAATTATAATGTTGTTTTTAATAAAGAAAAATGCCTTATTTCCAAAAATGATAAAATTATTTGTGAAGCAATTAGAAAAGGCAATCTTTACAAAATTTGTACAAGTGATTTGGTTAGTCAAAATGTTTCTTGTCTTGTCGTCAACAATGATTTAACTAGTTTATGGCATAGGCGACTTGGACATGTTGGATATAAAAATTTGCAAACTATTTACAAAAACCAACAAGTAAAAGGACTACCCAAATTGAATTTTGAAAATCTTGGCTTATGTGACACTTGTCAAAAGAACAAATTAGTTAAGAGTAGTTTTAAGCCCAAAAATTGAAATTTCCACAACCAAGCCTCTACAACTCCTTCATTTAGATTTGTATGGGGATATTGGTATGGCAAGTCTAAGTGGAAAACATTACACTTTTGTTATAGTTGATGATATTTCTAGATATACTTGGGCTCTATTTCTTACAAATAAAAGCGATGTCGTTAATGAGTTTGTTAAGTTGTGTAGATTTATTGAGAATGAAAAGAAAGATACTATTAAGTCTATTCGAAGTGATCGAGGTGGAGAATTTGATGGAGAATTTAGAGTCTTTTGTGAAACCAAGGGATATAGTCACAATTTTTCGGCTCCAAGGACACCTCAATAAAATGGAGTAGCCGAAAGAAAGAATCCGACACTTCAAGAAATGAGTCGGTCCATGCTCAATGAATTTTCTCTTCCAAAATATTTTTGGGGCGAAGCCGTAAGTACCGCTTGCTATGTCATTAATCGAGTTTATATTCGTCCTAAGGATCAATTGGATGTAAGTGTTTCAAAATATTAGTTATTTCAAAATATTTGGATGTAAGTGTTTTATTTTGAATACTAAGGATCAATTGGACAAACTTGATCCTAAGGCCGATGAAGGAATATTTATAGGGTATTCAACCAAGAGCAAAGCATATCGGGTTTACAATAAGACTAGTGGGGTTGTTGAAGAATCCATCCATATCAAATACAATGAAGCTTCGGGTGTTGAAAGGATACCCAATGATGAAAGTGATGAAGAGGATATTATTGAACCCATTGTTCAAGATGATGCTCAAAATGATCAACCTTCAAGCTCAAATGTTCCTTAAGAAGATAAAGGTGATACTTCGGATCTTCCCGTAGCATTGAAATTTAAGGGAGATCACCCAAAAGATCTTATTATTGGTGATCCCCTTGATAAAGTAATGACTCGAGGAAAATTTGCCGAGAAAGCTCTTATATCTCAAAAAAACCTAAAAATGCTAAGGAAGCTATTGAAGATGAAGATTGGTTCTTAGAAATGCAAGAGGAGTTGAATCAATTTGAAAGGAAAGATGTCTGGGAATTAGTACCTTGTCCTCCATCTCAAACAATTATTGGCACAAAATGGGTATTCCGGAACAAGCTCGATGACCAAGGCAATATTGTTCGAAATAAAGCAAGGTTAGTAGCTCAAGGTTATTGTCAACAAGAAGGTATTGATTATGATGAAACATTTCCACCCGTAGCACGTTTAGAAGCTATTCGTATTTTACTTGCCTATTCTTGCTTTAAAAATTTCAGGCTTTACCAAATGGATGTTAAATCCGCTTTTCTAAATGGTATTATTCAAGAAGAAGTCTACGTAAAACAACCTCTTGGGTTTGAAAATTTTTCTAGGCCTAATGATGTTTATAAACTTAAAAAGGCCTTATATGGTTTAAAACAAGCACCCCGTGCATGGTATGATAGACTTAGCTCTTTTCTTTTGCAAAATAGTTTTACAAGAGGTAAAGTTGATACTACTCTCTTTGTTTTTGAAAAAGGGCAATATTGCTTATTAGTGCAAATTTATGTTGATGATATTATTTTTGGTGCTACTAATGAATCCTTGTGCAAGAAATTTTCTAAGTTAATGCAAGGTGAATTTGAAATGAGCATGATGGGGGAGCTCAACTTCTTCCTTGGACTTCAAATTAAGCAATGCCAAGAAGGAATATACATTTCACAATCCAAGTATACAAAAGAACTTTTGAAGAAGTTCGGAATTGAAGAAGGAAGAACCGTCTCTTCCCCAATGGCAACAAACGTCAAGATTGACAAAGATGAAAAAGGCAAGTCGGTTGATGAATCCAAATATCGAGGTATGATTGGTAGTTTACTTTATTTAACCGCAAGTAGACCGGATATTCTTCATGTCGTATGTCTATGTGCTCGTTTTCAAAGCAATCCCAAAGAATCTCATATGAGTGCCGTTAAAAGAATTTTTAGATATTTGAAAGGCATTATTCAATATGGTTTATTTTATCCAAAGAATGAAAATTTTTCTCTTAAAGGTTATAGTGATTCGGATTATGCGGGAAATATTGATGATCGTAAAAGTACTTCCGGATCATGTCAATTTTTAGGCGATTGCCTAGTTTCTTGGTTTTCAAAGAAACAAAATTGTGTTTCACTTTCAACGGCCGAAGCCGAATATATTTCCGCGGCTTTTTGTTGTACTCAATTGCTTTCGATGAAACAAACTTTAGCGGATTACAAATGCTCTTTTGAAAGTGTTCCTATCTTTTGTTATAATATATTCGCTATAAATATTGCTCAAAACCCGGTCCATCATAACCGTATTAAACATATTGAGATTCGACATCATTTTCTAAGGGATTGTGTTTCAAAACGAAAAATTGAGATATCTTTTGTACCATCTAAAGATCAATTAGCGGACATTTTTACAAAACCGCTATCTTCCGAGACTTTTGCGTCAATACGAGCTCGGTTAGGCATAATGCATATTGAATGAGGTCTATGATTGCATTTTGCACGTTTTTAAAACTTAGGGGCGAAAAATCGGATTTTTGGTTCAAACATCGAATTTTGGAAAACAGAATGAACAATTGGGCTGGTAAGATCAAAGCCAACGCCGCCCATGACATGACAATGACGATCGCCTTAGCTAAAATTTGGTTAAAATTGTTTCTGTTCTCAGCATTTGTCATTTTGGTCTTTTGTGTTCATTTTTCGTCCCCTTCGTATTTTGCACACGAATTTCACTTCAAATTTATTTTATTGCATACATTTTATATTTTGGACTTCATGAGGCTCGATTATCATCATCATTGCTCATCTTTACCAATTAAATGGTAAGAATTTCTCCTTTTAATCTCAATTGGGTTGAACCCTTGAGAATGTACTTGTATCTTGCTATTTTGATGAAATTCTTGTATTAGTATATTGTATATGATGATTGGTGATGAATGAATATTGTTGTATTGCAATTGGTGATGAAATTTTTTGGCTTAAACGAATCACAAAGGCGTTATATTTCTCTTGTTTTATTCAACGCACGCCAAGTGTTCGACAAAATGTTTCAATGAAAAATTCATCACCTACATGATTCTATTGATTTGAAAAGTCTTATAAGTTTAGAGAGATCATGTTTTATCAATCAAATGAGCTTTTACAAATCAAATGAGCAATTTTTTTCCTTTTTATTCGGAATTTAAGCTTAAATGTTCAATATGCTCGATAAATCGATTAAATTGCGCACTTTAATATAATTGTATGATGTTTTTATCGTGCTAACATTATTTTTGATGATTCCAAAGGAGGAGAAATAAGAAAAACGCTCATACGCTCAAAGAAGCGAGCATAAGCTCGCAAGAAAAGTTATAAGATAGAGCTTTTAAAAGCCAAAAGCTATGGATAACACTTAGTCAATGTGATGTTTTATGGACTTCTATGCTTGTCTAATGATGCTTTTGTGACAGGGGGAGCTTTTAAGCTTGTAGTTGTTTGCTTATACTTATCTTTGTTATGCATGTTGATAGGGGGAGCTTGTGCAAAAATGATTGTCTAAAATCTTTGCTCATATCCTTGTGTGTTTGTACTTATGATGAATCTTGCTTATAATGGATTGATGTTTTAGATCGGAAAATTTGTTTTGTTTTAAAATCAACTTCCTAAAATTGTTTTGGTTTGTAATCATCAAAAAGGGGGAGTTTGTTAGATAAATGTTTTTATCAAGATTTTGATGATTATGTTTAAATGAGTTTTTATACCAAAACAATGTTTATGTATGTTGTCCAAAATACTCCTAAATGTTTTAAAATGTATTTACTAATTTTTGGAGTATTTCTTAGAGCTTATTATTCGATAAAAAAATTGGACAACATATTTGATGTTTTTGTGTTAATTGGTTTTTACACCAAAACAATGTTTATAATTGTTGTCCAAATACTCCCAAGTGATTTAAAATATTTTTACTAATTTTTTGGAGTATTTCTTCAAGTTTATTTTTGATAAAAATCGGACAACATTTCAAATTGGAGGTCGACCGGTACCTGAAGAACGCAAAACTTGAAACAGAACATTACAGACTTGAAAATTGGAGCGGGGACCGGTCCGGGGAGGAGCCGACCGGCGCACCTGGGCGACCGGGCGATCCCCGACTCAGGCCGATCCCCCCGCAACCTGTACTGGATCGCACTATTTTCTTCCAACGTTCAAAATTTTCTATAGGGTGACCGGTCGCCCTGTGTGTTTTTTTGACAGAAAAATTTCAACCGTTGCAACCCTTATCAGCAAGATTTACTTTTCATTTTTGTACAATATTTCTACATCTTGTGATCCTCTTTTTGTAGACAAAAGTAAAGACGAAGGAGCCTTTGTTGGGAGCCTATGTTGGTGAAGACTCTCCTATAAATAGAGGATGAATTGAAGACACAACACATACAAGCAAATACACAACAAGAAATCTGCAAAATCTCCAAGCCTTCATTTTTATACTCTTGTTGTAATAGCCTAGTTCTTGCACTTGCACAATCTTGAGGTCTAGGCTTTTCATTCTTGATTACACTTGCACTCAAAGTTTGTATACTTCATTTATTGAGTTGTAATCTTGAATTTTTCTATCATCCAAAACAAGATATCCTTGTTAGTGTTCTTGTGGTAAGAACACACTTGGGTGATCTTAGGTGTTGAAGAGTGTGGTACTCTTCATAGGTGTTGAAGGAAGATTGTGGTAATCTCCTTGAAGGTGCTGTAAGAAGATTGTGGTGATCTTCAAAGGTAGTGTTGTAACAATTGTGGTAATTGTTAATAAAATCTTTTTTTCTTTTTGAAATCCACTTCGGATATACCGGGGTGGTAGTATATTAGGCCCTAGGTGGGTTGAACTACTATAAATCAACGTGTGTTGTTTAATTTTCGCATTTACATTTTTGTAAATTACTTGTTCATTCGAAAAAAGGGCGATTTGCAAAAAATCGGCATAATCTATTCACCCTCCCTCTAGATTATCGTAGCCACTTGGACTAACACCCACTAGCCACAAGGTTGTCCTCAGCAGAGATGTGACATTTGCAGAAGATAAACTGCAAGTGAAGGGAGATAGTAGTACTTTAAAAGAGAACGAGGAGACTACTACAGTGTTAGTGGAATATAATCTACATAATGAAGATTCAAAATCTTTTGAATCAGTACCACAGCACGAGGTACAAGAACAAATCGAGTCTGATGTCCACAAAATACATTGGTCAACTCGTGAGATAAAATCGTCAGCTTGGCAATCAGAGTATATATGGAGAGCAATGTTGCATATTGTCTTTTAACGGGGATAAAGAGCCTCAACTTTCCATGAATCTACAAAAAGCAAAGATGTATCTCAGTGGATGACAGTAATGCATGAAGAGATTGAAGCTCTCCACAAGAGTCAGACTTGGAAACTAGTATCGTTACCACATAATTGAGAAGCCATTGGTTATAAATGGGTCTACAAGATCAAGCGGGATAGCAATGATCAAGTATAGCGGTATCGAGCAAGATTGGTGGTGAAAGGATATGCTCAGAAAGAGGGTATTGATTTCGACGATATATTTTCTTCGGTGGTCTGACTCATGACAGTCAAGGTAGTCCTGGCAATATGTGCTACACTTGATTTATATGTGGAGTAGTTAGATGTAAAAATTGCATTTTTTCATGGAGAGATTGAAGAAGAGATCACAGGTTGAACAAATCTATGTACGGTCTCAACCAGGCGTCGAGGTATTGGTATAAGAGATTTGATTCCTTCATAATGAGTCTTGGATACAACAAACTCAATTCATACCATTGTACATACTACAAAAGGTTCGGTGCTAATAGTTTTATTATTTTGTTGTTGTATGTGGATGATATGTTGGTGGTGGGCTCAAACAAAGATCAGATCCAAGAAATGATGGCCATAGTTGGCTAGGGAGTTTCATATGAAGGATGGCCAGCAAACAAGATTCTAGGGATAGAGATTCGCTGAGACAGAAATAATAGGAATTGGCTTTCTCATAAGAACTACTTCAGGAAATCTTGCGACCTTGAACATGTAAGGTTGTAAGCCAGTTTCTACCCATCTTCCTATTAATTTTAAGTTATCATCAAGTATGTGTCATGGCAATGAAGCAGATAGGAATGAGATGTCTCGAGTATCATATGCATCAGCAGTGGGGAATCTAATGTTCGCTATGATATGTACAAGATCAGACATTTCAAAAGCAACGTGAGCAGTCAGCCGATATATGACAAATCCTGGTAGAGAGCATTGGAATACAGTGAAGAGTATTCTGAGATACATCATAGGAACCTCAGATGTTGCATTATGTTATGGAGGATCGAATTTTACTGCCATGGGTTATGTTGATTCAAATTTTGTAGGTGATATTGACAAAAGAAAATCCACTATGGGTTATGTGTTTATACTTGCAGGAGGAGCTGTAAGTTGGGTTTCAAAATTGCATAATATTGTAGCTCTGTCTACAACTGAAGCAGAATACATGGTAGCTACACAAGCTTGCAAGGAAGAAGTCTGGATGTAAAGGTTATTGGAGGAGCTCGGGCACAAACAAGAAAAGATTGTTCTATTATGTGTCAGTCAGAGTGCCTTGCATATTACAAAAAATCGTTTTACATTCAAGGACAAAGTACATAAGAGTTAAAATATCACTTCGTTCGAGAAGTGTTAGAAAATGGAAGTGTGCATATGCAAAAGATTCATATTGATGAGAACCTAACAGATTGCATGATTAAAACAATCAACACTATAAAATTTGAATGGTGTAGATCCTCGTTGTAAGTCCAAGCGGCTACGATAATCTAGAGGGGGGTGAATAGATTATCTCCATCTTTTCGATTTCACCCTCTTTTTATACTCGAATGCTCAAACACAATAATAAAGGTGCGAAATGTAAACAACACACGTCGATTTAAAGAGGTTCAACCCACCTAGGGCCTAATCCTCTACCACCCCAAGATATCCGGATGGATTTCAAAAAGAAAAAGAATTTTATTAATTACCAAAATTAATACAAATTCAACTTACAACACCTTGAAGAGCACCACACTCTTCTTCAACACCACTTTTGAGATTACCACAATCTCTTCTTGAAGATTACCACAATCTCCAACGGCACCTTGTGAAGATTACCACAATCTTCAACCATGAAGAATACCAAATTCTTCAACACCCCAAGAAGATCACCACAATCTTCGCACCTATCACCTAGATCATCCAAGTGTGTTCTTACCACAAGAACACTCACAAGGATATCTTGTGTTTGAATGATAACCAAAAATCAAGATTACAACTCAATAATGAATATTACAATTTGAGTGCGAAGTGTAATCAAGAATAGCCTAGACCTCAAGGATGTGAAAGTGATAAACTAGGCAAATTAACAACAAGAATAATAACAATGAAAGACCAAGTATTTGCTTGAAGTGTATCTTGTTGTGTTGTATCTCAATTGTTGTATTGGTTGCTCCAAAACTTCCTCTATTTATAGGAGATGATTGATCAAGCATAGGCTCTCTTGGGGATTGAAAATCTGCTGAAAAAATACAATTAAAATCAAGAATATAGTGTTAGAAATCAATCCCACAATTTAAGGAAATGTGTCCGATATCAAACGGTCATATTTTTTTGTCAATAATACACAGGCGACCGGTCGCACGAAATAAGTTTGAAACGAATCACAAGAATTTTACACGGGCGACCGGTCGACGTGTACCTCGGCCGTCGACCACGACTTCAACCGGTCCCCCTAAGTGTAAAACCAAAGAAAACAAGTTATGTTTCAATTGCAAACTTGCAGTGCACGGCCACCCGCAGTGACCAGGTCGGCCGACCGATCGGCGCCGAAGCGACGGTCGACTGCGTGGTTTTCCTTCCGTCTCATTTTACTGTTTCAAAAATCATCTTGGTCACGGTTGCCCTATAGGGCGGCCGGTCGACCACGAGACAGAAATGTTGTCTAATTTTTTGTCGAAAATAAAACTCAAGAAATACTCCAAAAATTCAGTAAAAACATTTTAAACCAATCGGGAGTATTTAGACAACATTTAGAAATCTTGTTTATAGAAGTAAAAACCTATTGATATAAAATCATTAAAAGTGTTGTCCATTATTATCAAAAATAAACTTGAGGAAATACTCCGGAAAATATTAAAACCATTTTAAATCATTTAGGAGTATTTGGACAACCTTTAAAAACATTGTTTTGGTGACAAAATGAAATCATCAAAATTAAGATAAAAACATGTATCAAACAATCTCCCCCTTTTTGATGATTACAAACCAAAACAATTTTAACACAAACTAAGAGAGCAGTTTTAGAAATAATTTTCCGAAAAAAAAAAAAACATTTGACCGTTTGGAAGCAACCAAAATTTCCAAAAATATTAAAGCAACCAAGTAGGGAGTAAATATATTCAATAATAAGCACAAGCTCCCCCTATCAACAAGCATATCAAGAAAAATGTAAAAGCAATTTTTCCATAAGCTAAAAGCTTTAGCTTTTACAAATTGTTCAAGAGCTTATAAGCTCCCCCTGTCACAAAACATCATTAAACAATTATATAATTCCATCAAGCAATGATTGGACTAAGAACACATCACAACTTATGGCTTTTATGAGCCATAGCTTATAGCTTTTATGACAAGCTTTTATTAGCTTCTTTGAGCTAATGAGCCAATATCCTGTTTCTCCCCCTTTGGAATCATCAAAAAGAATATTAGGATGATAAAAACATCATACAAATATATCAAAGTGCGCAAACGAGACGGTTTATCAACCATTGAGCATTTTATACATTAAGTCCAAGGAAAATGGGAGAGTTGTAACATAAGAGATCCATAAGCTCATTAGTTAGCTAAAAACATGATTTCAAAAAGATTTTAAGACATTTTGAAGCAAGGGAGTCATGTAGAAGTTGAAAGTTTCATTTCGACATTTCATCGAACACCTTGTGTGCGTGGAAAATAAAAGAGGTTGTATATAGTCCTTGTAAAAGTTTCAAGCCAAAAATTAACAATCAACCTCATTCCAAAGCTCAAATAAGATCATATGCAACATATGCAACATTTGTTTATCAAATAAAAGGCTCAACAAAGAGATTCTCAAGGGTTCAACCCAATTGAGATAATATAAGCTAAGAAGGATCAAGGCATTACAAATGCCAAAAATTAGAGCATCCATCAAGTAATATAAGTCATGCCTTAAACAATACATGTATGATATATCAAATGTCCCAACATATCCAACTAAGCATAATGATCAAAACATTAAGAGAAGCACTTTTACCATCAAGTACTTCATACCAATTATCAAACAATACTAAAATTAGAGTATTTTTACCATCAAATACTCCATCAAACTCATGATCATCCACAAGTCATTATCAACTTGCAATTTTAACCCTTTTAAGAAAACAAGCAAATATCATTAGTACAAATGAGTTTTACAAAGGTTCATAAAAATACAAAGCATCATTAATGAAAATGCTAGAAAGTAAAGGGGGTGGGGACATCATTCCTCATCCGAGGAGAAGCAAGATCCGGGAATAAAGTCCTTGATGAATTTCTTCAACTTCCCGATAGACTTTTGCATTTTGGAGGTCTTTTGCTCCAAGGCCTCATACTTCGTCTCATGAAAAGCCCTCATCTCATCAAATTCGGCTTGAGTATACCTCCTGGCGGTTGAGCACCTAGATATTACCCTCCAGTTGCTCGGTTCGCCTTCTTCTTCGCCAATCTTGCGGCCTCGGCGTCATCAAAGTAGTCATTAGGATCGGGGACTCTTGACCTCTTCCTCTAGCCATTTTGGTTGGTCGGATGTCCATATTCTTGCGCATCGTGACCATTTGGGAGATGTTATCAATGTCGAAGTCATTTTGAAATACTTCCGAGTTACACTCCGACGGTAGTAGTCCCGATTGAATAAGAAGTTTACAAATCCAATTTCCCATAACCAACTTCTTATTACCTTGAGTGATGGACTCGATTAGACATTGAATAAGTATGGCACCAAAGTTAAGTGGTTCCCTCCTAGCAATCTTATAAGTCAAAAAGTAATCCATGTTGCTAGGCATCTTTCCCGACTTACCACAAATGCAATATGAGACAATGACCGACAAAATACGATGCTCAAGTGTCATTGCCAACAAAGAATACTTTGGCCATACTCCCAAATACGTCTTCACTTTTTTCATTGACACCCCCAACATTTCATCATTCCAAGTCCCACAAGATAAATAATCCCAACCACCTTCTCTAACACGTAAAAGCCGGCAAATATCATTGGGAGTCCATCTAAAATGACGACCCCTTATAAGTGAATTCTGACTATAGGCTTCCTTTCAACATCATATTCGACCCACATATTGGCATAAAAGAGTTGGATAATATCATCATCATACAAAACATAAGCATGTTCCCATAAATACATCCAACCTTGCTCTTCAAAAAAATCCTCTTATAGTGGGATACTCATTTGTAAATGAACTAAAAACGACATTTTAGTCCGAGCAATAGATTTTCCTCCCATTCCCGAATCCTCATAATACCATTCCGCATATTTATTGATGAAATTAAGAACATTGTGGGAATTAGGGGCTTGAGTAACAAAGGATTTTTTACCTTTAAGCCAACGGCAATTTTGGAGCAAAATTGTTCCGCGTAGTTCGGTAATTTGGGCCCGAGAGAGATGGGATTTTGAACATCATCACCTTCTTGAGCCACGTTTCTTTGAGCGGCTCGAATATCCCTTTGTTCGGCTTCCTCTTGCCGATTTTCTCGACGAACCCTCTCCGCCCCTTCTACGCTTGGAGATGGGATTTCGACCAAGTGGAATTCTTTGGCGGAGCCATATATGTAAGATTCTTGTGAAAATAAGAAGATTAGCAACAAGAATCGTGAAAAATGATGAAGAATTGAGGAATATAAGAAAAGGGGAAAGACGTTATTGTTAAGGGTTTGAGAAATATATCTTGCGTCTGTTTTGCGAAGAAGGCAGAATGTTTTTAAGTTGTAAAAATGGCCTGGGCGACCTGGCCGAGGTAGGTGCGACGGTCGACGTGCGGCGCGACCGGTCGCCTGCTTGACCGTCCAGTAATTTTTTTCTTTTCCCAGAGTTTTCAAAAATTCGATTTTTCACCCCAAAAGTTTTAAAACTTTGCAAAAAGATAATCTTGGACTATATCCAACAAATAAGGGTTTTGGGAAAACATATATTCGAGAAAATCGAGACTTAACAAGTAGTGCCTTTTTTTTTAAAGAAAATATTTGCAAAATCATTTAGGGGCACTTAAGGGGTTAAAATGAAATATCTTGAAAGATATGTGCATAAGCATAATATCGAGTTTAAAGAAAAATACGAGTAAACGTACTTCGATAGTTTAAGAAACTTGATGACGTAATAGCCAATGAGTATGAGATATGTATCCTACACAATTCTTAGACAAAATTTGCATAGAAAATACAAGTGTAGGCAAGTAATAGGAGATATCAAAAAGAGCTTATGCTATAAGATTTCATAAGAGATAATAAGCCACATAAGTCTAATTAAATGCTCAAAAGTTTTAGAAAATCATGCAAGGTCTTCTTTTAAAAATTTTGAAACTCACAAATATATAAAGGACCTACATTAAAAATAAATACTTGAAGACTCATTTTCAATTAAGACACAATTAAAAACATGCATAGAATTAAAAATAAAAATGCATATATGAATGGGGAGATACGGTTTACCAAATTCGCCGTTTCCATAGGTTGTGTTTTTCCCATTGTTGATGATATCTTCCCATTGAGAAGTCACTTTGTTGATGATGACTTCTTTGATTACTCCATTTCCAAGGTTTGTTACCTTCCCGTTGTTGATGGTCTCTTCTTCTTTGATAATCATCTTGTTGATGATGTCTTTGCCATTTCCAAGAATTATGTTTTTCCCAATTTTGATCATATCCTCTTCTTGAAGATTGGCTTTGTTGAAAATAGTTTCTCCTCCTTTGATCAAATGAAACGGTCATTTGATGTCTTTTTGGCGGTATGAATTTTCTTCGATCATTGTTTTGCCGGGTACCTAATATGACATTATTTTGTGGTACCCTCATGTGTTTGGGTCCTTTGGGATTAGTCTTGAGACTTTTAGGTCTCCAACAATAATTAGAGCTATTTCTAGCTCGACAAAAATTAGTCGTATGACCCTTTTTACCGCAATAGAAACATGTAATAATTCTAGGAGCATAATGACCAACATGCTTAGAGACTTGATTCTTTTTCATGTGATTGACACCCTTAGGCTTATGATCAAGTTCTAGTTTCGAACAATCAACAATCTTGGACATTTTATCGGTACTCAAGTTGGATTTAGATAAGTCATTTTTCAAGCAATTTATATCCTCAACAAGAGTACTATTTTCTTTTTCAAGGTTTCTAACCTTGTCAAGTGTGGTGGTGTGAGCATATGATAGTGATTCATAGGAAGTAAGTAAACTATCCTTATCATTTTCAAATTTTTGTATTTAACAAGTCAGCTTTGGAATTCATTTTGAAGTTCATCATAATCATTTTGCAAATCACTATAATCATTTTGAATGACAATATCATAGGAAGTAGAGGGTTTAAGACAAACCTCATTTTCTTCTTCGATGCCCATAAAACAATATTCAACTTCTTCATAGTTGGAAGTTGTGAAAGGCTTGTTCCTTAGATTTGAGCTTGTATGACCTTGAGAAGTAGATGCTTTTGTTTGACTCCTTTCATTTGCAAATACTCCATAGATGGCTTCTAATTTTTGTCATACTTCATGTGCCGATTTTATTCCTATAATATGTTCATATTCTGTATTAGTAAGTGAACAATACAAAATATTTAAAGCATTACCGTTTAAGGAGATGATTTTCTTTTCTTCATCATTGAGCTTTTTGAAGCCTTTTGAGGTGTGTGGTGTATCTTTCATCGGAATGGATTCTCCATTAATGACGGTGTTCCAAATGTCGAACCCGCAACCTTGTAGATAGCATTCCATTCTTTCTTTCCAAAAATTAAAATTTTTGGAATCAAATAGTGGTGGCTTGGTGGTGGAGGTGCCGGATAGATGAGCTTCGTTCGTAGCCGACGATCGTTTCTCTTCACTCGCGATGTAAAACGAGCTTACCAAAGAGTTTGGTTTTGATACCACTTGTAAGTCCAAGCGGCTACGATAATCTAGAGGGGGGGTGAATATATTATCTCCATCTTTTCGATTTCACCCTCTTTTTATACTCGAATGCTCAAACACAATAATAAAGGTGCGAAATGTAAACAACACACGTCGATTTAAAGAGGTTCAACCCACCTAGGGCCTAATCCTCTACCACCCCAGTATATCCGGGATGGATTTCAAAAAGAAAAAGAATTTTATTAATTACCAAAATTAATACAAATTCAACTTACAACACCTTGAAGAGCACCACACTCTTCTTCAACACCACTTTTGAGATTACCACAATCTCTTCTTGAAGATTACCACAATCTCCAACGGCACCTTGTGAAGATTACCACAATCTTCAACCATGAAGAATACCAAATTCTTCAACACCTCAATAAGAAGATCACCACAATCTTCTTGCACCTATCACCTAGATCATCCAAGTGTGTTCTTACCACAAAAACACTCACAAGGATATCTTGTGTTTGAATGATAACCAAAAATCAAGATTACAACTCAATAATGAATATTACAATTTGAGTGCGAAGTGTAATCAAGAATAGCCTAGACCTCAAGGATGTGAAAGTGATAAACTAGGCAAATTAACAACAAGAATAATAACAATGAAAGACCAAGTATTTGCTTGAAGTGTATCTTGTTGTGTTGTATCTCAATTGTTGTATTGGTTGCTCCAAAACTTCCTCTATTTATAGGAGATGATTGATCAAGCATAGGCTCCTCTTGGGGATTGAAAATCTACTGAAAAATACAATTAAAATCAAGAATATAGTCATGTTAGAAATCAATCCCACAATTTAAGGAAATGTGTCGATATCAAACGGTCATATTTTTTCATGTCAATACAGGGCGACATGCGGTCGCACGAAAATAGAAGTTTGAAACGAATCACAAGATAATTTTACAGGGCGGCCGGTCGACGTGTACCTCGACCGGTCGACCACGACTTCAACCGGTCCCTAAGTGTAAAACCAAAGAAAACAAGTTATGTTTCAATTGCAAACTTGCAGTGCCGGTCGACCCACTGGCGACCGGTCGCCTGGCGACTCGGTCGACTGCGTGGTTTTCCTTCCGTCTCATTTTCTTTTCAAAAATCATCTTCAGTGCACGGGTTGCCCTATAGAATTTACCGGCGACCACGACGAGGAAAATGTTGTCTAATTTTTGTCGAAAATAAAACTCAAGAAATACTCCGAAAATTCAAAAAGAAAAACATTTTAAACCAATCGGGAGTATTTAGACAACATTTAGAAATCTTGTTTATAGAAGTAAAAACTCATTGATATAAAATCATTAAAAGTGTTGTCCATTATTATCAAAAATAAACTTGAGGAAATACTCCGGAAAATATTAAAACCATTTTAAATCATTTAGGAGTATTTGGACAACCTTTAAAAACATTGTTTTGGTGACAAAATAAAATCATCAAAATTAAGATAAAAACATGTATCAAACACTCGTATGGTCTAGCAGGGACGTAAGTAGCATGAGTGGCAGGTATAGAGAATAATGAAATGATTACAAAATGACTTTAAGTGGGAGAATGTGAGAAAGTTAAGTCACTTTAATTGACAAATGAGCAAAAGTTGATATGTGTGGGCGGAAATTTTGCTGGCCGATTAAATTGTGGGTGGATTTATTTCCACGGAGGATAGTCTCCCAACCAAATCTAGTTAGAAAATTTGTTGGAGCAATTAATTGATTTGTGAAACAAAGTTTGCAAGCATTTGCCTATAAATAGGCATCTGAGGGCAGTGCAAAATCCATGCAATCAAGCAAGCTTCACTTAGTCATTTCTCTAATTATTTCCTTATTAAAAGAGTGTTATTCTCATGTTTCAAGAGAGAGATTGATATTGTTCTCTCTTTGTATTTATAGAGAAAGTGTTGTAATCTCTATTTTTATAGTGAATTACTCATACACTTGCCTGTGGTATTTATCTCAAATTTATTTAGGATTTTCCACGTAAAAATATTCGTGTTCATTTTACCTTTATTTTTCTCACATCACTATTGTCATGGATTTATTCCGATTCATAATTTCCTAAGAGAGAATTTATTTTCTTTTTTTAGTAAATGCATTTAACAATACCTCCACGCTGTCTTCTCATAATTGCAAATATTTTTCTGATTTTTATATATTTGCAACAAATATAATTTCAGTATATTTCAAATAGAAAACCCCGCGAAGTTATGTTTAACGAACTTGTAAAACACTTTAAAGGACATCTAGAGACATATTTTTGTGCAATTAGAGGTGGTTGACAAAGCTTATTTAAAAGGTCTTTATGAGCAGATCTTATTTAAAATAAATTATTGAAGTGTTTGTATAAACTAAGATGATAGAAATTATAATAAGTTTAGTTATGACATTTTTGTAATTAAAATGAACAAAATCAGATGGTTAAAATAAAATATTATTTTAAAATAAATTGCAAACCCCCACCATTTTTTAAAAAGGCAAAAACTTATATATGACCGTCTTATAGATTATTTTCGTAAGACGGATTACACCCGTCCGCAACCGGACCCAGTATATTAGGTTCCGTTTTTTTTCTACTGGTTTTTCTGTTCTTCTTTGCTCTTGATCTCTCTCTCTCTCTCTCTCTCTCTCTCTCTCTCTCTCTCTCTCTCTCTGCGTGTGTGTGTGTTCTTTTTGCTCTCTCTCTCTCTCTCTCTCTGTATCTCTTTTTCTCTGCATTTTTCATGCTCTCTCTGTCACCCCATATCTCTCTCTCTCCGTTGTTTCTTTTCTGCTAGTTCTTTTTCCCCTTTTTCATGTTTGGTATCCATGGAAAGCCTATGAAGCTGGTGGTGGCATGTCGATATAAATTTTATAGTACTCGAACATGGTGAATGTCTTTTGTGAATGGTGGGGGGCGCACAGGTTGTATAGCCGGCGAGAGAGTGTCAGTGATGGAAGGGCCATGATGTTCATGATTTCTTAGTTGTTGTCATGGCTACTTTTGGGTGTTGAAGATGAAGACATGATTATATTGTTAAATGGTGGTTCTGGCTGTAATTGACGATATCAAACAAAGTGTTATTTTTTCTTTAAAAGTATTACTCTTTATTCAAAAAGTATCACATTTTCATAATTGTCACTTAAAACTGTTAGCGAACAAAAAAAGTATTACTTTTACCCTTAAAAGTATTACCATTTTTTAAAAAAGTATTACTTTTATTAGTTTTTCATTTAAAATTATCTAATTGGTGATGTACAGAAAGTATTACTTTTTCCTTCAAAAATATTACTATATATTCAAAAAGTATCACTTTTTATTAATTGTCACCTGAAATTATATAATGATAATATTCGAAAACGTGCAGTATCAAATTAAGTTTTATAAATACTATTTACTTTTAAAGTATTACATTTTACCTTAAAAAGCATTAGATGTTATAAAAATCTATCGTTTTTATTAGTTGTCACTTAAAACGAAAAGTAATACTTTAAAATATCATTATTTTAATTCAAAAGCATTATTTTTTGGGCCAAAAGTATTATTTCTGACCAACGGCCCGTAGTAGCGTGCCTAAATCGCCACGACTTAAAAAAAATGTCTTGCATGTGTGAATACATCAGAAATTTGTCTGTGATGTAGATGTGGAATGTCCAATCTCCGCCTGGTGGACCAAGACTCAGTTCAACCTTTTTCTCTTCTAAAATAGAATCTTACTATTAAAAAATCAGCAAAATTATACAAATATTAGCAACAATCTTCTTCTAGTATATTCACAATCAACTTCATCTTCTAAATTCTCCAAAAATAAACATTGAAAAAGCTAAATAAAAGGTGGGCGTGACTATGACAATGGAAGATTATTTTTTTTACCAAATTAAAGAGAGAAGATGTGACCAAAAAAAATATGAGAACGAAAAAAGTTGGGGTAGCAATGGTGGAGGAGAAGAAAACACAGATTGATAATAGAAGATTGCATGGGAAAGCTGAGCAAGAGATCGATCCATTTTTAATTATGCGAGATAGCGAAATCCCTTTTTTGGGGGGTTTTCTGTTTTCTTCTTTTTTTTCGTTTTTTATGGTTGGATAATAGCATCTGAATTTGGGTCAGGTGGATCCATCTCACAGATTTAGATTCGTGATACAATCTCACAAGAGATCTACTCTTTTAAAAATAGCATACAAACTTCGGGGTTTTGAACAGTATATGGTATCTCCCAAAATTTGTTGCAAAATTGTGGTGGATATTTGTTGTGTTAGTAATTAATAATCTAGGTGTTGGCGCTAATGGGATTAGCGCCCTTAAGCCAGGTGCTACTACCAATAGCGCCAACTATTTGCAGCAGTTTTTTTTTCCCCGACATCCCCAGGCGCTAGTTTGACTAGCGCCTTTCAAAAAGTCATGAACTCTATTGAGCTCTAGTTTGACAATCGCCTGATTCCTTTTTTTTTTTTTTTGAATTTTTTCTCCATTCTTAAATAGCGATCTATTCCTTTCACTTTTTCATTCATCCTTTTCTAGTTCACAGAAGAAGAGTAAGATGCACCTCTCCCTCCATCTAAAATAACAACCTCCCCAACTTCTATTATTAACAAAAGCCCTCACCAACTTAAGTTAAATTAACCCCTAAAGAGTTCCGAGATGGCCGGCGGACGCTGGTGTTCGGCGGCAGGCGGTGGATGGCGGCGGATGGTGGCAAACATTTGATTTCGACCATTTTTCACAATTTCAAGTAATTTTTTTACACATATTGAACAATTTTTAATATTTGTAATTTATTTTGTTAATTATTAAAGTTGTTGAATAATATATTATTTGTTGGTTGGTAATATTTGTAGGTATTTTTAAAATGTTAGTAAAATAATAGAATAATATAATTATAATTTCTTGTAGATAATATTTTTGTAAATATTATTTTATTTTTAGACATTTTTATAAATTATTAGAAGAAATTGTTGAATAATATGGTAGGTAGGTATTTTTTAAAAAAGTTAGTAAAATAATAGATTAATATAATTATAATTGCTTGTAGATAACGTTTTGTAGATGTTATTTTTATGCTAGTAGATAATATAGTATGTATTTTTTAATTTATTAGTAAAAATGGTAGAATAATTGATTAATTAATTATTAATAAAAATAATAATTATGTTTAATTTTTGAAGATATGTCAGATAAAATTGGAGTATTTGTGCACTATGGAGGAGAAGTTGTTGGAGCAACACATATTGATCACATCTACACTCGCACAGTTAGGCATTCTGTACGGGTATATAGAGATATCTTTGACCGACTATTACCTGATGAGGTAATACCCTTTTACATTATTCATTACTATAAATAAATACATACATATATTTTGATTAATGAGTATCTTTGGTAGTTTTTATGCGAGCACTATGATCTAGCGGACCTGGATATCAGAGATCTTGGACCAACGTTGCTTGACTATACATTGGCTATCACAATGTCCACTTATCAATTATGCGATTGTGGAGATATACCATCCCGATCGAATACTCATACAATTTTGTTGTATATAGGGTATTCCACAACATATACATCACACTCATATGGACCTGCATGAAATTGATCGTATACCACTGATTAGGGACACTTTCATCGGTCATGGGTCGAGTTATGGAATCTGAGACATTCATCGATACTCAACATTCAAATGATTGATAGAGGTGATAAGTACGGTCGAAGGATATATGCGTTGGTATGGCAGATTACACGACGATTGTTAACACTGTCACTTGCCCCAAAGAATGTTCCCGCGCCATCGACACGGAACACGTGATGCTACGGCATATTTACTGCTCTCTGACTTGATTTTTTAAAGTGGATTATAAGCATCAATAGACAAAATAATAGGCATGTTATTTGTTTTTTCCAGTTCTCATGGATGGAAAAGCATAGGCTTAGTTCAACTGAATCGTCATTCGAGGACATTGAGTCATACGAACGTTTATGACGTGTTGCTATGGATGTTAGTGATGACATTGAGCGGATGCTACACAGGCCACCATATCACACGGGTCCGCTAGAAGGTGATATACCTGTCGAGACAACCCCGAGAGCCCATACAGGTCGTAGCACACGCGGCAGAGGACGACAATAGCAGTCACGACCATTTACAGATGGTGCTTTCACATCTCGTGATGTTCCTCCACCGGTACCCCTTGTTGATATAGTGGGACCTTCTACTTATACACCCCAAATACACCATGGTATGAATTTCATGAATTTATTAAAAATTGTAAATTAAAAAAAAACATATAAATTTTTTCTATTGATCACTTTTCATTATATATGACAGATCCATCTACATCTACTCCTGGTTATTATGTCCCTCAGCCAGTACAGACTGATTATAACACACGAAAGTGGACATCATTTACATCTCTATTACAGACAGATTTTGGTGCTATGGGAGTTCCATATGGTGGTCATGATCAGTCCACATCCGACCGTCCATATTTCAACATATCACCTATTTCATTTCCACCTACACTCAGTGAGTATCGTGATTTGACCGGAGAGTCGACATCATCAGTTGCATCTAGTCATCATACAACAAATGATCAAGAGGATGATGACGTTCAGGGGAATGCTGGTAGGCGTAGGAGTACTAGGCATAGGGTAACACCTAGGTGTGGCACTGGGGGACATAGGGTTTGGAAGTAATCTGGACTTGTATCTGATTATAATTTTCTGTATCGTTTTTTTCGTATTGATTCAAACTGCACGGATGTGATTAATTGGATGTCTATCTTTTCATGAATCAGTTTGCAAATATTTCATAAATTAATTATTAAATAAATAATAATCAAACGAAAAAAAAAACTAAAATAGGCGCTTTAAAAAAGTTAAAAAAACTAGTCAGGCGCTATCCCGATTAGCGCCTACACCTAAAATATTTACAACCCCAATCTTTACCGCACATTTGCAACAATTTCTAACAAATACAACAAATCGTTAAATAACCCATAAACTTCTAACATCTTATTTTAGAAGCTTATAAAAAAAATTACTAAATACTTTTAAAGAACTTATAAACTCTCAAATATCTTTTAAGATATTTAGTGAGGTAATATCTCATGGTAGAAGATCACACAACCATATTGGGGTGTGTAATCCAAAGATTAGTGAAGCCAGAGGGTAGAAACAAAAATTAGGGAATTCAAATATCAAGACAGTAGTAGCCTTTCATTTGCTTTATTTACTGGCTCATAATCCTGCTGAGCCATAGTCTTCAATTTTTCATTTAGAGCATAACCAAAGCAGAAATATGTTGGGGTATATTAATCCCTGCCATTCTGAGTCTATAGCGAAATAAGAATTAACACTCTTTTACATCCCAATAGTTCCACTGAAAACCAAATCACACTTCTCTATATATACTGTTACAACATAATTTGGTATACCTGAGTATTTTTATAGTAGTAGCAAGTAAAATTGAACAACTCAAAATATTCTTAGTATAGTCCAAATATTTCCACCCTCTTCAACTCCCCGTCGCCTCAAACGAGTCGCCTCGGATTACGAACACTGAGCAACTTCACGTCATCGACAACAGGGCCACAAAGCGAAGCATAGTCATCACTCCTCATATGATAGTATGTGCTAAGGAACATAATTCGAGTCCGATTCGTAGGCGCCACAAACCGCAAAATGGCGCGCGTTTATATCCACCTTTGCCCTTCGACTCATACGGAACCTTGACCGTGTCTCTGCCAGCAAACGCCTCAACGATCATCGACCCCTCACACGACGTGCTAGCGTCTCCGACTGAAAAAGTGAGCTGGTAAGTCTTGCCAGCTGTCGTTCTAGCCACTTGTGCGATAGCACTCTCTTTCCCGCCGACGAGTTCGATAGCTCGTTGGCCGTGTGGACGGAGAAATGAGCCGCGTCGATGTATTTTACGGCTTTGAGGATTCGACCATCCAGGCTGGCAGTGGAGAGTTATCATCCTCGATGTTCGGTGGGATAAGGACTCCCCAGCTTGTGTTGGGAAATATGTATGCACCTTCTTCAAAGTCCCCATTTTTCAAAAGGTTATCTGCATATATATGCAGCTGTTAGGACATGATTTGTAACAAAAAATGCTATAGGTACAGCTTGGTGATGATATTGTCAAAAATCCTATAGGTTTCAGAGTCAAGCCACGATATGCCTTTAAAAAAGGGATAATTACAAAAACTACCCATGTTTAAGCTAATTAAAGAAAAATCTAGAGATGTTTAAAAATTACAAAAAAAAAAGGTTGAGGTTTGATTTTGTGTAAAATGTAAGGGAGTAATTACAATATTTTTACAACTATAAGGGGGTGTTTGAAATGTTTTTGCTATACATAATCAAACCTCTCATGGGGTCTTTTGTAATTTTCAAAAAACCAGTGGGGTTTTTTGTGATTAACCCAACTCGGGTAATTTTTGTAATTATCCTAAATTTAAATGCGGACAATTCAAATGAAAAGTATATGTTGTAAAAGAAAATTCATTGCATAAAGCCAATTTGAGAAATTTTGGACTGATTGGAGAGCAAAATCTCATTTCATGTCTCCTACATATGTAAACAAGTAGGACCAAAAATTTATTGTGGTCCCTGTTTAACTGGTGCCAGTGCTATGAGATTTGATGTGCACATGGATTTCTAAGCGAAGGCTATATACAGCTACTTGTGTGTCTAAAAGTTGGTTAATACACAATCAAATGAAGGGTTAACATAATCCATTCATATTAGCGAGACACCAAACAGTGACATTCATATGCATTATGCGGTTTATACAATTCTGAAAAAGACTCACTCACATGTTTCACAGCAAGCACTCAGTAGTAAAAGGACATTCGGCCAAATTCCAAATGACAAAATGCGGTAAAAAGTGGTCCAAGATCACTAAATGAAGGATTGAAATTTCATATTCCACTTCCTATTTCACTGTATAAAATAAATGTCACGTGATGTCATAATTATACATGTGTCATTCATCCAATACAGTAGAGTAGGAATGTATAACATGAGATCTGAACCCCCTGAATAGCGGATGAGATCTACTCCAGGATGGTGTTTCATTTTCTATTCCACCGTACGGATGATTGCCACGTGTATAGAAGTTACCATATTAATTTTGGAGCATAAATTAAGGCTAAATTGTGGGGTTTTAATATGGTAACTTTTGTACATGTGGCAATCATCCGTGCGATAGAATAGAAGATGTAACACCATCCTGGAGTAGAAGATTCCGTCCGCCTGAATGGAGCTATACTAAATACTAATGTATGTCGACAAGTTTGGCTTATCAAGCATATTAACCAATAGAAAACTAAATACTAATGTATGTCGACAAGTTTGGCTTATCAAGCATATTAACCAATAGAAAACTAGTTCATATAGTTAAGCATTGGCTTTCGCCCTATAACAATAAATTGACGGTATCGCTAAAGTTGAACTTACCACTAGTAGGCTTAGGAGGATATAAAGCCCGGATAGCTATCGAATCAATGAGCGGCCCACAAGCTGGATCTTCTTCTACACCTGGATTGTGAATGAGAATCTCAGCAACAGTATAACTCGTTCGAAACGCCCAAGCATAAGAGTCCCAACCGCTGCTGCTGTACAACGTTTGAATCGGTAGGACCCCAAAGTCCGGTGCAACGGACACATTCACCCTCTCCTCCTGAGCACAAGTCCGGGCGGCACTAAACGTTAGCGAATAGTACATTCCTTTAGTCACATTTATCAGTTGCTTAATCGACGCCTCGTTTCCCAGCCGAACAGCGGCAAACCCCTCAGGAACAACTAGTAACATGTCACCTTGTTTTTGGCCGGCTTTAATGTACTCGACAAAGCCAGAGGTTTGCCATTTTGGTATGGCGTTTGGTTTTAGCACGACGGTTCCATTAAGGTTAGTGGGCTTGGGAGCCAACTCAAAGTTGCCATTATCTAATAGTCCTGCATTTTGTGCACATAGTAATTTCAGATAACCGAGTACTAAGATTCATAAATTATATCATCAAAAAGGTAAAATTGCAAAATCAGTCATGTAGCTATAGAACGGTAACAAAAAGGCCTTGTAAATATAACATTTTGCAAAAAAAATCCTATAACTATATAAACATCTCAATTTTGATCCTCCAAAATACACTCTTTGCAAAATAGTCCAATAATTGTATGAAAATCTCAATTTTAGTCCTAATTTCACTTGAAATTTGGAACTACATGCACTACTGCTCTCAGTGATAGGTTAAATTAGTACCAAAATTGAAATTTTCATATAGTTGGAGGATTATTTTGCAAACCGTGCATTTTACAGGACCAAAATCGAGAGTTTTTTACAGTTACATGATTTGTTTTGCAAAACGATATTTTTATGTGACCTTTTTGCTACCATCCTTGACCAATTTTGCAATTTTGCCCATAAAAAATAAATAAAGGTGGCAAGATAACATTCCATCGTGTTAATCTGAAGTATATTTGTTCTATTTTGTTATGGTACTTGGATAGAAACTTAGGATGTGAAGTCACATGCTAATGGGGACAATTGCCTTACACAAAAATAACAGGACCAGCTTTGGGTTAGGCTTAGACAGGGTTCAATCCTGTCCATGTGCATAAGCACGTGGAAGCCCACGTGACTCCTAATGGGATATGATTTCATAGAATAATCATCCAAAATACATTGAAGGCTATGTGACAAAAATCTACCCATCATGCCTATATAATACAGTACACTTTACAATGCACTGCCTAGAATATTTGTAATTCTAATCAAAATGTTCATTTTCATTAAACTAGTTTAATCTCCTGGGAGAATAATACTTTCCACCTATCCAAGAACCTAGTACAAAATTCTAGATTTATTATTCCTATGCTTAGGAATAATCAAAATTTAATTTTTGTTTTCCCAAATCCAAAAGCACCCAGAATTTAATTTATCACCACAGGAACAGAACAACCAAAGAATCACCAAATTAAATTCCAAGGATGAAGTGATTACTCACCATTATTACAACCACCTTATAAATGTTGGTGTGCTATAGCCAATAAGTGACTTCAATGTTTTTTGTTGCATTTAACATATCATTTAGTTATTCAAATAAATTAAAGCTCTGTTTTTTTAACTTTTATGTTCTAGCCCCCTGTTCTTAAAACAAAGAACAACCTCATTATATAAAGTTGAAATCAAGTTTTCAAGACTTAATGTCCAATTGTAGTAGTTTTCAACTATAAAGATGACATTTTGAAAACTAAACAAGGAAAGATAATATTTTTTTGTCAAGAAAATGAGCAGTGAACTCTTGCAGATAGAAACAATAGTTATGGCAAAACGAAACTCAAGATGGAAGAACATTCATGTAAAAAACAAATACACAAACAAAAAAAAAAAAGAACACTTAATGTTTTTGAGCATACCATCTCTGAAGGCAAAGGCAAGGTGGCAACTGGCCAAACACAACAGCACCGACAACACAGTGAAACCCTCCATTCTTGAATGACAACTATGCATTTCTTGGTACAGAGAAAATAACTAGTTTAAGTAATAGTATTATTGAGTTTTTGAATTCTGATTTCAAATGGGTTTCCAAAATGGCCTTTTTATGCTTGCCAGCTCTCAAAATTGGCCTTGGGTTTTTGGTGTAATAACATTGGTGCCCAGAAACAGTTTTTTGGGAGGGGGGTGGGTGAGGGTGGGGTGGGTGTTGCTTTTTTGGACCATTGCATGATAGGTCTGTAATATCACATGGGATCATTTAGTGACTAGTTTGCCCTCCTCCAAGTTTTATATTGTAATGGACTAATTGTGTTCTATTTAAGGAAAATGTATCTTGGTAGAAGGATGAGGATATGACAAAAGCTGTTTGTAGCCACATGGATTCACTGCACCTCCCCAAGATAGTGCAGACTGCAGCGCACCTTAGCATGAGGCTGAGACTTGCTTTCACTCTGTTTAGGGCTTGTTTGCAAACACTTCTATATTTTTAACGGAGCTAATTTTAATTTGCCCAAAGACTATACGAGTTTTTCTATTTTGTCCAGTTAATTTTTGATGGTTATATTTTACCTCTTAAACTTTACAAATTATTGCACTTAATCTGTAATTTACAAATTTACAACTAATCTTTTATGGTTATTTTGTTATGTTAAAGAATAAGCCAAAAAAAATATTATAATTGAAAAATGTTTTTTTTAAACAAGATGTATTTTTGCAAATAAAATTTACATTGCAATATCTTTTCTTTCACTTATAATTACATTCAATATGTAATGCAATGTAATGTTGTTCTATTTTGATACAAAACATAATGCATTTTAACAACGTTGAAAGAATGTAAATTGCATTATGTTTAGTATGCAAAGTGCGGATCTAATTATATCACTCATAAAATTAGTTCTTAATATATATTTATTGTATAACTATTTAACTAAAGACTAAAGAATAATATTTTTATTTTACCCTAAATTGACAATCACTTTCTCGTTAGTATTTAGGGATGGCAACGGGGCGGGTTTGGGGCGGGTTTGGCCAAACCCGGACCCGCCCCGCCAAGGAGAAGTAAGACCCGACCCGCCCGCCTCAAGACCCGCCCCACCCCCCCCTCAAAAATCCACCCGGCGGTCTAGACCCGCCAAATATATTTTTTAATTTATAACAATTTATATTTTTCTATTTATGGCCAATTTTTCAAAAGTGATCAAATGCCAATAGGTTAAAAAATAAATAAATATAATTATGCAACTTATTATAACTATTTTTTTAGAATTGGCTACTATTAAGATTTTTTTAAAAACAAATACTATTATACACATAGTACTCAACTAATACTTAAAATAAATATTCAAAGTAGAATATTACAAGACATTATATTAGTAAATTAAACTTTAAAAGTAAATAATATTATATTAGTACTCAACTAATATTTTTAAACATATAACACTCAAATTTTAAAGTAAATAATGCAAAATATTTTAATATATATTTAAAAATTTAATAAAAATTAACATGCAATTTTCCAAAATCCTATAGACCCGGACCCTCCCGGACCGGGGCGGGTTTTTAATTGTAACCTTGGACCCGAGACCCACCCCGGGACCCATTTATCCGGTCTAGAAAGCCCCGTCGGGCGGGTTTAATGCGGGCGGGTTTTGACCCCCATTCTGCCATCCCTATTAGTATTTGCAAGCACTCCTTTACTTGTCTTTATTAGGGATGTCAATGAGGTGAAGTAGCGATCTCCATCCCCGTCCTCATGACACAAACGGGGGAAAATTCTCCCATCCCCGTTTTGGTTTTTTTTTTCTTTTCAAAAAACTAATATTTTAAATTCTCGTAATCATTTTAAATATTTTAAAAACATATAAAGTATAAAAAAAACTAATCAAACACTCATTATTCAAAATAAATAAAATTATTTAAGATTTTGTTATTTTGTTATAGGTAATTGTTGGAAATTGGTTTAAATCAAATGGGTTGACCCAATTTTGACCAATTATTTAAGTATGATTATTTATTAATTATGGAAAAATAATGATACATTTGTAATCTACGCTGTGGGTAGATGAATTTAGCGTCTTGAATTTCTCAAAACCAATTTCGGGCGAATGAGAAATTAATGCATATAGTTATCCCGAGTCGAGCGAAGTCGGTCTTGCCAAAGACATGTCACAGTTAGTTGCATTGGACGCTTTAGAGGCGCATTTTGCACTTTGCATGTACGCATCATCGCGAGGAGCTTTAAAGTTTTGATAAATCGAATAAGGGTTCGGTCTAGTGGCTCGGTGACGTGGCAGGGCAGCTCAGGGACAGTGGCTTGGCAGAGTCGTTCGGATGGCAACATGTGGCACACGATGGCGCGGATTAGACACGCATGTTCGCTAATTAGACATGTTTGTTTAGTGTGCAGGGGTGCATGCAGAATGCTGTGGATATTCGGACGAGATGCGATCTGGACCATCGAATTGTGCATGTTTACAAAAGGCACGATCTAACAGTCCAGATCGATCTGGACCAAAGGATGCACCTGCTCTGAAAGGGCATCTGAATTTCTGTATGAACAGACCCCCCAAGGATGTTCTTTTACACACAATTCAATTTGCATTTAGCATATTACTGTTCCTTTTCTGTAAAATTTGAAAGTTCTGAAACATTTATTAGTTTGCTGAAAGTTTAAGTTTTGCAAGTACTGCTAACCTAAACTTGGAAGTCATTGTATCTTAGAGATCATTGCTTGAACCGTTAGCACTTCTGTACGGGGCAATTGCATCTTGCGAAGATAGTATTGAATACTAGCCTCGACTTTAAATTTTATCCCATTATTCTGTCCATTTTTCCGACAAAACCAAACACTACAAACAACAATCGTAAGATAAAATTCTGTTTTCTTAAAAAATGACAAATATCAGTTTCACTCCGATGGCGGCTGCTCCCGCGCATGGCGAAAAACCGGCGAAGTTTTTTGGTTTTGATTATAAGAGGTGGAAACAGAAGATATTTTCTACTTGACCAATTTTGGTCTGTCCCGGTTCTTGAAGGAGGACCCTCCGACTGTTGCTAAAGAAGAGACGGATAACCAAAGGCAGATTGTTGTGGATGCATGGCACAACAATGACTTTCTGTGTCGCAACTATATTTTGAATGGACCGAAAGACACCCTCTACAATGTCTACAGTTTATTCAAAATGTCCAAAGAGTTGTAGGACTCTTTGGAGAAAAGTATAAGACAGAAGATGACGGCACAAAGAAATTTGTTATAGGCAAATTTCTGGATTTCAAGATGGTTGATACCAAAACGGTAAACAACCAAGTTCAGGAAATTCAGATCATACTTCATGTCTAGGAATGGCAACGGGGTGGGTCTGGGATGGGTTTGGCCAAACCCGGGACTGCCCTGAAGAAACATCCCCGGACCTCGGACCCACCCCCGCCCCATCCATATGGACCCGCGACCCGATGAATTGAACCCGCCAGACCCGCCAAAATCAAATTAAGCCTGAAATTCGAAAATTTGCAAGTCAGACTATGCATTTATATTAAAAGGCATGACATTAAAAAACATTGAGTGCACAAAAATGAATACTCTTTTAGTACTTACACCTAATAAGACAACGTCAGTGGCAAGCAAAGAATTGAGGTTGGCGTCCAGGCGGTGCGGTGGCAGAGGAGATTAACGGAAATTAGAGAAAAATTTCTGGCAGAGCTAGTGAGAGTTGAGACAAAGAGACGAAAGAGAAAAAATTTCAGGTGCACAAACCCTAGCCGCGGGAGTCTACACTTGAGGGAAACTGAGAGTCTAAGAGGAGAGGCGTGCTAACTATTGAGCAACTTAATAAAATTAATATAAATAAATTATTTAAGTTAATATATATGGGCGGGTCCGGGTGGGTCCATAAGGACCCGTTACCCGCCCCGGACCCATCGGGTTTTAGTCAAACGGGTTTGTAACCCAGCCCGGGACCCATTTGGCCGGTTTAGACCCATCCCTAACAGGGCGGGTTCAATGCGGAGGCGGGTTTGACCCGCCCTATTGCCATCCCTATTCATGGCTTTGAAGGGATATTTCTGAATGAGTTGTTCCAAGTGGCTGCAATTATCAAAAAATTGTCGCCATTATGGAAAGAATTTAAGAACTGCATCAAGCACAAGCACAAGGAAATAGGGCTTGAGGATTTGATAGTTCGGCTTCGAATTGAGGAAGACAACCGAAAATCTAAAGCCAAAACTAGCAAAACTGGAATGGAGCCAATGCCAATCTTGCAGAATCGACCACTAGCAAGAAACGGAAGCATTATGGAAAAGATAAGGGGAAGGCCAAGAAGTTTAAAAGCAATTGCTACAATTGTGGCAAGCCAAATCACATGGCCAAGGATTGTCGACATCTTAAGAAAGGCAATAAAAATGGCAACCCACAACAAGCCAATATGACCGAGGACAAGTCTGTTCTGATAAATATGTCGGAGCTCGATCTCACTGCCATTGTATTTGAAGCCAATATGGTGGATAATCCAAGGGAATGGTGGATAGATACTGAAGGTACTCGTCACATTTGTGCCGACAAGGAGATGTTTTCCTTCTACACTCTGATAAATGGAAAAAAGCTATTGATGGGGGACTCTTCGACTTCCAACATCGTGGGGCTTGGAAAGGGTGTAGTGAAGATGACTTCCAGAAAAGAGCTTACGCTTGTGGATGTGCTGCATGTCCCGGATATTCACAAGAACTTAATTTCCGGTCCCCTGTTAAGCAAGGCCAAATTTGGACTAGTGTTTGAATCCGATAAGTTTGTAATGACCAAGAATGGTCAATTTCTTTGTAAACGGTACCTTGATAAAGGTATCTTCGAAATGTCTGTAATGAATATTTTCCGCCAATAGGCGAAGAATAAGAATATTACTTATGTTTATTTGTTGGATTGTTCTAATTTCTGGCATTATAGATTAGGACACGTAAATTTCAACACAATAAAAAAGGTTAGTACATATGGAATTAATACCAACGTTTAAAACCGATTCACAAGACAAATGCGAAGTTTGTGTTGAAGCAAAATCGGCTAAAGCACGGTTTCATTCGGTAACAAGAAGTACCAAACCACTTGAGTTAATCCACACAGATGTGTGTGATTTAAAACTTGTGCAAAAAAGTACTTTATAATATTTATTGGCGATTGCACAAGATATTATTACGTTTATCTTTTGAAAAACAAAGATGAAGCTCTAGCAGTTTTTAAAACTTCTAAAAATGAAGTTGAAAATCAGCTTAATTTAAAAATTAAGATGATTCGCAGTGATAGAGGAGAAGAGTATGTTGCTCCATTTGAAGAATTCTGCTCGAAAATAGGTATAATTCATCAAATGATAGCTCCCGGCTCACCTAAATCAAATGGTGTTGCAAAACGCAAAAATCATACTATTGAGCTTAAAATAAAGTACAAAGCAGATGGACCTATAGGTAAGTACAAAGCCCGGTTGGTAACCAAATTATTTAAACAAAAGGAATGAAATGACTTTTTCAATGCATATTCTCATGTTACGAGGATCACGTCATTCGTGTTCTCATTACTATTATAATTTTGCATAACCTTGAGATACATCAAATTGATGTGAAGACTGCATTCTTGAATGGTGAGCTTGAAGATGACATTTATATGGAATAACTTGAGGGGTTCGTTGCACCCGGACAAGAGAGAAATGTGTATAAACTTGTTAAGTTACTTTATGGACTAAAAGAAGCATCTAAGCAATGGCAGGAAAAGTTTGACATAACCATGTTGTCAAATGGTTTCGAAATTAATGAATGACAAATGTGTCTATATTAAAGGTATTGCAAATGACTACGTCATTGTATGCCTTTATGTAGATGATATGTTGATCATGGGTAGTAGTCATGATTTAATTATGAATACGAAGAATATGTTAAAGAAGAATTTGACATCCATGATATGAGATTATCTGATGTTATATTAGGAATTAAAATTTGTAGAACTTCAGATGGAATTGTCTTGTCATAATTCTATTGTGTCTAAAGTATTCTTAGAAAGTTTAATGCTTTAGATAGTCCTCCGACTAAGACACCTATAGATCTGAGTGTACACTTAGCCAAAAATAGAGAAGAACCAGTTTCTCAGCTGGAATATGCAAGGATAATTGGCAATCTGATGTATTTAAGGAATTATACACGTCCAGACATTGCATATTCAATGAGTAACCTAAGTATGTTCACAAGTAACCCAAGTAAGGATCATTGGATAGCTTTGACAAGGGTACTTAGATACTTGAAGTCTACCATGAATTATGAAATACTTTATACGAGATATCCATCATATTATAAGGATATTGTGATGCATATTGGATATCAGACACAAAAACACTCCAAGTCCACAAGTGGTTATGTATTCACAATAGGTGGATGAGCGTGTCATGGAAATCTTCTAATCAAAGGTGTATAGCTCGATCCACTATGGAATCCGAGTTTATTGCTTTAGATAAACCTAGGGAATAAGTTGAATGGCTTAAAAATTTCTTAGAAGATATTCCTTGTTGGAATAAATCAGTGCATGTTGTATTGATACATTGTGATAGTCAATTAGCAATTGGAAGGGCACAAAGTAGTATGTATAATGGTAAGTCTAGGCATATTCTTCGAAGACATAAAACCATTAGACAATTGATCTTGAATGGGGTTATTTCGGTTGACTATGTGAAGTTAAAAGAAAACCTAGCGGATCCGCTAACTAAAGGAATAAATCGAGATCAAAATGTAAGTTGTTAAAGGAAATGGGTTTAAAATCCACAAAATAAGAATGTTCATAGCGGCAACCCAACCTTGTGAATTGGAGATCCCCAAAACTTTGATTCAATGGGAAAACTAAGTTATGAATGTTCAGCTAAACACTTGGAATTTGTTTCAGCTCATTCCCAGAACATCCAAGTGAAACACTACAGAGTGTGGTGAGGTTAAGTTTATATTTTAATGATTCCTATACCTAAAAGATGGAGTATGGCATTGATGGCTCAAAAGCTACTCTAGAAAACCATAGGCAAGTGCACCTATCATTTTATAGTATAGATTATTGAGTACCGAGTGTCATTCCCACGAGGATTGTAAGTACTAATAATTACCATCTTTTTGTTATTTAATCTAACAATTTTCAGAGTTTTTGTTTGATGAAAAAGGAAAACAAATTATAAATTGTAAAAATGAAGAAAGATTTGTAAAATAAGAAATCAAGAGATAGAAATGTGTTTGAATGTAAATCCCTCTAGAATGTTTTTGTGATTTGACAAGTTAAAAATACAACCGTAAGCCCTTAAGCAAAAACCAACCTCTTTTAATAAAATCTCATGTCTTGTGGACCGTAGAAATTCCCAATTTAAGTTAAACCCTTTCTCAAGGCGAAAAACTTCTAATCTCAAGTTGATTAACTGAAATCTCTTTCTAGTTAAAACCCCCAAGACAAAGATTATAACGATTTGTGAATTCCCATATTAGGTTTGACCCTAATCCAGAAGATTTATGTCGTCCTATATCTAGGATTGCATGCAACTCTTTTCACTTATATAGGTTCTATTTCACCATGAATCTCTCGATTTCTCGGATAAAAAATAAACTTCAAATCAATATTGCGCAAATATCAATTCGAATGAACGAAGCATAATATAAGTGAATCACACAAAATATGAAGATTTTATTAAAAACATACACATCTTAATCACAAATCCATTCTAGAGTTCATTACATTCAAACACTAGGAGTTTAGCTACACATGATTTTGACCAAAGAATAAATTACACAAGAAGATTTAAGTATTGTAGACATGGTGTACTTATCTTTCTCAAAACCTCAATGGACTTCTTTCTTGATTGATGATGTTGCTCCAAGCCTTCTTCTCTAATATTACCCCAAGCTTTCTCCTTCAAGACCCCTTGATCCCAATTATGAATATGATGAATTATCTAATCAAATACATGAATGAATTATGAATGATGATTCTTCCAACTTCAACTCTTGGCTTTTATAGACACCATTTTTGTATAATAATACATTGATGGTGCCATCTTTTGCTAAACAATTGCCTCCACTTTCATTGTTGGTTGGTGAATTCTTATACTCAATTGATGATTGAGGGAATATGGAGACATGGTGGAGCAAAATTGGGTGTTAAAGGTGTACAAAAGTGGTCAAAAAAAGCTTGGTTGGTGAGTTTTTCATAGAAAAATTGCAAAAGGAAGTCCCTGACATGGCCATGTCGCAGAACACACCCTGGCCATGTTGTCTGACATGGCCATGTCGCCCAACACGGCCAGGCCGTGTTGGGGGCTGTTTTGTGCGAATTTTTTGAGTTTTTGGCTCCCGGCGGAACACGCCGTGTTGCCCAACACCCCCTGCCCGTGTTGAACCAAAAAGGCCCCGAAATAATGCGTTTGGCTTGGGATTTCGAGCGTTTTTGCATCCTTAAACTCCCCGACATGTTTTGACATGAATCCATGGTCCGAAATTCACCAAAATTAGCCCCGAATGGTCAATCTACATCAATAAAAGCACCTCGGAGTAATATGAACTATGTACAATCAAAAATTTACAAAACTAACAATAAAATAACTCGAATTCTACTCAAATATACATATAAAACATGCATAAAAAGACCCTTATCAGGCATGATACTCTTCATAAGAGATCACCTATGTAAGTGAGAAGTAATAGTCGATTCTACTTGTAACACTTATTAATCTAAAATATGATCCAGTGCCAAAATAGACATAGCGTGAGAACAATATATACGTGCTAGAACTGTTATTGTGTAAGTATTGTCGTTTTGGTTTACACAAACAACTGAATAGTTCAAGACATCATGTTGCTAAGCAACTAGTAAATACGATAGTATTTTACTAAGGAAGGTTCAAAGCCACAAGCTACCTATTCTAATGCAATAATGGTTCGCCGGAATTTTCGAATGAGACTGCATACATACATACATTAATGTTCATTCATGTGGAGGATTGTTAGAAATTGGTTTAAATCAAATGGGTTTTGACCCGATTTTGTCCAATTATTTAAGTGGGACTATTTATTAATTATGAAAAAATAAATGATATAATTGTAATATACGCCGCGGTTAAATGAATTTAGCATCTTGAATTTCTCAAAATTAATTTCAGGTGAATGAGAAATTAATGCATAAATTTAGCCACTTGAATGCCTTTTATATATAGAATATAAAAGGGTAGCAATGATTTCGTAGAGTTGTTTGGTTGGCGACACATGGCACACGGTGGTGCTGATTGGACGTGCTATTCGCTAACTGGACGCGAGGCACCTATTTTGAAAGGGCATCCAAATTTTTATATAAACAGACTCCCCAGGATGTTCTTTTACACACAATTCAATCTACATTTCGCATATTTCCTACATACTCTTCCTTTTCTGTAAAATTCGAAAGTTTTGAAACACTTATTAGTTCGCTGTAAATTTAAGTTTTGCAGTGCTGCTAACTTAAATTTAGAAGTCATATCTTAAAGACGATTGCCTGAACCGTTAGTACTTTTGTTCGGGGCAATTTCGTCTTGCAAAGATAGAATTCAATACTAGCCTCGACTTCAAATTTTGTCCCGTTATTCTGTCCATTTTTTTCGAGAAAACCAAACGCCGCAAACAACATTAATGTGTGCATATTTACAATATATCATATATATTTATAGTATTATATTGCATATGCAATACCTCAGGTCCCCGCGGGAATGGGCTGGGAAATACGATCCTCGTCCCCGACCCGTTCCTGCCAATGGGAAGAAAAAAATTCCCCATCCCAATCTCCACGAGGGGAAATTTTAGGGAATCTCCACCTGTTCGGGGCGAATACCAAGGTGATCGGGGATTCAAACCCCCCCCCAAACTGCCATCCCTAGACTCTTTATTGAAGGGGAGTTAATCACTTAACTAATCTTAAAAGAATAAAAATATTGGGATCAGCATTGTATTTCAGTGGTAGAAGTTTGTACCGTCAGATTGATTGACCCAGACTTGATCTCATACATGGTGCGTGTATCTCCTCCATATTATCCATGTTGTACTGAAAAACATGAAGATATTTTAATTCAAAGTTTGAATTTCAACCTTAAATATATGTAATTCATTGTGTTGTTCTTATTCTCGCCTGGCTACTAATATTTCTGAATGTATGAACTCGGTCCTTAGGGGTGTGAGGCGATTACCTATATCTGCTTTGGTGCATTTCACCTTCACCCGTACAACAAAATGTTTCTACGAAAGAATGAAAGATGCTACAATGGCATTGGAAAGTAACAAAATGTGGCCAGATGAAATCCTCTAAAAATATCATAAACAACAAAGGCTTGCATTAAACCACGATGTGCAAATGTATGACTTTCAGACTCAGACGACAAGCGTTATTACAATAGCACCAGGTGAAAGTCGTGTTCGGACCTTTAGGGTGAAATTGTCTGCACAGGAGTGCTCGTGCGGACAATGGAGATCAGATGGTATTCCGTGTTCACATGCTATACAGGCTTGTAAATACGTGAATATTGACCCAACCAACTTCATGAAATCATATTACAACACCAGTACATATGCAGGTACATATACAGGTCAGTTCTGGCCACTCCCAGATGATGATGAATGGGATGAAGCATCTTTTGAGTTGTCCCACAATCCAGATACACGTGTACGGAGGTCTCATGGTCGAGATAGGATTACTAGAATACACAATGCAATGGACTGGCCAGAAGAGCGTGCTCGACAATAATATCAAGCTCATCATGCATCTTCTTCACGGAACACTTAATTTGTACTTGTATTGAACTTTGTACTAGTAGTAGTATGATTGTAGGATTGTAGTGAACTTTGTACTCGTATTGAACTTTGTACTCGTAGTGAACTTTGTACTCGTATATTTTTCTTTATTGTATTACCATTTTCTGCATATGCACTCAATATTGATCAAATACTTATTTTTCCAGGATATGGCTGGTATGGACTTGCATAGCTAGTACGGACCTCGAGATAGGTCAGTACTTATCTTACAGGACACTCATCGTTCAGTGGATGTATATAAAGGGGATGTGGACTCGATTATCACAGTTAGGCATGGATGTACTCCTTTTTGGTCTTTCAACGAAGGTTTAGTTCAGTTGCACAGACGGGTAGTGCATGCATTGTACATTATGGGATTTTACGGAGTGGCACATTGTGGGAGTATGGATATTGATTATCATCTTATCACTGCATAAGTTGAGCGGTGGCGATCTGAAACACACACATTCCACTTACCGATTGGAGAGGCGATCGTTACATTATAGGACGTAGCCATTATATGGGGACTTCCAGTGGAGGGACAACCAGTGATTGCCAGGGACCTTGGGAGGACTAAGCTTGAGTGGATGGAATATTATGGGGAGTACTTAGGTTTTATTCCTACATTCGGGCAGATGCGAGGACGATCACGTATTCTTTCTTCAACTTTGAGGGAGCACTTTGCAGATATTCAGATTACTGATTGGTCCCCTCAGGTTGCAGTAGACCAGTACGCCAGGGGTTGTGCTCTCATACTGTTGGGTAGCTTGATGATGCCAGATTCATCTGGTAATGGTGTGTCGTTGTTATACCTGCAGTTATTACAGGATGTTAGGGCTGTTGGACCATACAGTTGGGGCAGCGTTGTGTTATCATTTTTGTATCGGGAGTTGTGCACTGCATCTGAGTCAAATAAACAAGTGATGGGCGGAGTGGCAATACTGTTACATGTATATTTATTTATTTAGACATTATATTCTTTTCATGGGTTTCTACAAATACATACTAAACATATCCAGGATTTCTAGAAATATATACTAAACATATACATATGTAATACAGATTTGGGCTTGGTCGCGAATCACATTGATTGTACCTCGCCGAGTACGCTCCAGGGTTCCTACAATCCGATTATATGTAAACGAGGAAGATGAAGACGAGTTGCCCCTACCTCCGTATTGTAAGTCCAAGCGGCTACGATAATCTAGAGGGGGGGTGAATAGATTATCTCCATCTTTTTCAATTTCGCCCTCTTTTTGAACCAAAAGCTCAAACACAATAATAAAAGTGCGGAATGTAAACAACACACGTCGATTTAAAGAGGTTCAACCCACCTAGGGCCTAATCCTCTACCACCCCAGTATATCCGGGATGGATTTCAAAAAGAAAAAGAATTTTATTAATTACCAAAATTAATACAAATTCAACTTACAACACCTTGAAGAGCACCACACTCTTCTTCAACAACACCTTTGGAGATTACCACAATCTCCCTTTGAAGATCACCACAATCTTCCTTCAACGGCACCTTGTGAAGATTACCACAATCTTCAACCTTGAAGAATACCAAATTCTTCAACACCTCAATAAGAAGATTACCACAATCTTCTTGCCCTATCACCTAGATCATCCAAGTGTGTTCTTACCACAAGAACACTCACAAGGATATCTTGTGTTGAATGATAACCAAAAATCAAGATTACAACTCAATAATGAATAATACAATTTGAGTGCAAAGTGTAATCAAGAATAGCCTAGACTTCAAGGATGTGAAAGTGATAAGCTAGGCAAATTTACAACAAGAATAATAACAATGAAAGACCAAGTATTTGCTTGAAGTGTATCTTGTTGTGTTGCATCTCAATTGTTGTGTTGGTTGCTCCAAAACTTCCTCTATTTATAGGAGATGATTGAACAAGCATAGGCTCCTCTTGGGGATTGAAAATCTACTGAGAAAAATACAATTAAAATCAAGAATATAGCTGTTAGAAATCAATCCCACAATTTAAGGAAATGTGTCTGTTTGTTAAAACGGTCATATTTTTGTCTTTGTCAATGCACATGGCGACCGGTCGCATTTAAATAGAAGTTTGAAACGACTCACGCATAATTTTACAGGGCGACCGGTCGACGTGTACCTCGGCAGTCGACCACGACTTCAACCGGTCCCCTAAGTGTAAAACCAAAGAAAAAAAAAGTTATGTTTCAATTGCAAACTTGCAGTACCGGCCGTCGCACGGGGGCGGCCGGTCGGCCGACGGCCATCGACCCCACTGGCGGCGGATCGACCTGCCCATTCTACTTCAGTTCATTTTTCTGTTTCAAACGTACTCTTCAGGTGCGGGTTGCCCTATAGAGGCGACCGGTCGACCACGAGACATAAATGTTGTCCAATTTTGTCGAAAATTGAACTCAAGAAATACTCCAAAATTTAGTAAAAACATTTTGAACCAATCGGAAGTATTTAGACAATATTAAGGAACCTTGTTTAGAAGTAAAAATCTATTGATATAAAAACATTAAAAGTGTTTGTCCAATATTGTCGAAAATAAACTTGAGGAAATACTCCTAAAATATTAAAACCATTTTAAATCATTTAGGAGTATTTGGACAACCTTTAAAAACATTGTTTTGGTGACAAAATAAAATCATCAAAATTAAGATAAAAACATGTATCAAACAATCTCCCCTTTTTGATGATTACAAACCAAAACAATTTTTACACAAATTGGGAGAACAATTTTAGAAGAGATTTTCCGGTAAAAAACATTTGACCGTTTGGAAGCAACCGAAATTTCCAAAATGTAAAAGCTACCAAGTAGGGAGTAAATATAATCAATAGTAAGCACAAGCTCCCCCTATCAACAAGCATATCAAGACTATTGTAAATCAAATATCCATAAGCTATAAAAAGCTTTAGCTTTTACTATTTGTTCAAGAGCTTAAAAGCTCCCCCTGTCACAAAACATCATTAAACACTTGTATAAGTCCATCAAGCAATAATTTGACTAAAAATGAATCATAACTTATGGCTTTTACTTGTAAAAGTCCATCAAGCAATAATTGGACTAAAAATGAATCATAACTTATGGTTTTTATGAGCCATAGCTTATAGCTTTTATAACAAGCTTTTATTAGCTTCTTTGAGCTAATGCGCCAATTTCCTGTTTCTCCCCCTTTGGAATCATCAAAAAGAGTGTTAGGATGATAGAAACATCATATAATGTCATCAAAGTGCACCAAAGGGACGGTTTATCAACCGTTGGGCAATTTAAGCTTAAAAACTCCAAAAACAATTGGAGAGATATATCATAAGAAATCCATAAGCTCATTTGTTAGCCAAAAACATGATCTCAAAATGATTTTAAGACATTAGGAAGCAAGTGAATCATGTAGAAGTTGAAATATTCATTGCGACATTTCATCGAACACTATGTGTGCGTGAAAAATAAAAGAGGTTGTATATAACCTTTGTAAATGGTTCAAACCAAAAGATTTCCATATCATCATCAATCATCCTCATTTCAAAGCTCAACAATATCGTATGCAACATATGCAACATTTGTTCATCAAATAAGAGGCTCAACAAAGAGATTCTCAAGGGTTCAACCCAATTGAGATAATATAAGCAAAAACGGATCAAGGCATTACAAATGCCAAAAAATTAGAGGATCCATCAAATAATACAAGTCATGCCTTAAACAATACATGTAAGATATATCAAATGTTCCAACATATCCATCTAAGCATAATGATCAAAGCATTAAAAGAAGCACTTTTACCATCAAGTACTTCATACCAATTATCAAACAATATGCTAAATTAGAGTATTTTTACCATCAAATACTCCACCAATACCATGATCACCCACAAGTCATTATCAACTTGTAAGTTTCACCCTTTCAATAAGACAAGCAAATTTTATTAGTACGAGAGAGTTTTACAAAAGTTCATAAAAATACAAAGCAACGAAAATGCTAGAAAGTAAAGGGGGTGGGGACATCATTCCTCATCCGAGGAGAAGCAAGATCCGGGAATAAAATCCTTGATGAATTTCTTCAACTTGCCGATAGACTTTTGCATTTTGGAGGTCTTTTGCTCCAAAGCCTCATACCTCGTCTCATGAAAAGCCCTCATCTCATCAAATTCGGCTTGAGTATACCTCCTAGGCGGTTGAGCACCTAGGTATTACCCTCCCGGATTGCTCGGTTCGCCTTCTTCTTCCGCCAATCTTGCGGCCTCGGCGTCATCAAAGAAGTCATTAGGATCGGGGGACTCTTGACCTCTTCCTCTAGCCATTTTAGTTGGTCGGATGTCCATATTCTTGTGCATCGTGACCATTTGGGAGATGTTATCAATGTCGAAGTCATTTTGAAATACCTCCGAGTTACACTCCGACGAAGGTAGTCCCGGTTGAATAAGAAGTTTACAAATCCAATTTCCCATAACCAACTTCTTATTACCTTGAGTGATGGACTCAATTAGACATTGAATAAGTATGGCACCAAAGTTAAGTGGTTCCCTCCTAGCAATCTTATAAGTCAAAAAGTAATCCATGTTGCTAGGCATCTTTCCCGACTTACCACAAATGCAATATGCGACAATGACCGACAAAATACGATGCTCAAGTGTCATTGCCAACAAAGAATACTTTGGCCATACTCTCAAATATGTCTTAACTTCTTTCATCGACACCCCCAACATTTCATCATTCCAAGTCCCACAAGAGAAATAATCCCAACCACCTTCTCTAACATGTAAAAGCCGACAAATATCATTGGGAGTCCATCTAAAATGACGACCCTTTACAAGCGAATTAACGGCAATCGGTTTCCTTTCATTATCATATTGCACCCACATATTAGCATAAAAATGTTGGATAATATCATCATCATACAAAACATAAGCATGCTCCCATAGATACATCCAACCTTGCTCCTCAAAAAATCCTCTAATAGTAGGATACTCATTTGTAAATGAACTAAAATGACACATTTTAGTCCGAGCAATAGATTTTCCTCCCATTCCCAAATCCTCATAATACCATTCCGCATACTTATTGATGAAATTAAGAACATTGTGGGAATTAGGAGCTTAAGTAACAAAAGATTTTTTACCTTTCGCCCAACGACAATTTTGGAGCGAAATTGTTCCGCGGAGCTCGGTAATTTGGGCCCGAGAGAGAATGAGATTTTGAACATCATCACCTTCTTGAGCCACGTTTCTTTGAGCGGCTCGAATATCCCTTTGTTCGGCTTCCTCTTGCCGATTTCTCGAAGAACCCTCTCCGCCCCTTCTACGCTTGGAGATGGGATTTCGACCGGTAGAATTTCTAGGAGGAGACATATATGTAAGATTCTTGTGAAAATAAGAAGATTAGCAATAAGAATCGTGAAAAATGATGAAGAATTGAAGATTTTAAGAGAAAGGAATGACAAAATCGCACCAGGGTTTTGAGAAATATCTTTCGTCATTTTTGAATCAAGGTCGAGAGAGTTTATATCAAAAATTAGCCTGGGCGGCCGGTCGAGTAGGTGCGACCGGTCGCGTGCGACGGCGATGCCCCGCGCCCGGATGACCGTCCCGATCTTTTTTATTCTTGAGTTTTTCAAAAATTCGATTTTCCACCCCAAAAGTTATAAAACTTTGCAAAAGATAATTTTGGATCAAGTCCAACAAATACGGGTTTCGGAAAACATATATTCGAGAAAATCGAGACTTAACAAATAGTGCCCTTTTAAGAGAATATTTGCAAAATCATTTAGGGGCACTTAAGGGGTTAAAGTGAAATATCTTGAAAGATGTGTGCATAAGCATAATATCGAGTTCTAAGAAAAATACGAGTCAACATACCTCGATAGTTTAAGAAACTTGATGACTAAATGGCCAATGAATATGAGATACATATCCTACACAATTCTTAGACAAAGTTTGCACAAAAAATACAAGTGTAGGCAAGTAATAGGAGATATCAAAAAGAGCTTATGCTATAAGATTTCATAAGAGATAATAAGCCATATAAGTCTAATTAAATGCACAAGAGTTTTAGAAAATCATGCAAGGTCTTCTTTTTTAAAAAAAATTATGAAACTCTCAAATATACTAAAGACCAAAAAAAATAAATACTTGAAAACTCATTTTGCAATTAAGACACAAATAAAAACATGCATAGAATTAAAAATGCATATATAAATGGGGAGATACGGTTTACCAATTACGCCGTTTCCATGGGTTGTGTCTTTCCCATTGTTGATGATATCTTCCCATTGAGAAGTCACTTTGTTGATGATGACTTCATTGATTACTCCATTTCCAAGGTTTGTTACCTTCCCATTGTTGATGGTCTCTTCTTCTTTGAGAATCATCTTGTTGATGATGTCTTTGCCATTTCAAGGATTATGTTCTTCCCAATTTTGATTATATACCGCTTGAAAATTGGCTTTGTCGAAAATAGTTTTTCCTTCTTTGATCAAATGAAACGGTCATTTGATGTCTTCTTAGCGGTATGAATTTTCTTGATCATTATTTCACGGTACCTAATAACACATTATTTTGTGGTACCCTTATGTGTTTGGGTCCTTTAGGATTAATCTTGAGACTTTTAGGTCTCCAACAATAATTAGAGCTATTTCTAGCCCGACAAGTATTTACCGTATGACCCTTTTTACCGCAATAAAAGCATGTAATAATTCTAGGAGCATAATGACCAACGTGCATAGTGACTTGATCCTTTTTTATATGATTAACAACATTAGGCTTAAGTCCTTTATCATAATTATGAACATCAACAATATTGGACAATTTATTAGTACTCAAGTTAGATTTTAATAAATCCTTTTTCATGCAATCAATATTCTCAACAAGAGTATTTTTTTCTTTTTCAAGGTTTCTCACCTTATCAAGTGTGGTGGTGTGAGCACATGATAATGATTCATAGGAAGTAAATAAACTACCCTTATCATTTTTTAAAATATTGAATTCCTTTTTCAAATTTTTGTATTTAACAAGTAAGCTTTGGAATTCATTTTGAAGTTCATCATAATCATTTTGCAAATCACTATAATCATTTTTAATGACAATATCATAGGAAGTAGAGGGTTTAAGACATACCTCGTTTTCTTCATTTATGCCCATAAAACAATATTCAACTTCTTCATAATTGTAAGTTGTAAGAGGCTTGTTCCTTAGATTTGAACTTGTATCCCTTTGAGAAGTAGATGCTTTTGTTTGACTCCTTTCATTTGCAAATACTCCATAGATGGCTTCTAATTTTTGCCATACTTCATGTGCCGATTTTATTCCTACAATATGTTCATATTCCAAATTAGTAAATGAACAATACAAAATATTGAGAGCTTTACCATTTAAGGAGATGATTTTCTTCTCTTCATCATTGAACTTTTTGAAGCCTTTTGAGGTGTGTGGTGTATCTTTCATCGGAATGGATTCTCCGTTTATGACGGTGTTCCAAATGTCGAACCCTAAACCTTGTAAGTAGCATTCCATTCTTTCTTTCCAAAAAATAAAATTTTTGGAATCAAATAGTGGTGGCTTGGTGGTGGAGGTGCCGGAAAGATGAGCTTCGTTCAGAGCCGGCGATCGTTTCTCTTCACTCGCGATGTGAAACGAGCTTGCCAAAGAGTTTGGCTCGATACCACTTGTAAGTCCAAGCGGCTACGATAATCTAGAGGGGGGGTGAATAGATTATCTCCATCTTTTTCAATTTCGCACTCTTTTTGAACCAAAAGCTCAAACACAATAATAAAGGTGCGGAATGTAAACAACACACGTCGATTTAAAGAGGTTCAACCCACCTGGGGCCTAATCCTCTACCACCCCAAGATATCCGGGATGGATTTCAAAGAAAAAGAATTTTATTAATTACCAAAATTAATACAAATTCAACTTACAACACCTTGAAGAGCACCACACTCTTCTTCAACAACACCTTTGGAGATTACCACAATCTCCCTTTGAAGATCACCACAATCTTCCTTCAACGGCACCTTGTGAAGATTACCACAATCTTCAACCTTGAAGAATACCAAATTCTTCAACACCTCAATAAGAAGATTACCACAATCTTCTTGCCCTATCGCCTAGATCATCCAAGTGTGTTCTTACCACAAGAACACTCACAAGGATATCTTGTGTTGAATGATAACCAAAAATCAAGATTACAACTCAATAATGAATAATACAATTTGAGTGCAAAGTGTAATCAAGAATAGCCTAGACTTCAAGGATGTGAAAGTGATAAGCTAGGCAAATTTACAACAAGAATAATAACAATGAAAGACCAAGTATTTGCTTGAAGTGTATCTTGTTGTGTTGTATCTCAATTGTTGTGTTGGTTGCTCCAAAACTTCCTCTATTTATAGGAGATGATTGAACAAGCATAGGCTCCTCTTGGGGATTGAAAATCTACAGAAAAATACAATTAAAATCAAGAATATAGCTGTTAGAAATCAATCCCACAATTTAAGGAAATGTGTCCGTTTTGTCAAACGGTCATATTTTTGCCGTCAATCTACAGCAGGCGACGTCGCATGACGAAAATAGAAGTTTGAAACGAATCACGTAATTTTACAGGCGGCCGGTCGACGTGTACCTCGACCGACGGTCGACCACGACTTCAACCGGTCCCCCTAAGTGTAAAACCAAAGAAAAAAAGTTATGTTTCAATTGCAAACTTGCAGGTACCGGTCGCACGGGGGGGCGACCGGTCGACGGCACCGGTCGACCCCCTGGGCGACCGATCGACCTGCCCAATTCTACTTCAGGTTCATTTTTCTGTTTCAAACGTACTCTTGATGTACGGGTTGCCCTATAGATGCGGCCGCCGACGACCACGAGACATAAATGTTGTCCAATTTTTGTCGAAAATTGAACTCAAGAAATACTCCGAAAATTTAGTAAAAACATTTTGAACCAATCGGAAGTATTTAGACAATATTAAGGAACCTTGTTTAGAAGTAAAAATCTATTGATATAAAAACATTAAAAGTGTTTGTCCAATATTGTCGAAAATAAACTTGAGGAAATACTTCGGAAAATATTAAAACCATTTTAAATCATTTAGGAGTATTTGGACAACCTTTAAAAACATTGTTTTGGTGACAAAATAAAATCATCAAAATTAAGATAAAAACATGTATCAAACACGTATGGTGCGAGGTGGATGCAATATTGCAGATACACACACACAGCCAGCCACTCTGTGCGCATCATTAGGGATATGCTTGATCAACTGTCAGAGAGACATGTAAGCATTGTTATTTTTTTTTCTACATTTCAGTACATACATATTCTAAATTATTTCTCAATATTGTTAGTGGTGTTGGGAGCCATATGACATGGCTTCACCAGATATTAGCGGACTTGAACCACGATGCATCACTCATCTTTGGAGATCCCAGTGTCCTCTCATTAACTACGCTATTGTGGAGATTCACCACCCAGAGCGAGTGATGAGACAATTCGGCATGCGGCAACATATTCCTGATGTTGTATCAGAGACACATGCATCACTACATTCTATTACTCGTCGAGGCCGACTAGTATTTGATTGGCCTACTTTTCATGCTAATTATGTGCAGTATTGGGCCATGGCCGCGACCTCTATTGTCACAACAGAACTTATTGGTGATGGCCCCAACGTAGAGCATGGTTACCATGTATGGTATAATAACATTACCCGACGACTTATATCGCCGCCAAACCTGCATATGACAGATGGATACCAGCCAGCAGACACAATAGCTCGTGATGCTATGGTAAGATGTTTGTGATTTTAGTATTATTCACTCTTATATACTTATTGCATAGTGTAATGATACTGTCAAACATGTATTTTTGTAGTGTACCTTGCTCGATCGATTATCGATCAGTGTTCAAGATGTTAGTGTCGATGACCCTCAGTCGGTGGATCACCTACGACACGAGTTTCGTGATGGGATGGCCAACATGAGACGTCTTCTTGGATTGCCTGTAGAGCAGCCACCTGATCCATCCAGAGAGGAACCTACACAAGAGTCTACTAGAGCTACCGAGCCGAGGAGGACGAATACAGCGAGGACATATACCACTTGGGATCCCCACACACATTCGGCAGGTCCATCCACCTTCACGTATCATACATTTTTGTCTCCTCCAGCATATTCAGCAGGACCTTCCACATCGGCGTATCATACATCTCAGGGTATGGACCACATTGCAGACGTATATGTGCCTCAGCCTACTGTAGGTTATGACAATTTCACTTCATTTACATCATTGCTCGACACGGGTATAGGCACCTCGTACCCACCTGCACACCAGTATCCATCCGACTTCATGCGTCCACACTTTCAGACGTCACCTGTTCCATTTCCGAGTGGACAGGACTGGGGTAACAGAGATGGAGATTCGGCTTCACCATCTACAGCAGATCAGCATGATGATGATTATCAGGATCATGACCGGAGGAGGAGCACACGAGTGAGATATCCACCCAGATGTGGCACCGGAAGACATCAAATTTAGAATTATGATGTTAATGTAGTTTATTTTGTTTTTTAAATTAATACAGTGTAAAAACATCATAATTATATTTAAATTGCTATTATATATCGTTCTTTTTTCCGGATATGAAGGGGTTTAATCGGTAAAATTCAAAAAAAAAATGGAAAAAACAAATGAAGCACAACCTCAAGTTGCGCTTTATTTTTGTAGAAATTAATAAAAAAAAGGATATAAAGCGCATGGGCTTGTTGTGCCTTTTCTAAAAGCACGATTTGCTCATGCGCTTCATTTGTAAAACGGGAAAAAAAGGCATAAAGCGCATGAAGCTTATGAGCCTTTTGTAAAGGCACAACAAGTTCATGCGCCTATGCCTAAATATACAAGAAGAAGAAATTTCACTACATTTTGTCAATTGTTTTCTAAATTGACAATATTTTGTCAAAAAACCCGTTCTCCCCATACGAAATCTCATATTTCTACCGTTCTAAGTTGCGTGTTGTGGATGAGGTAAACCATGCGATAAATAAAACAATCACTGGATTAATTTGTGAATACTTTTTTATGTTTTATTATCGTTATTTTTTTTGCAGTATTTTTAAGCACCATATAAAAAACCAAAGAAAAAAATTAAAGAAGTCTGATAGTAGTACTTCGTATTCTAATTTGATACTTCATTTCGCATTTTATGTAAGAAATGCAAGTCAAAATGAACAAATTTTGCTAAAAACACACACAAAAAAAAAATACACTTGACGTAAATCATATGTATTTTATGTGGATTATAAAATAATTAAATATAAAATAAAACAACAAATAGTACATGCATGTGCTTGATTGATCAAAAGTCGCAGATAGTCAGAAGACTACCCTTTGAATTACTCTTACGACTCATCATGAATGAAGCCAAATGTCTACAGTTGATGAAAATTAGGGTGAACGAGGATGACCCTATTTCGGTACCATATTATAACCAATAAATTAAAGATTTAATGCATTTTTTTGTAACAAAATGCCAAGAAATTCTATTAGTGCTTGCATGTAGCCATGTATGACATTACACTGAAATGCTGGAATAAATGCATTGAATACATCACATAGTGTTACTACATTAAATTAGTAGTACTTATAAATTCAATTCATGTGTGATTCGATATATGACAAGATATAAAGACGATATTAATTTTGATTTTCTAAAATTACAGGGTCTTATAATCTTCAGTTTCAATAATTATTTTTTCATGTGGTACATGTATATTACGATTGCAACTTTGAAGGAAAAAGAAAAAGAAAAAAAATGACAAAATTAACATTTTAAGTCGGCCCAACTTACTTACTAGTTTGCATAATTGATATAGCAAAAAGAAACATGCCACGAGGCTTTGAGGGCCCAGTAAACAGTAGAGGGCCCACAGAGGGAGCAGATGTTTATACGTACTAGAAAATCCAGCTGACCTAATCCAAAACCACCATCATGGCTTGTTTTTTGGGCCTCTCTTTATGGGTTATTCAGAAAGCCATGTGGGCCTATTTTATTCTGTACTTGAATTAAGACGTGGGCCGTTAAATAATCTGAGCTTCATCTTTTTCTTTTCTTTTCTTTTCTTTTTTCTTCTTGAAAGAGAAGATGCAAAAATATACGTATATATATATAGGGATGAGATCATGTGAGACCACCCTCTTAGGTTAGTCCATAGGACTAAATCTACATCATCCAAATAGTAAATCAATGGCCAAGATATATTACAATATATACAATATTTCATAAATAAGTATACAACAGAAGGGGTAAAATAGGAATCCAGGAAATTAAATATAGTAACCGCTTTCTAAAAATTAGGAACGTGATTTTATATTGATTACGTCCCCATAATCAAGCGATTCACCTTTCCTTTCTCTCTCTTCCCATTCGAACCTGCAAATTATTCAAATATGGCAACAAAATCGTGCAACAATTAATGAAAAGTATACAATTACATTAAACTAACTATACATTAAAATATTACTAAGTATACATAAACAATTAACTAAGTATACAATTACACTAAACTACATGTACATTAAAACTTTACTAAGTATACAGAAACATTTAACTAATTATACAATTACATTGAACTAACTATACATTAAAATAATACTAAGTATACAGAAACATTTAACTAAGTATATAATTGCACTGAATTACTTATATAACTAAGTATACAATTCCATTGAACTAAGTATACAAATCCACAGAACTAAGTATACAAATTCACTAAACTACTTGCTAAACTACTTATATAACTAAGAATACGATTACACTGAACCAAGTATACAAATCCACTAAACTAAATATACAATAAAACATGACTAAGTATACAAGTCCACCAACTAACTAAGTATACATAAAACGATTGTTCACAAATATGGCGGAAAGAAGTATCAATTTTGAAAAAACGCTTGAAGTTGATGATTTTCCTCCCTAAAAATCGGGTAATGGCGAAAAGGTAAGATTATGTTTCCTTAAAAATAGCTAATAACCGTCAATTAACATAACTAATTAAATATAAAAGTACAATTATACCCTTATATGCCTAAATTAACTAAAATGATCTACACCATCCAAAATTTTAAATCAAGAGTCCATAAGTGTTCTTATGGACTAACCTAAAAGGATTGGTCTCATTTGAACCAATCCCTATATATGTATATTAAATTATTTTTCCTTGTTTCTTTGTTTTTTGTTTTGCTCCTTGAATTTTGTCCAGGTTCGAAATATCAGATCGAGGCCTACACAAAAGGCTACAGTACTCTCTGATTATTCAGAATGGTTTCAAAATTCAATTTTTTGCACGATAATTGCATGAGATCAAATAAGTGACAAAGATGAAACTGAAAATTTGTCATTTCCATTGAATTTGGATTGGCACGAACGAGATTCAATAGGCCACAAAATCTTAAATCATGTCTTTTACCACAATGACAATCAAGATTCTTGCTGCCTTTCGGAAACTAACGCTCAAAATTTGTATGTGATGCTGCTCAAAAGTGTTGTTTCCTCAAAAAAACGGAAATGTGCAGATCACTTCAATAAATCGGTTTAACTTCTTCTCCGAAGCTGATAATTTCTTTGAACATGAACTTGCATGTAGGGATGGCAATGGGTCGGGTCGACCCGTTCTGCCTCATTTTAAATTAATTAAATTAGAAAAATGAGAAAAAAATATACATTTATAAAATATTGTTTACAAAATTATTATTATCAATTTATAAAATATTAAATATAATATAAGAATACATAAAAATTATATTATAATATATATTATATATGCAATATATATGTTAAAATATATTTTTAAACTAAAAATTTTAGGCGGGGCGGAAGTGAGACCCAAAACCGCCCCGCCCCGCCCCGCGTCACGGGGGCGGGTCGACCCAAACAGGGCAGGCCAGGACGGGTACCCGCGGGTCGGGTCAAAATTGCCATCCCTACTTGCATGCAACACCAACAAATGTTAGACGGACTCTGGGCTCAAGTCAGCACGTGTAGGAGAAAAATTCCAGATCAAATGACAGCAATTGAGAGTAATGAATTCAGAATACTTACAAAGGATGGACCTTTTATACCTAGGATAATGGGCCCGCATGAGCTTAGTGTAACAAAGTGGGTCGTTTGAGCTGTAGTAAGCCTCGTGGGCCGTAAATAGTGAACTAAGCATCATGAGTTGCTCAATAACAGTTTTGATCTCATGGACCAATTTACATTTCTTCAGACCCAATAATGAACATTCATGGGCAGGGGGGAAAAAAAAATTTTTTTCGTCCCGTTTTTTCTTTGGAAAAAAATGAAAAAGAAATTATATATATTTTTTAAGGGGAAAAATAGTTGAGTTAGGGGGAAATTGTTTTTTGGGATAGGGGTACTTAACCGGGCTGGCTACGCCCCTGTTCATGGGTGAACCTTCTTTTGAGATTACCCCAACAATATGTTTGTAAATTATTAACATATCAAATAGGTCTTTTTTGGACTGTATTAACATCAATGGTATTGAACCTTTTTTAGATTCGACAAAAATCAAACTTTTTGCTTCATAGAAAGAAATATTACGTTATTTTATTGAAGAAATCATTAATAAGAAGATTAATATCCACATATAACTGAAATTCGAAATCAATATTTCTTAATTAAAGACAATAAAATTATTCAAAAAAAAATTAAAGACAATAAAGAGTCATTAGCCTCAATCTTATGTGCATAGGCTACAAAACTTTCCGAATTCGAGATAGTTTTACAAATTAGAGCAAGTAATTTATAGTTAAAGAAAATGAAGTAAAACGCATTATTAGTTATTTAAATGTATTTTATCTCGTAAAAAATGAATTTAAACCTATTTAAAGAGAGAGGCCATGTTCTCTCTCTGAAGCAAATATCATATCCTCTCCTCATCAATTATCTGTGTGGTCCATTGTGTCTTGCCTACGAAACACATCAATAAGGTAATACCAACCAAACAAATTGGACTGCATTTTATAATTTCCATAAAAAAAATTATAACCTTCTCTTAGGTATGATTCATAAATTTGCACATTACCATGTCTCCTTCCCCTAAATGAAAACTAAATTTATATATTCAGTTAAACAAGAATCACAACCACATTACATAAAATTCCCAATAAAAATTAAGTTGATAACTTTTTTTTTTTTGTTCGTTAATCTTTTTTAAAAAAATTATATATTATGATGAATAATCATAAAACATCATATCCATATAGTAAAAAACAAAATATCAAGAATTTGAGAGTTAGAATAGCATAATTACGGGATCAACATTGTGATTTAGTGGTAGCCTTGCGTTATCAGAGTGATTGACTCGAGTTCGATCCCATATGAGTGATGTGTTCCCCAATTTTACTAAAAAAAAGAATAACAGAAGCACGGAAAAGAAATTATTTCTGTGATCTCTTTTCATATCAAACGGTCAGAATAACACCACGTCAATGGGAGCAAATAGGTTGGGCTGGGCCTATTTTCATCTCGTGTTGAAAGGGACACTTTAGCCGACGATTGCATGTAGAAATGAAAGCATTGATGGAATGGAACCCGCAGCTTCAGATTTCAGGCAAATTTCAGTTTCTTTCATATCCCATGCCCCTTAATTTCTTTACTTGTCACGTGCCCATCCTTTAATGCTCTTGTCTTCAATCATACTTGTTTTTTTTTCTTTTCATATTTCAAATTTGTAGATCATTTAAGAAAAAATATTACTAATTTTGGTTCGTGAAGATTGTACCTAATTCTCCATATGGTAAGTTTTCTGTCTTATATTTATAGGTTATTTTCTTTCCTATGCAAATAGCTATTGCTAGAAAAGAGAGGTCAATATATAGAAAAAAGGATGAATCCCATCCTGAGGGTCCCTACTGTCTTTGTCCTAGAGCTTCGTGTAGGATGTGAAGCGCGGGTTATACTTCAACTAACGAGTCGCTTGGGGCCTCATTGGGCTCACTGAAGACTGAGTCACCACACAAGAAGTTCTCCTCCACCCTATAAGGTGGAAATTGTTGGGATCTTAATCCTTAATTGTGGTTGGACAATGAAGGTACGATTAATTACTTGGTGATGTGTCTTGTATTATACGAGATCTCATATTTTCTACATTATTTCTTTGTATGGTATTTGAGTACACAAGGTGAGTGTTACATGTACAACACCGATTGAAACTAATCTTGTATGAGCTTCATTTTGCTAATATATGTTTGACGTGTTGGATAATTACTGAAAATGTCATTCTTTAAAATTTTGTATATTTTTTTAAGAAACGCTTAGGTTGTACTTGCTTGTATTTCCATTTCCATAATTTTGATTTTTGAGAAAGAAAAATTGTGAGATGTGTAATTGTTTGTGGAAAATATGAAATATTTTATTGAAAAAAAATATCATTTTTCTTCAAAATTAACTATAACTCTTCTCTTTCTCTTTCTCTTTCTCTTTCACATTTTCCAATAATAACAATACTATTTATTTCTCTCTCTTTATTATATTCATATAAAGAATTCGATAATTTCTTTAATTTATTAATACTTTTATCATTTTTCTCTTAGTCGTGATAACAAAAGGTATAAAATGAGATCCATATTGCCTATTTTTGGATTAGTTTTTTTTCAGTTTTTATTCAATTTTCGTGCATTATATTATACAATATTATTTCAACAAAAAAATTAACAAACAATCATCGTCTCTAAAAGATTATCTATCACATCGACACAATAATTACGTTTTCTCTACACATCCAACTTTCACTTTTAAAAATAATTTCATCACTATTCACTCAAAAAATAAAAGTGGACGGAAGGAAAGCACAATCAATCACAACCTTAACCTTTTGCTCTCGTCACATAACTCTTAAGTTCCACTTTTTTTTTAACAGTAAAGTAGAGAATGGTTAAAAATATGGGTTAGGAAGTCAAAAGTGAATATATTCTTCGTTTCTCTCAAACTCTATTTCTTTTTGCTTCTTAAAAAAAAAAAAGAAAAAAGAAGATGAACCTCATCACTGAGGGGACTATTGGAGATATTAGTTAAATATCTAGTTGTTTCTATTAGTTTGTTAATAGAGTGAGTTAGTTAGTTCAAAAGTTAGTTTTGTGATTATACGATTAGCTACAGGATCTTCTCTTCTTGTATAAATACATGGTTCACATATGAAATAAACATATTTCAATCCTCTCAAATATGATTAGTATCCGAAGTCTTAGCATGGTATCAAGAGCCGGTCTCCTTCTCCGGTGATGGTTTTTTTTTTCCGGCAGAGTCACTGTTCATTTTCCGATGATTTAGCTTCTAATCTCTAAAAATTCTCTTCTTCTCATGGCTATTTCTGATACTCCATGTGTTCTTCCCATTCTCAATACTCTTACTATTCGATTAGATCGTCGAAATTATGCTTTTTGGCGTGCTCAGGTTCTCTCAACTGTATGTGCACATGGCTTCGAGGATTTTCTCCTTGGTTCATCTGAAGTTCCACCAAAATTCCATTCATCCGAATATGGTATGGTTTCTTCAAATCTTAATCCTGTTTTTGTTCAATGGCGATGCAAGGATCAATTTCTATTCAGTTGGCTATTAGCTTCTATTACTAAATCTATGATGGAGCATATTGCTCGGTGTTCTTGCTCTGCTGAGTTATGGAGTGTTTTAGTTAATCTTTATCGCGGTCAGTCTAAAGTTAGGATCATGCATCTTCAACTTCAGACTCTTAAGAAAGGAGACTTATATGTTGATGATTTTGTTCTAAAAATGCGAAATATTACTGATGATATGACTACTGCAGGTCAGTCATTGTGAATCTTACTTCTCGAATTGATTCATTAACCCTATCAGAGGTTCAATTTGTTTTACAAACTCATGAGATGTGTATTTAGCAACAATTTCATTCTAGTAATGATTCTTTACATTCGGTTAATCTTGTGCATCATAAATCTGGTAATTCTCAGTTTTTTGGTAACAGATGTGGTACTTTTGGTGGAAATTCTTTTGGCACGGGTAATTTTTCTAAATCTGGTATGAGAGGTGGTTTTACTGGTAACAAAGGTGGTTTTTCTCGTGGTAGAGGCAGGTTTGGGAGGGGCAAACATGCTTGTCAAATTTGTGGCAAGAATAACCATCTAGCTTCAAAATGATTTAAAAGATTTGATGTGTCTTTTGTTGGACCTACAGCTGGTTCAAGTTCTTCTCTGACTCAAGCATTTCTAGATGCTTTTGAAAGGCCTCAGTCTACTAGTTCTCAATCTATTACCACTGATTGGTTTGTTGATAGCGGTGCAAGATGTGCAGTATGAATATATTGGCAAAGACATTCTTATTGTTGGTAATGGTTCTCAAGTATCTATCTCTCATATTGGCTCTTCAATTATTCCTAGCATTGCTTCATTTTCCACTGGTCTTAAACCTTTATTTCTCAAAAATATTCTCTATGTTCCAGATATAACCAAGAATCTTCTAGGTATTTCACAGTTTACCAAAGATAATCTTGCTTACATTGAGTTTCATGATTCCTTCTGTATTCTTAAGGACAAGAGGACTCACAAGGTGCTGTTATAATGACTCTTGAGAATGAGCTTTACCAACTTGATTTGTCCCATATCAACTCCAAGTCTGCATCTCCAAATTTAGCATCTTCTACTTGTAATTCCATTTCATGTAACTCTATTACTTCCAGTAATGTTCTTCTTTCCTGTAGTGTTGCTCAAAAGCTCAATGTACAATTATGGTATAATAAGTTAGGTCATTAATGTCCAACCATTTTGAATCTTGTACTTAAACAGCTTAATGTCACCAATTCTAGTTCTCAGAATGCTTTATCCTTTTGTGACTCTTGTAAACTTGGGAAACAACATGCTAAGCATTTTCCTACTGTTTCAACAAAAACCACAACCCCTTTTCAAGTTATACACTCTGATGTCTGGGGACCAGCTCATGTCTCCAGCAATGGTTTTAGATTCTATGTACATTTTGTTGATGATTTTTTTAGATTTACATGGATATTCCCTTTAAATAAAAAATTTGATGTCTATTCCAAATTTGTTCAGTTTAACTCCATGGTTGAAAGACAATTTAACACTAAAATAAAAGCCCTTCACACAGATAATGGTGGGGAATCTAAAGCTTTATCCCTCTTCTTCTTAAACTGGGTGTTCAACACAGGTTCTTATGTCCTTACACTCACCAACAAAATGGTAGGGCTGAAAGGATGCACCTTCATATTATTGAGGTTGGTCTTTCTCTTCTAGCTTAAGCCTCTCTTCCTCTTTCCTTCTGGATGGATGCTTTTGTTTGATACATGTTTTTATCTTAATTTTGATGATTTTATTTTATCACCAAAACAATGTTTTTAAAGGTTGTCCAAATACTCCTAAATGATTTAAAATGGTTTTAATATTTTCCGGAGTATTTTCTCAAGATTATTAAAAATGGACAACACTTTTATCAATGAGTTTTTACTCCTATAACAGTTCCTAAATGTTGTCTAAATACTCTCGATCGGTTTAAAATGTTTTTACACAATTTTCGAGTATTTCTTGAGTTTTATTTTCAACAAAAATTGGACAACATTTACATCTGCGTGGTCGGCCACCTGATTCTATAGGGCAACCCGTGACTGAAGATGTTTTTAGAAACGAAAAATGAGACGGAAGGAAAAATAAGCGGTCGACCCGGTCGCTGCGTCGCGACCGTCGTCGGCCGATCGCCAGTGCGACGGTACTGCAAGTTTCTTGTTGAAACGAACTTAACCCCCGTTTTTTGTTTAGGGGGACCGGTTGAGGCAGGGTCGGTCGGCCGGTCGAAGCCTCGTCGACCGTCCGCCTGTTGTAATTTTCAAGTGTTCTCATTTTCTCTTATTTACGTGTGCGACGTGCATCTGCGTATCGATGAAAAAAATTATGACCGTTTGGCAATGAGACACATTTCCTTAAATTGTGGGATTGATTTCTAACACTATATTCTTGATTTTAATTGTATTTTTCTCAGTAGATTTTCAATCCCCAAGAGGAGCCTATGCTTGATCAATCATCTCCTATAAATAGAGGAAGTTTTGGAGCAACCAAAAACAACAATTGAGATACAACACAACAAGATACACTTCAAGCAAACACTTGGTCTTTCATTGTTATTATTCTTGTTGTAAAATTGCCTAGCTTATCACTTTCACATCTTTGAGGTCTAGGCTATTCTTGATTACACTTTGCACTCAAATTGTAATATTCATTATTGAGTTGTAATCTTGATTTTGTTATCATTCAAACACAAGATATCCTTGTGAGTGTTCTTGTGGTAAGAGCACACTTGGATGATCTAGGTGATAGGTACAAGAAGATTGTGGTAATCTTCTTATTGAGGTGTTGAAGAATTTGGTATTCTTCAAGGTTGAAGATTGTGGTAATCTTCACAAGGTGCCGTTGAAGGAAGATTGTGGTAATCTTCAAAGGGAGATTGTGGTAATCTCCAAAGGTGGTGTTGAAGAAGAGTGTGGTGCTCTTCAAGGTGTTGTAAGTTGAATTTGTATTAATTTTGGTAATTAATAAAATTCTTTTTCTTTTCAAATCCATCCGGATATCTTTGGGGTGGTAGAGATTAGGCCCTAGGTGGGTTGAACCTCTTTAAATCGACGTGTGTTGTTTACATTCCGCACCTTTATTATTTTGTTTGAGCATTCGATTGTTAAAAGAGAGGCGAAATCGAAAAGATGGAGATAATCTATTCACCCCCTCTAGATTATCGTAGCCGCTGGACTTACAAGTGGTATCGAGCCGCCCCCGGCATTTGTATTCCGTGGTTGCGCCAAGCGCTCTTACCAAGAGGGTGGTGGAGTAGCGGGAGCGGAACATGTTGGGTGGCGATCATCCTGGAGAATCCTCTCCGGTCTCCGAGTGCGATTGGTGTGCGAGGGCACACGTGTGGCTGCGCGGGGCGCCGTTGATGCACTTCGGTGGAGTAGACCGTGTGGGGCGTACACCATCTTGGGTGGGGAGGATGTCACGCCCGTGACATTGGGGTGTCTTTCGCTATGACTCTTGGTGGATTGTGATGTGAATGACGTATGTGGCTTCACGGGTGGTTTGTGGGTACGTGTACATGACCCTTCGGATGTTCAGCAGCCTACCCGGTTAAGTTCGGGAGCTTGTCGCTAGTCGTGGACTTGACGGTGAAGAAGGGAATTGGCCATCCCTACCCAAACCGGTCGGATCTTTGGAGCCGCATTCTGATGAGCCCAAGCGGCAGGCGAAACCAGTGGTTGTCTTGTGGGATAAGCTGGCCGGGTGGGCCACGGGCGCCGCGGCATCGTGTGGTGGCCGAAATGGCTAGGCCCGTGACAAGTGGTATCAGAGCCAAACTCTTTGGCAAGCTCGTTTCACATCGCGAGTGAAGAGAAACGATCGACGGCTACGAACGAAGCTCATCTATCCGGCACCTCCACCACCAAGCCACCACTATTTGATTCCAAGAATTTTAATTTTGGAAAGAAAGAATGGAATGCTATCTACAAGGTTGCGGGTTCGACATTTGGAACACCGTCATTAATGGAGAATCCATTCCGACGAAAGATACACCATACACCTCAAAAGGCTTCAAAAAGCTCAATGATGAAGAAAAGAAAATCATCTCCTTAAACGGTAAGGCTTTAAATATTTTGTATTGTTCATTTACTAATTTAGAATATGAACATATTGTAGGAATAAAGTCGGCACATGAAGTATGGAAAAATTAGAAGCCATCTATGGAGTATTTGCAAATGAAAGGAGTCAAACAAAAGCATCTACTTCTCAAGATCATACAAGCTCAAATCTAAGGAATAAGCCTCCTACAACTTCCAATTATGAAGAAGTTGAATATTGTTTTATGGGCATCAATGAAGAAAATGAGGTATGTCTTAAACCCTCTACTTCCTATGATATTGTCATTCAAAATGATTATAGTGATTTACAAAATGATTATGATGAACTTCAAAATGAATTCCAAAGCTTACTTGTTAGATACAAAAATTTGAAAAAGGAATTCAATATTTTGAAAAATGATAAGGATAGTTTATTTACTTCTTATGAATCACTATCATGTGCTCACACCACCACACTAGACAAGGTTAGAAACCTCGAAAAAGAAAATAGTACTCTTGTTGAGAATATTGATTGCATGAAAAAGGATTTATTAAAATCCAACTTGAGTACCAATAAAATGTCCAATATCGTTGATATTCATAATTGTGATAAAGGACTTGATCATAAGCCTAATGTTGTTAATCATATGAAAAAGGATCAAGTCACTATGCATATTGGTCATTATGCTCTAGAATTATTACTTGTTTTTATTGTGGCAAAAAGGGTCATACGGCTAATTCTTGTCGGGCTAGAAATAGCTCTAAATATTGTTGGAGACCTAAAAGTCTCAAAGCTAATCTTAAAGGACCCAAACACATGAGGGTACCACAAAACAAAGTGCTATTAGGTACCCTAAAGCAAAAATCGGAGAAAATTCATGCCACCAAGAAAACATAAAATGAACGTTTCATTTGATCAAAGAAGGAGAAACTACTCTCAACAAAGCCAATTTCCAAGAAGAGCGTATAATCAAAAATGGGAAGAACACAATCCTTGAAATGGCAAAGACATCATCAACAAGATGATTTTCAAAGAAGAAGAAACCATCAACCATGGGAAGGTAACCAAACTTGGAAATGGAGAAGTCATCATCAACAAAGTGACTTCTCAATGGGAAGATATCATCAACAATGGGAAAGACACAACCCATGGAAACGGCGTAATTGGTAAACCGTATCTCCCCATTTGTATATGCATTTTATTTTTAAATCTATGCATACTTTTAATTGTGTCTTAATTGCAAAATGAATCTTCAAGTATTTATTTATAGGTCTCTTATATATTTATGAGTTTCAAAATTTTTAAAAAGAGACCTTGCATGATTTTCTAAAACTCTTGAGCATTTTATTAGACTTTTGTGGCTTATTATCTCTTATGAAATCTTATAGCATAAGCTCTTTTTGATATCTCATATTACTTGCCTACACTTGTTTTTTTCTATGCAAATATTGTCTAAGAATTGTGTAGGATACATATTTCATACTCATTGGCTTTTACGTCATCAAGTTTCTTAAACTATCGAGGTATGTCTACTCGTATTTAAACTCGATATTATGCTTATGCACATATCTTTCAAGATATTTCATTTTGACCCCTTAAGTGCCCCTAATTGATCTTGCAAATATTTTCTTTTAAAGGCACTACGTGTTTAGTCTCGATTTTATCGTTTATATGTTTTCCCAAAACCCATATTTGTTGGATATAGTCCAAACTTATATTTTTGCAAAGTTTTAAAACTTTTTGGGTGAAAAATCGAATTTTGGAAAACTCTGGGAGAAAGAAAAATCACCTGGGACGGTCATAGAGAAAGAAAAATCACCTGGGACGGTCATAGCGGGGCGACCGGTCGCCTCGCACCTCGGCCGCGCCCCATACCTCGGCCGTCGCCCGGGCCAATTTTTCAGTTTTAAACTTTCATCTTCGTTTCAAAACAGACGAGATAAAATTCTCAAAACCCTTGTTCAGCATTTCACCCCTTTTCTTTAAAATCTTCAATTCTTCATCATTTTTCACGATTCTTGTTGATAATCTTCTTATTTTCACAAGAATCTTACATATATGGCTCCTCCAAGAAATTCCACCGATCAAAATCCCACTTCTAAGAGAAGAAAGGGCGGAGAGGGTACTTGAGAAATCGGCGAGAGACGGCCGAACAAAGGGATATTCGAGCCGCTCAAGAAACGTGGCTCAAGAAGGTGATGATGTTCAAAATCCCATTCTCTCTCGGGCCCAAATTACCGAGCTTCGCGAACAATTTTGCTCGAAAATTGCCGTTGGCGAAAGGTAAAAATCTTTTGTTACTCAAGCTCCTAATTCCCGCAATGCTATTAATTTCATCAATAAGTATGCGGAATGGTACTATGAGGATTCGGGGATGGGAGGTAAATCTATTGCTCGGACTAAAATGTGTCGTTTTAGTTCATTTACAAATGAGTATCCTACTATAAGAGGATTTTTTGAGGAGCAAGGTTGGATGTATCTATGGGAGCATGCTTATGTTTTGTATGATGATGATATTATCCAACATTTTTATGCTAATATGTGGGTGCAATATGATAATGAAAGAAAGCCGATTGCCGTTAATTCGCTTATAAAGTGTCGTCATTTTAGATGGACTCCTAATGATATTTGCTTTTTACATGTTAGAGAAGGTGGTTGGGATTATTTCTCTTGTGGGACTTGGAATGATAAAATGTTGGGGGTGTCGATGAAAGAAGTTAAGACGTATTTGGGAGTATGGCCAAAGTATTCTTTGTTGGCAATGACACTTGAGCATCGTATTTTATCGGTCATTGTCGCATATTGCATTTGTGGTAAGTCGGGAAAGATGCCTAGCAATATGGATTATTTTTGACTTATAAGATTGCTAGGAGGGAACCACTAAACTTTGGTGCCATACTTATTCAATGTCTAATCGAGTCCATTACTCAAGGTAATAAGAAGTTGGTTATGGGAAATTGGATTTGTAAACTTCTTATTCAATCGGGACTACCTTCGTCGGAGTGTAACTCGGAGGTATTTCAAAACGACTTTGACATTGATAACATCACCCAAATGGTCACTATGCGCAAGAACATGGAAATCCGACCAACCAAAATGGCGAGAGGAAGAGGTCAAGAGTCTCCCGATCCTGATGACTTCTTTGATGACATCGAGGCCGCAAGATTGGCGGAAGAGGGCGAACCGAGCAATCCGGAGGGTAATACCGGTGCTCAACCGCCTAGGAGGGATACTCAAGCCGAATTTGATGAGATGAGGGCTTTTCATGAGACGAGGTATGAGGCTTTGGAGCAAAAGACCTCCAAAATGCAAAAGTCTATCGGCAAGTTAAAGAAATTCATCAAGGACTTAATTCCGGATCTTGCTTCTCCTCGGATGAGGAATGATGTTACCCCACCCCTTTACTTTCTAACATTTTCATTTAAGTTGCTTTGTACTTTTATGAACTTTTGTAAAACTTATTTGTACTAATGATATTTGCTTGTTTTTCTTAAAAGGTTAAAATTGCAAGTTGATAATGACTTGTGAATGATCATGACTTTGATGGAGTATTTGATGGTAAAAATACTCTAAAGCATTGTTTGATAATTGGTATGAAGTACTTGATGGTAAAAGTGCTTCTTTTATTGCTTTGTTCATTATGCTTAGTTGGATATGTTGGGACATTTGATACATGTATTGTTGAAAGCATGACTTATTACTTGTTGGATGCTCTAATTGTTGGCATTTGAAATGCCTTGATCATTCTTAGCTTATCTCAATTGGGTTGAACCCTTGAGAATCTACTTTGAGCTTATTAATTGATGAACAAATTGTTGCATATGGTGCATATGATTTTCTTTGAGATTTGGAATGAGGTTGATTGATGATATGAAAATTTTTGGCTTGAACCATTTACAAATGTTATATACAACCTCTTCTATTTTTAAAGCACACAAGGTGTTTGTTAAAATGTCGCAATGAAACTTTCAACTTCTACATGATTCTCTTGCTTCAAAATGTCTTAAAATCTTTTTGAAATCATGTTTTTAGCTTACTAATAAGCTCATGGATCTTTTATGTTTCAATTCTCCTATTTTCCTTGGATTATTATGCCTTAATTGCTCAACTATTATTAAACCGCCTTTGGCGCGCTTTGATATTATTGTATGGTGTTTTCACCATCCTAACATTCTTTTGATGATTCCAAAGGGGAGAAACAGGATATTGGCTCATTAGCTCAAAGAAGCTAATAAAAGCTTGTCATAAAAGCTATAAGCTATGGCTCATAAAAGCCATAAGTTGTGATTTGTTCTTAGTCCAATTGTTGCTTGATGGACTTATATTATTGTTTAATGTTGTTTTGTGACAGAGGAGCTTATAAGCTCTTGAACAAATTGTAAAAGCTAAAGCTTTTAGCTTATGGATTATTGCTCTTACATTATTCTTGATGTGCTTGTTGATAGGGGAGCTTGTGCTTATTATTGAAAATATTTACTCCTACTTGGTTGCTTTAATATTTTTGGAAATTTTGGTTGCTTCCAAACGGTCATAAATGTTTTTACCGGAAAATCATTTCTAAAATTGCTCTCTTAGTTTGTGTAAAAATTGTTTTGGTTTGTAATCATCAAAAAGGGGAGATTGTTTGATACATGTTTTTATCTTAATTTTGATGATTTTATTTTATCACCAAAACAATGTTTTTAAAGGTTGTCCAAATACTCCTAAATGATTTAAAATGGTTTTAATATTTTCCTGAGTATTTTCTCAAGATTATTAAAAATGGACAACACTTTTATCAATGAGTTTTTACTCCTATAACAGTTCCTAAATATTGTCTAAATACTCTCGATCGGTTTAAAATGTTTTTACACAATTTTCGGAGTATTTCTTGAGTTTTATTTTCAACAAAAATTGGACAACATTTACTGTCTCGTGGTCGACCGGTGCATACCCTATAGGGAAACCCGTACACGAAGATGTTTTTAGAAACAAAAATGAGACGGAAGGAAAAACAAACAGCGACGGCCGCATCTGGCGTCGACCGTCGGTCGGCCGGTGCGCCAGTGCGACCGTACTGCAAGTTTCTTGTTGAAACAGAACTTAACCCCTTCGTTTTTTGTTTAGGGGGACCGGTTGAGGCAGTCGACCGGTCGGCTTACGTCGACGGTCGCCCTGTTGTAATTTTCAAGTGTTCTCATTTTCTCTTATTTACGTGCGGCCCCGTGTATCTGACAAATGAAAAATTATGACCGTTTGACAAACGGACACATTTCCTTAAATTGTGGGATTGATTTCTAACAGCTATATTCTTGATTTTAATTGTATTTTTCTCAGATTTTCAATCCCCAAGAGGAGCCTATGCTTGATCAATCATCTCCTATAAATAGAGGAAGTTTTGGAGCAACCAAAAACAACAATTGAGATACAACACAACAAGATACACTTCAAGCAAACACTTGGTCTTTCATTGTTATTATTCTTGTTGTAAAATTGCCTAGCTTATCACTTTCACATCTTTGAGGTCTAGGCTATTCTTGATTACACTTTGCACTCAAATTGTAATATTCATTATTGAGTTGTAATCTTGATTTTTGTTATCATTCAAACACAAGATATCCTTGTGAGTGTTCTTGTGGTAAGAGCACACTTGGATGATCTAGGTGATAGGTACAAGAAGATTGTGGTAATCTTCTTATTGAGGTGTTGAAGAATTTGGTATTCTTCAAGGTTGAAAGATTGTGGTAATCTTCACAAGGTGCCGTTGAAGGAAGATTGTGGTAATCTTCAAAGGGAGATTGTGGTAATCTCCAAAGGTGGTGTTGAAGAAGAGTGTGGTGCTCTTCAAGGTGTTGTAAGTTGAATTTGTATTAATTTTGGTAATTAATAAAATTCTTTTTCTTTTCGAAATCCATCCCGGATATACTGGGGTGGTAGAGGATTAGGCCCTAGGTGGGTTGAACCTCTTTAAATCGACGTGTGTTGTTTACATTCCGCACCTTTATTATTTTGTTTGAGCATTCGATTGTTAAAAGAGGGCGAAATCGAAAAGATGGAGATAATCTATTCACCCCCCTCTAGATTATCGTAGCCGCTTGGACTTACAGCTTTCACCACAGCCACTTTCCTAATCAACAGGTTACCAACTTCCTCTCTTGCAAATAAATCACCCTTTTTCATACTTTTAGTTCACAACCTGATTATTCTTTTCTATAAGTTTTTGGTTGTGCATGCTTTCCCTACCTTAGACCCTATCACAATAACAAACTTCAATTTAGAATGTCTAAGTGCATTTTTCTGGGCTATAGTCCTAATCACAAGGGTTACAAGTGTCTTCATCCTTCAAGTACAATTTACATTGCAAGATCTGTTCTCTTCAATGAGGAGGAATTTTCTTATTCATCTTTATTCTTATCCCAACTTGTTATTTCTTCTTCTTCTACCTCAGTCTCCTCTCTTACTATATTACCATTCCCCTGGTTTTCCTCAATCTCCAAACATATCCTCCTTCTCTCCTCCTTCGGCTTCCTCAAATCTTTCTCCAATCTTACATTCCCCATCTCAGTCTTCATCTCCTCATGTCCTGCCCCTTTCTCCTGCACCAGCTCTTCCTACTCCACCAGTCCCTCCTTCTGCACCATCTACATCTTCTTCTCATCCCATGGTTACAAGGTCTAAAACTGGTGTTTTCAAGCTCAAAGTCTCTCTCTCTCTCTCTCTCTCTCTCTCTCTCTCTCTTTTCTTCTACTTTAGAACCTACTACTGTACAAACAAGCCTTGTCTGAACCAAATTGGAAGGCTGCCATGGATGATGTATTGCAGCTCTTATTTGTAATAAAACATGGGAGTTGGTTCCTTATGATGACTCCATGTCTGTGGTTGATCACAAATGGGTGTTTAGGGTGAAACACAAGGCTGATGGCACACTTGACAAGTACAAAGCCAGACTTGTTGCTAAGAGTTTTCAACAGTCAGCTGGTGTTAATTACTTTGAAACTTTTGTCCATGTTGTTAAACATGTCACCATTCGCATTGTATTTACATTGGCTGTTACTTTTGGATGGTCCATTCAACAGATGGATGTTAATAATGCTTTCTCAATGGTGACCTTCATCATTATGTTTTTATGACTCAGCCTGAGGGATACATTGATAGCTCTAAGCCTAATCATATTTGTAAACTTACTAAGGCCTTGTATAGACTCAAACAAGCCCCCAAGGCTTGTTATGACAAGCTCAAAGGATTTCTTCTCTTTGTTGGTTTTAAAGACTCCACCTCTGACAACTCCTTGTTCATTTACAAGTAGGGTTCTACTCTCCTTTTGGTGCTAGTTTATGTTGATGGCATTCTCATCACTGGTAGTGATCCCAGTCTTATTCAGCAAATTATTGTTGCCATGAATGCTAAGTTCTCTCTAAAAAATCTAGGGGATGTGAGTTATTTTCTCGGCTTACGACTCATAAAACTGAAGGTGGGACTTTTATTAATCATGAAAAATATGTTACCGATCTTCTGAAAAAGACTTCTATGACTAACTGCAAAGCCATCTCTACACCATGTTGTTCTAGTATCAAACTCAGACTTGTTGATAGTTCTATGCTCGTTGATGCTATAATTTTTAGAAGTATTATGGGTGCCCTTAAATACCTGACTTTAACAAGGCCTGATATTATTTTTGCCATCAATAAATCTGCTTTCTCCTACTGAAAATCACTGAATGACTTGTAAACGTGTTCTGAAGTACTTAAAGGGTACAATTACTCATGGCATTCATTTCACCCCGATTCCGCGATTCATTCTTTCAGATTTTCGGATGCGGATTGGGCTAGTTCCTTAGATGATCGTCGTTCTACCAGTGGTTTTTGTATCCTCCTTGATCACAATCTTATTGTTTGGGGTTCGAAGAAGCAAAATGTTGTGGCAAGGAGCACTACTGAGTCTGAATATCGTGCTTTAGCAACATCAACCACTGACTTAGTTTAGGTTAAATCTCATTTTTTACGAACTTGGCATCTGTTTTTCCTCTCATTCCCTTTTGTGGTTTGATAATGTTGGAGCTACTTCCTTAGCTCAGAATCTCGTGTTTCACTCTCGTACCAAACATATCGAGATAGACATTTACTTTCTGCGAGAAAAAGGGCATAACAATGAGATTGATGTTCATTTTGTTCCGAGTGAAGATCAAATCATCGATGTTTTTACTAAGCCTTTCTTCGCTGCACGTTTTCAGTTTTTATGTCAGAAACTTTCTTTGGGGGATCCTAGCTCCATTTTTGGGGAACGTATTGGGAGATATTAGTTAAATATCTAGTTGTTTCTATTAGTTTGTTAATAGAGTTAGTTAGTTCAGAAGTTAGTTTTGACAGTCATACAGTTAGCTACAGGATCTTCTCTTCTTGTATAAATACATGGTTCACATATGAAATAAACATATTTCAATCCTCTCAAATATGATTAGCAGGGCCCACTGCCTCGCCCCTAGAGCTTCGTGGAGGAGGTGAATCGCGGGATATGTCTCAACAAGCCAGGGTCCGGAGCTGCTTTAGACTGAGTCACTATACAAGAAATCCTCCTCCAACATGTTACCAGGCGGATTCGAACCTCAACGCTGCGAGTGCCAGCGATGCGGACATCACATCCGCTAAGTCCTTTGTTAGTTGAGCTATGTGTTAGGAATTTTATTGTTTAGATTTTAATGAATGCCATGTAAAACTTAGAATAGAAAGTTGGCACCCCAATTCTTGTTGTAAAATGCATTGTAATGAATAGAGTGGCCAAGCGAGTCGAAGACAATACGCCCTAACATGCAAGAAGACAATCAAGATCGGAAGGAAGACTCTTTGTGAGACAATTGAGTATGGCAAAGAAGAGTAGACGGAACACTATCAAGAAGAAGCAACAGATGCGGTGAGTGGAGCATCGGTCAAAGTCAACTCAAGAAAAGCCAGTCTCAAGTTGAAGTGACAAGAAGAGTCATCCATGATTGGAAGGCGACTCTAAGTCACCCGGGAAAGCAAGGAAATGCAATCAAGTCGAGATAATCGTAAAAGAACCGTTGCCGAAATCAAGAGATTTACTTAAACAAGTAATATCTCCATACAACCTTTCTTGGAGTGCTCAGTCCCTGAAGCGTGCAAAAGGAATGAACCAATGGGAAGCACTACACCGTGTCGAACTCGAAAAGGTGAAAAGAATAATTCATACGAGGAAACGGCAATTCCAAGAAGCGCAAGCCAACGACTGCAAAGTGACTTTCAAAAACAAGCCTATCTCTTCAACGGGCAAATTTTTGAAAGTTCACTATAAAAGGCCGAGGAGTTTGGTTGAGATAAAGGATGCATGAATGACACATACGTGAGATATACAAGCACATTAGAAAAAAGCAAACAATCTCAATCCTCAAGCCTACATTCAAAGTACATCAATCCAACACTTACCGTGAAGGAAAGAGAGCTTCAACTAGTTGAAGAGGAAACCTTTAAAAACAAGGGGTCTACTTTCCAGGAAGGATTGTAGAAAAGTTCAAAGTTGAACTAAGTCTTAAGCATTTGGAGGGCTTCGTGATCAAATCCAAAGAGCTTGAGCAAGTGAGTCAGAGTAGCAAAGCGCAAATGCCCTGAAGAAGGCCGAGTCGAACGAGAAGCCACCGAGTGATCAAGGCGTCTCGATCGAGTCCCAAAGGATCAAGTCGGCTGTTGTGATCAAGACTTGTATCTGGACTGCTACCACTTTGTAAACCGATCATTACTTAGTGGATTCCTCCAGGAGTTGGAGAAGAGAGGAGTAGAAGAATTACCCCATCTTCGAACCTCTATAAAAACTTTCTTGTGTCATTTACATTTCAAAGATTTAAATTCACGGGCACTTTTAATTGCTTATATCTGTGATAAATTTGCTATCCATTTGATAATTTACAAGTACTAAATCAAGCTCTAATATTTTGTTTAATCAAACTTAAGGGTGTTAAGTCTTCCAATGAAAATAAAACCACAAATTGAGTTAAATTGTAGCCAATACCGAGTTACTCCATCAACACTCAAATGAAATCTGTGAAAGATTAACTCTCTTGAGTGACTAATTCGATTGTCCATCAAGGACACAAATGTGTAGAATTAACTCGTAGATTTAAAAGGACTAAATCGAAAATTTGGTAAGGTTTATTCAACCCCCTTCTAAACCTTACACTTACACCCCCCTTGGGACCTACAAGTGGTATCGGAGCGGTTGGTTCATTGAACCTGCCGCACCGGTTCTTGAACTAGATCTCCAAATTTTTCAAAGTCCGCTTTAGTACTTAAACTTTCAAAACTCTTTTTATTAAAAGTCATTATCATGGAAGCAAATCTAACACGCATCCCTATGTTCACCATTGAAGAATTTGATGATTGGAAAATTCGTATGCGGGCTCATCTATCGGATTACATGATGAGATGTGGATAGTGATAGAAGATGGGCCTCTACAAATATTAAAGGTGAACACAACATGCGAAGAGTTGCGGTGAAGGAGAAGAAGATCTTGCTCCCGGACCCATCGGTTGAAAAACCAAGAACTCGAGTGGACAAATGATGATAGAAAAAGATACAACCTGGATAATGTAGCCAAGGACATCCTCTACAAAACCTTGACAAAGCCATGTTCAACAAAGTCAAATCATGCAAAACGGCTAAAGAAATGCAGGACAAGTGACATTGATTTGTGAAGGCTCGTGAGCAAATCAAAGAAAACAAATTATCGAGAGTCGTGCATGAGAAGTTTGAAAATTTCAAAATGATCTCGGGAGAGAATGCGGATCAACGGATGCTCGGTTTACGAAAATCACAAATGAGTCAGTCTACACTTGGAAAGGAATATACACGAAAGAAATGTGTATGAAGATCCTAAAAAGTCTTCCACTGAATGGGAAATGAAGGTCATGGCACCGAGACATTCCATGGACCTATCAAAGACATCCAACCATGAACTATTCTCGGACCTCAAAGCCTATGAGTTTGAGTGAGAAGAAAAGACCAGGAAGAGACAGATGTACCCAAAGCAACTCTAATTGTCAAAGATGGGAAGAGAGCCGAGGTCAAAGAAGCAATTGACACGAAGAAATAGCCCGATGGTTAAAAGATTTAACAAGTTCTTTAACAAGAACTACAAGAGAGGAAAGGGTGAATCTTCCGAGAAGACACTCGGCTCCTCCAAATCAAGGGATGATAGGCCAACCAAGAGAATGATCATCAACCAATTGAGTATCAAAGGACTGACAACTCAAGAGTAGAAAGAGTGATCAAAAGGTGAATATCTATGTTGGAATTGTAGACAACCAGGTCACTATGCCATTGATTTGCTCATATCCTGTAGTCAACAAGTACGGAATGAAGAAGAAAGAAGAGGTCTTGAGAGAAAGAAGACAAGAAAAGAAAAAGCAATGATGGTTGCAGAGATCTTTGAAACAAATGTCAAGAGAGACAATGATTCGAGAGCAAAGAAGGTGACTACTCGAGTGACTCGAAGAAGAAGCCTTGATGCCGCAATGGCCAAAGAACAAGATCAAGAAGATGAGGTACAATCTAATTCAACAAGCTCGGACACTTGTGATAGTGATCAGACACACACACTTCATCACCTCGATCTTTATGATTCATTAGGCAAAATGATGAAAGATTTTGAGCACATTAAATCCTCACACACACTATTGAATGAGGAAAACAACTACTTAAAAGTCAAAAACTCAAAGCCGACTAAGGAGCCGAGTACTCTAAGTCAAATAGCTATTGAAAATGAAAGTTTAAAGGTGAAAATGCTAAATTAGTAGCGAAATCGCTACTATAGAAAAGAGGAGAATGACCTCAAAATGTTATTGCCTCATTCACTAAGGCATCTAAATCATTGGATGATCTTATTATGAGTCAAAGAGAATGTGGAGACAAGACAGCTTAGGATTTAATTCCTTTGTGCCATGTCAAACCTCAAGAGTAAGTTTGGAAAAAGGATCTTCAAGTCATGAAAGAGTCCGAGAAATCCAAAACTCTAAATATTGCACACACTTTCACTCCAAAGCACAATACTAAGCAAAGCGCCCCGGTTACAAAGGAAAAGGAAAAACGACCGAGTTGAGTGTCTTTGGAAGGACGTGAGAAGAAATTCACCAAGTCCTCAAAACTCCAAACAGAAAATACTCAGTAAAGAAGAAACGAGCTACCAAAAATCCCGGAAAATCCATAAAAGAAACACATATGATGGGAATGGTAGAAAATATCCAAGCCAAGCTGATTGGAATAATGTGAACCATCGGGAATAGACTTATGGAATATAAGCTCAAGTGGCAAAGGCCTAGAACTCAACAAAGGCCATTCCAAAAGTTTGAGAGCTTTCATCAAAGACACATGCACCCAGGCACTACACTCAAAAGCACCACAATTACCCTAGGAAGGCGATTGCTAAAACACATATCAGCGGCATACTGAGACAAAAGAGACAATTGTATGAACCTAGAACCCCCAAGCAATTTGCCATAATTAATTATGATTATGGCACGATAGATGGCAACCCCTTAGAGTCAAATCATTTGGCTATAGGTTGGTTGGATCATCTTACAATTCTAACCCCTCAGACCCGCACAAGTATGGGTACCTAAAACTTAATTTCCTTGATTGCGTTCAAGGAACAAATGAGTGCCAAGGAACCTGGTACATGGATAGTGGTCGCCCGGACATATGACAGAAAATAAGAGAAATCATGTCAAAATTCAAGGAAATCAAAGGAGCAAAAGTCATATTTGGGGAAATGAAGCTCCTGGTGAAATAAGAGGCATTGGATCCATCAAGAGGAATGGATTAGAAATCACGAGATGTTGCATATGTCGAAGGACTCAACTTCAATTTATCGAGTATCGATCGGCCTGTGACAAGGGCTACAATGTTGGATTCAACATGGGAATATGCCAAATCAAAGATATTGAATCAAATGAAGTTGTCTTTGCAAGGAAATAGACAAAAAATATGTATGTAGTGGATTGGTCAACTCGCAACACCCGATGCACTGTCTACTAGCAAAGAGCATAGTAAATGAATCAAGTTGGGTCAGGCACAAAAAAGCCGAGTCACCTGAATTTCAAAACAATTAACAAGTTGGCAAGAAGTCATCTTGTAGAAGGACTTCCGGACTCGATATCTGAAGAAGGAAAGTATATGTGATGCATGTCGAAGGGAAAACAAATCAAGTCGTCATTTCAAAGAAAAGACATGCCCATCCTCAACAAGAATATTGCATCTACTTCATATGGATCTATTTGGCCCATGGAACCAAAGCAAGCATAAGTGGAAAGAAATACACCTTGGTGGTAGTAGATGATTACTCAAGATATACATGGACAATATTCATGTGCAAGAAGAAAGAAACTCTACAAAAACTACCACAAATTGATGAAGAGAATTCAAAATGAGAAGAGTCAAACCATTATCAAAATAAGATCGATAGAGGAACCGAGTTTGTCAATGGAATAATAACTCGAGATTGTGTTGAGAATGGCATTGGTCATGAATTATCGGCAGCAAGGACTCCAAACAGAATGGAGTTGCGAGAAGAAGGAACAGAACCCTCAAAGAAGCAACAAGGACCATGTTAGTGAAGCGGGGTTACCAAAAAGATTTTGGGCTGAAGCAATTAACACAGCTTGCTACACCCAAAACAGATGTATGATAAATAGACAGCTAACAAAGACTCCCTATGAGATCTGGACTGGAAGAAAACCAAATGTTGCATATTTCAGGATATTTGGATGTAAATGCTTCATCCACAACAATGGCAAAGACAACCTAAAGGCTTTTGATGCTAAGGCTGATGAAGGTATCTTCTTAGGATACTCAGCTGAAAGTAAAGCCTACAGAATACTCAATAAAAGAACTATGGTTACAGAAGAATCCATTCATGTAGTATTCGATGAGCCAAAAGTAAATGGAGAAGACATTGAAGAGTCAACTGATAAGCTGAATCATCCAACCATACAGAAGAGTCCCTATGCTGAAGCTGAAGCTGGGATTATCAATTCGAGAAGAAGATGAGATAGCTGAATCTCAAAAGCAATTTGAAAAAATTTACAGCTAAGTGATTACGAGAGAGCCGACCACAAGAACACAACCGCAAGTCGATCAATCCAGCTAACTTACTCCAACCTCGATGTAAGATGGCCGAGACCATCCACCGTAACTTGTCATTGGAGATATAAGAGAAGGTGTCAAAACAAGATCCGAACTCAACAAGAAGCTATGTTCACATGCTTCATCTCGCAAAATAGAGCCAAAAGATGTGTCACAAGCATTGGATGACACACATTGGATTCAAGCTATGCAAGAAGAGTCAATCGGTTTGAGAGAAATAAAGTATGGGAACTAGTGCAAAGACCCATACATCAAAATGTTATTGGAACCAAATGGGTATTCGTAAATAAGATGAACGAGGAAGGTTCTGTGGTAAGAAACAAAGCAAGACTGTAGCCAAAGGATATTGTCAAGAAGAAGGGATAGATTTTGATGAAACATTTGCCCCTGTAGCAAGATTGGAAGCTATAAGGATGTTTCTTGCCTATGCACTCACAAGAATTTCATTATATATCGATGGATGTAAAAAGTGCATTCCTAAATGGTTTATTGGAAGAAGAAGTATATGTTGAACAACCTCCGTGATTTGAGCGAGAAGACTCTTGGAGACAAGGTATACAAACTCAAGAAAGCCCTGTATGGATTGAAACAGGCACCCGAGCATGGTATGATACCCTGTCACAATTCCTAATCGAGAATGGATTCACAAAAGGAAAAGTAGATAGAACACTTTTCTTTAATTCAAGACAAGAAGAGTATCTTTGCTTGTTCAAATATATGTGGATGACATCATTTTTGGATCCACTAACAAAGAGTCATGTGTGAAAAATTCTCAAACCTCATGCAAAGCAAATTTGAAATGAGCATGATGGGAGAGTGACATTTTTCCTTGGACTTCAAGTGAAACAAGGATGGAACCTTCGTAAGTCAAACAAAATATACCGAGATTTAATGAAGAAGTTTGGTATGGAAGAGAAGTCTTCGTAAAAATACCAATGAACACATCATCAAAATGGACATGGATGCGGATGGCAAGCTCAGAGATCAAACAAGATACACAGAGCACTTATTGGATCATCCGCTTTTATCTCACAAAAGCGAGGCGGACATCACCTTTGTTTGTAGGTGTATGTGCAAGATTTCAATCGCTCCAAAAGAGAGCCATATGACAAAGCTAAAAGAATATACCGAGATACTTGAAAGGAAGCCAAGAAGTAGGCCTATGGTATCCAAAGGAAGGTGGATTCAGACTAATTGGCTATTCGCACTGACTACGCTGGATGCGAGTGGACAGAAAAAGCACTTCACACTTTGTCAAATGCTAGGAAACAGACTAATTTCCTGGTTTAGCAAGAAGCAAAACTCAATAGCCACCTCTACAAATGAGGCGGAATACATAGGCTGCAGGCAAACAAGTGCCCAAGTCCTATGGATGAGACAACAAAATTTATGAGAGACTATGAAGTTGAAGAAAAAGAAATTCCAATCATGTGTGATAACACAAGTGCCATTGCAATCACTCAAAATCTGTGTTGCACTCAAGAACAAAACATATAGATGTCGAGATATCATTTCATAAGAGATCATGTTGAAAAGAAGGACATTATCTTGGAATACATCTCAACTCGATAAACAACTAGCCGACATCTTCACAAAACCATTATGTGAGTCAAGATTTGAAGAACTCAAGCATGAGTTGGGGTTGATTGGTGGTGACACTCGGACAAATCAAAGAAGAGCATTAGAACAGAAAAGAAGTGAAAAAGAGTAAAAACAAAAATCAACTCAAGAAATCACCAGATCGGAAAACAATTACACCGAGTCGGTGATAGGTGAGTCACCAAGAGAATCACAAGAGTAGAGTTAAATCGACTAAGAGATAAACCGAATAACTTATGAGCAAAGTGACAAAAACGCAATCGTTTGACTTAGCGAATGTTTTAAGGGACACGTCGGATAATGATGATGTGTCTGCAGACATAAAGCCGCACACTAAGCTTATGATTGGATATAAATCTTTGCCGCATTAAATACGAGGCGTGAAATGCTCAATAGGCGTGCGAAATCCAAGCCGTTGATTTCGATCACAATTCAAAAAAACCGTCTGCACGCCCTTTCATAAACCATATTTAAACCATTTTTCGTCCGTTTCTCTCTCACACTTCTAAAAACTGTTCATCTTTTTCTCTCAAAAGCAAAGGCAAACTACTCTCGAAACCCTATCAACATTCAAATCAATTTACGAGACTTTTCTTGATATAATTCGAGAAATGGCACCGACTTACGATTTTACTAAGTTAGGAAAGCAAATCCACACCGGTTCGACGGTGGATTTCGACGAATGGTGAAGCGGTCCGACGACACCCTGGTAAAGAAAATCGCGGAAAAGTTGGAAACGTCCCCACTAAAACCATTTCTAACGCTGAATATCCTATGACCTATGTGGAGGAGGTCGCACAATTCTACGTGAATGCCGAGATTCACGACGAAGGAATCAAGTCATCTGCTCACGGAAGCGGTGACTATCACCGCCAAGGATTTGGTGAATATTGCTCACTACCCGCGGAAGAGCAACCAAATTAAGGAAGCCGATGTAAACTTGGGTGACGCATGGAAAGAAATAGCCAAGTCCGACCTTGCGATAAAATTATATACACAAACAAACAAGAGATCACAAGGAGGATTATCACAAATTGTTGGACATAGTTGCCAAATGTATCGACATCAAATTTGGCGACTTTGACCAACTATCAAAGGCAAAGTCAAGTTGTGATGGCTTAAATCATCGAAGAAAAGAAGATAAATCTGGCCGGATTTATTTACGAGGACTTAACGTGGGAACAAGTCCTTCAAAGAAGATGGCACATTTGGAGGATCCCTAGGATATGGCCTAGTGATTGGCCGCTCACTCGAGGTGAAAGAAGTACCTCTTAGACATGGGAAGGCTTTCCATGTCAACAAGAGGATGTTCGAGCTAACCTCTCTCGGTGCTCGGAAGCGAGCTTATGCCAAGAGAGCCGACACTGTGAGGGGAATCACCGACCAAGATACAAATTGCTTCCTCTCGGCAAAAGAAGAAAGTGCCCTGCGGTACCGCTAAGAAGATCACGCCCGCAAAGAAAGAAAACCAAACATGCTCCCGCCGCCGCAGCAGAAGAGTCACTCGCCCCCCGAAATGCGTGTCACCCGCCCTGCAGCAGCCGGTCGAGAAGGACTCACAAATGCCTTCTCCGATCGTCAAAAGGAGGAGAATTGACAAACCTGATGGCCGGCTCCTCCGAAACAAACACCAAAGACTGCCCCGCCGCTCAAGACTCGTAGGACACCGCCTCAACTGAAATTCCCCGGTACAAACCAGAGACGAAGAAGACTCGTCAAGCGGGGCCGAACAAGAGAAACCACCGAGTCGGTTACTCGGCTAGCACAAATACAGAGAGACTTTGGGAGAAGTAGAGTCTCCGGATGTAATTGTTGAAACCAAGTCTGTTGGAGGCCACCAGAGAGGCAACTCAAGACACAACAGAGCTCACACAAAAAGCACAAGAAGAACTCCGCTCAAGCGAGATAGTGATGTAATGATCCTATCTCCACCTTACCCGCACATCCAAAATCGCCTCCTGCGTGAGTGGAGAAAATGGAAGTTGAGCAAGTCGAGGAACAGTTCCAACGGCCCGAGTTCATAGAAGAAGAAGAGAACGCTAAATTTCCTTGGACTAACTATCGTGCTCCCAAAGACTTGATGAGACAAGCTGCTAGACATCCCGCAAATCTACAAGGACAGGGAGAGAGCAAAGCAAGTCAAGAAAGCCGAAGCACGTGAAAAGGCAAGATCCGCCCTATCTCCACCACTACGTAACACTTCCATCCTCTTCTTGATGTCTTCTCAAAAGTGATGAGAACTGGAGAATGTCACGCCGTAAGAGTTACAAATGCAAAGCAAGCATTGCATGAATCAAGAATCCTTCACGAGCAAAGACTCGATGGAGGGACTGGAGAGTCCTCGAACACACCGAAATCGATCCAATGGGAGTGGTTCGACAAAATAGCCACCGATGTTCTTCGCTACCACTTCCCCACTCACTCAAGAAGGCATAAGGAAATGGCGATGAAATCGGGCTAGTGGGGACCCCAACGAGCCAACCACTATTGAAGGTGTGCTACCACCGCCCCAACTACCAGGTGAACCATCAATTGCAATCGGGAGTCCGGAGACGAGTGACCCCACTTCAAGTCACTCACCGGTGGTGTGCCGAGGGGAAACTCCCTCCACCTGCAGCAAGGTCGGAGGATCTTTGCGGATGACTCCACAAAGAAGCAAGGAGGCGAAGAAGAGAAATTACAATCACAAGAAGAACAGACAAGTTGCCATCAACGGCTCGAGGCGATTGAGACTGTCTCACCGAGATGCCAACTGCTCACGAAGTATAATGACGCGTCACGATGCGAGGCCGAGAAGGGAGGATGTACCGGGAGTTAACACTGGGCGATGAAAGTGCAATCCATGGGGTTGAGACTCCAATGGATGCCATCAGAAGACCCTAAGACAGTGACACATCGAAAAAGGGAGGACTAAACCTCGCAGCAGAGAGACCGCTGGGAGGAAATGAAGGCCACGGGAGGTTGAGACGTCCGGGGTAAAGAGATCAAGTAGAGAACATCCCTCCCGCAATCATCGACTCATCCGAGAAGGAGATCGGTGCACTTCATGATTCCCAGGACAACCCCGATGTCACTTTTCCGGGATCGAGAAAGACGAAGAAGAAGCCGAGTCATCCCCATGACAAATCCAAAAGACTCACTGCGGGTGTTCCAAAATGCGAGTAAGTCGATCCCAAGACTACTCACAAACTTTTAACTTTGATGATGAGCCACCTCTAGAAATCTCATCATCATCCGATGACGCTTCTTGATAAGGCCGAGGATAAGTCAACCGAAAAGGAAAAAATCATCACCGAGACCAACGAAGTCACATTAAGGCACAATGAGGCTCAAGAAGCGGGTCTATTTCACAACCAAACCCAAACCAACCGTAAAACCACTGCTCCCGGCTCCTCAAGCTACAACCGGATCGATTCCCAAAAGAACTTCACGCGCACCGCTCATCATCGAATGGATCCCGATCGGCGGTGATGAATCTTTTGTAGAATCTTTCCTTTCTCACCTGGAGATACCGAACTCCACGAAGAGTCGAAACGAGCAAGCACGTTACCACAAACCACTCCTGTTTTTCACTCGAGCACCATTGTTCCAAATGATTTTGATTTCGACGTTGTATGGCCATCACCGCAATGAAGAATCACCAAGTACGAAGTGTTCAAGGCACTCTTTCTTTGAAGTTGAAAAGATGGAGAGGCATCGAGCCTCTTTGGACATGCGATTGGACAACGAGATGCCACCCTTACAAATGACTTAAGAGGCATAAATGCCGAATAATAAGGGAATGGTGGCAACAAAGAAAGAATCAATGCGTGTGAACAGTGAGATACTTGAACCTTGTTCAACAAGTGTCAACTGGTGTGGAGAGCCGAGAATGTTGATGCGAAACGGTTTAGGGAACACATTGAGCATATGCATGAAGCTCACACCGCCGAGATCAAGCATTGCGTGAAGCGAATGCAAATGATATACTGGCGTTTGGAAGAACACATGACAAGAAAATTCAGCCTTCTAATGGCCGAGATGAAGCTGATTTGGAGAATCCAACGCTACTCGGTTCAATTCCGTCTTTGCATACAACGCAGTGAGACTTGAAGCGAAATTCAACCATCGAAGACTTCGACTTCATGCTTGCCAAGATGTTCCCTGGGGTTCCTCTATCCTTTGATGATGCCAAAAAGGGGAAGAGGAATACCTTAAAGCAAAAAATCCGGGCCGAAAAGAAAGGAGCAAAATGAGAAGGGAAAATCACCGAGGAAATTTTGAAACTAAAGAAAGGAAAATCTGAGGGGAAGGATCAAAAGATATGACCTTGATGATTGCACAAACCCCCCAACAGTCCTCACACAAACGACATTATAAGCGAAAACTCCCGTGACTCTGCCACTCCAAGACTCTGGGGATCTATGGCTAAGAAGAGAAAAGAAATTGAAGCGATGATGAAGGAAGTGGAAGGAAGAATGGATGCCAGGGTGATGAACATCTTGAAAGAACATGGAGGCATTCCGGTTGTGACAGAGACACGTATGCCATTTCGTATGTCGGGGCGAGCCAAGATCGATTGACGAATTCAAAACGCTCGAATCAAGGATATTTTGCAAATATGTCCATGGCTCAAGCCCTGGACTTGTATCTTGGGAAAAGGGTCTCACATTGTGTGAAGAAGTCGACAGACAAATAGACTTCCGATCCTCTGCTGGTCACTCTACTAGTCAATCACCGGGAAGAAGAAGACCAAGACAAAGATATACGCCCAGGTAGAGGAAGAAGCGGCGATGGAGGAAGAAGCTTGGACTCAGGCCTCTGCCCCCAAGAATATCGAATCGTAGATCCCGGAAAGAAAGGAGGGATCTCTTTTCACGGGCTTGACCAAGTGGCAAATTTGCGAGTGGCTAAAACTAACGCCGAGTATGCAAAGAGAATAGAAGAAGAAAACAAAAGAGAAACTCGGCTATGGCGGGAGAGACAGAAAGACTAAGGAAAGATGAAGGCCGCCAGGAAGGCATATGAGAAGAAAAAGAAGGCGGTGACGACGAAAAAAGAGAAGAAGAGAAGAAGATCTTGATCAAGATGAAAGAAGGAGACAATGAAGGAGATGAAGTGTTCTTTGTCAACCCTTCATGTATTTTATTATGTAAATACATACAATGTAAGTCTTCGTAATAAAGTTATGAATTTTTTTTGTGAAGACATTATATACTCGATACACCCCAGAAACAATGATTGTGTTAAGTACAAGAATGATATGATCAATAAAAATATTGATTCTTGCATACATTCTATGTCAATACACTATCTGTATGTATCTTTGTTATTTGCATATTTGTATGATTTAAGTTTTGGCATCATCAAAAAGGGGAAATTGTTAGGAATTTTATTGTTTAGATTTTGATGAATGCCATGTAAAACTTAGAATAGAAAGTTGGCACCCCAATTCTTGTTGTAAAATGCATTGTAATGAATAGAGTCGGCCAAGTGAGTCAAGACACTACGCCTAACATGCAAGAAGACAATCAAGATGGAAGGAAGACTCGTGTGAGACAAATTGAGTATGGCAAAGAAGAGTAGACGGGAACACTATCGAAGAAGCGGTGAGATGCAAACAGAGTGGAGCATCACCAAGTCAACTCAAGAAAAGCCAAGTCTCAAGTTGAAGTGACAAGAAGAGTCATCCATGATTGGAAGTCGACTCTAAGTCACCTGGGAAAGCAAGGAAATGCAATGTTTCGAGATAATCGTAAAAGAACCGTTGCCGAGAAATCAAGAGATTTACTTAAACAAGTAATATCTCCATACAACCTTTCTTGGAGTGCTCGGTCCCCGAAGCGTGCAAAAGGAATGAACCAATGGGAAGCACTACACCGTGTCGAACTCGAAAAGGTGAAAAGAATAATTCATACGAGAAACGGCAATTCCAAGAACGCAAGCCAACGACGCAAAGTGACTTTCAAAAACAAGCCTATCTCTTCAACGGGCAAATTTTTGAAAGTTCACTATAAAAGGCCGAGGAGTTTGGTTGAGATAAAGGATGCATGAATGAATGACATACGTGAGATATACAAGCACATTAGAAAAAAGCTCAAACAATCTCAATCCTCAAGCCTACATTCAAGTACATCAATCCAACACTTACCTATGAAGGAAAGAGAGCTTCAACCAGTTGAAGAGGAAACCTTTAAAAACAAGGGGTCTACTTTCCAGGAAGGATTGTAGAAAAGTTCAAAGTTGAACTAAGTCTTAAGCATTTGGAGGGCTTCGTGATCAAATCCAAAGAGCTTGAGCAAGTGAGTCAGAGTAGCAAAGCAAAATGTGCCTGTGAAGAAGCCGAGTCGAACGAGAAGCCACCGAGTGATCAAGGCGTCTCGGTGAGTCCCAAAGGATCAAGTCGGCTTGTTGTGATCAAGACTTGTATCCGGGTATTTACCACTTTGTAAACCGATCATTACTTAGTGGATTCCTCCAGGAGTTGGAGAAGAGAGGAGTAGAAGAATTACCCCATCTTCGAACCTCTATAAAAACTTTTATCTTGTGTCATTTACATTTCGGTATTTAAATTCTGCACTTTTAATTGCTTATATCTCACGATAAATTTGCTATCCATTTGATAATTTACAAGTACTAAATCAAGCTCTAATATTTTGTTTAATCAAACTTAAGGGTGTTAAGTCTTCCAATAAAATAAAACCACAAATGAGTTAAATTGTAGCCAACAAATGAGTTACTCCATCAATCACTCAAATTTGAGTGTTTGAAAGATTAACTCTACTTGAGTGACTAATTCGACTGTCCATCAAGGACACAAATGTGTGTAAATTAACTCTGTAGATTTAAAAGGACTAAATCGAAAATTTGGTAAGGTTTATTCAACCCCCTTCTAAACCTTACACTTACACCCCTTGGGACCTACAAGTGGTATGCCTTTTTTGCTTCTCTTTTTCGCCTTTCATTGTTAGGGGTGATTTCCGACCATTTTTCTCCTGAAGCCTAAAATCACCTCATCTACAACTTTTTTTATAAATTTATTTTCTAAATAAGAGGGTTTTCCACATAAATCTGAGTTATTTGTTTGTTTTCATGTTTGTGATTTCGCCGGCTGGTGTGGCGTTTGGTTTGTCGTCGTCTTATGCGGTGTTTTTCTTTCGTTGACGATTCGTTGTTTTTCGATCTGACAGAGATAACAAATCAGATTGTAGTCTTCAACATATTGTAGATCTGTAATCATGAGTATTATAGACATTATAGATTTTTCAAAGTTGTAGGATTTAAGCCGATTTTTGTTATTAACCTAGACGATTTGAATATTTTCATAGTTTTATTTTTTATGGTTTTTAACATATTTATTTCTGTCTTTTATCAATGTATTGCTAGTTTGAATAAATTAATGAAATTGTTCTTCTTGCAAAAGGGAAAAAAAAAGTTCCACTTATTTTTCTTTTTTAGTCATTTCTAACTTTAATTATCAACTATTGAAATTAATTCACTTAAAAGGATTTAGTCAGTCAATATTTGAAAAACTAAATGGGAAGTAAAAAGAGAAAATGGAAAAGTTGACGGCAATATATAACATATTTCTTACTCTTCAAATCCCTATCACAACCAGAATGTGATTTAATGGACATCATTAACTCCAAGACATAACGAACATGCATCCCTATGTACTATTAAATCAGGGTTTTAATTGCAATACTGATTGATGGCCGATGAAAATACTCCAAATAACCATCCCTATATTGTCTGTAAAATAGATAAGCAGCAGAGAATTATCTTTTTATTTTTTTTTATTTTCTTTCTATTTTTATTATTGGTATATTTTTCACAGCCTAAAATGTTGTGTGTGCATGCATGTATATATATTATATATTTATATTGACATTATTTTACAATAAATATGCCGGATATTAGTAAGTAGCTTTTCTCACTCACACACACACACATATATATATGCAAGATATTCTTTTAACTACTAATTATTTTCTTGATTGTCGAAAAACCAATAAAATAATCTTTAAAATGTTTTTCATACTTCCTCTCTCGACTCTCAGTAATGATCCAACTCAATTTGTAATACAAAGAAAAAGAAAAAGATATCAATTTCCAACCAAATTGTAAAGTTGAAGTTTGCATGGTGTTACATACAATGGCCCTTATCATGTTTGAGGCAGACGTCCCAACAACCAATAATGTCAGAGACAATCTTGATTATACGTTCCATTTCGGTGGATCTAATTTATTTTGCATTTGTTGAAGATATCTCACTTTTTATTAATCTTTCAAGTGATTATCTCCTCCTATTAAAATCGAAAAATGCCATGGCCATATAAACTTATAATCGGCAATCCAATCCAAACAATAGTTACAAGGCGTGTCCCTGAGAGAAGCTTCGTATTTATTGATAAATAAAAGAGACAAAATGGAAGGTGACATAATTACATGTAACAGACCATAAATTGAAGCATGGCCAGGCCTCATGTTATTCGGATGGGATCTTCTATTCCAAAACCGTGTTTCATTTCCTATTCCAACCATGCGGATGATTGACATGGAAAAACCGTGTTTCATTTCCTATTCCAACCATGCGGATGATTGACATGGAATGTCCACAAGTAGATAATACCACAAATCTTAATCAAGCCAAGAGAACTCCAAGTTCCAACAACATGAAACTTTTTCTCTGTTTCACTTTTTCTTTTTACTTGAAAACATCTCAAGATTCAAAACTCAAGACTACGCGCATATCACATAACAGTTCCATTGTATCTTGAGAGGGCTAGCTGCAGCTACATTTTTGGGTGTATCTAATTTCCCAAGTACGTAGGAGCTTGTCGTCAATAGATCACATTATTATTGTGACCAATACAAATGCAAAAAGAAAACAAATATATAACCCACCACATGACTGAAACCAAGAGATAATAACCTTAGTAGAAACTAATCTGTGAACTTCAAAATTATCAAACTTCAGATTTGTTTATTCTAGTAGCTCTCTCTTTGTTTACCATTTCAAATTGCACGAGAAATCTTTATTGCGAGGCTTGCATGAAGACTTATTTTTGGTTTCACTTTCCATTCCATCATTTGGATGAATAACTTGGGTAGATATATTAAAACAATCAAGAACTCATATTTATTTCAACGATCGTGTTATTCATCCAATTAAGTGGAATGTGAAAGTGGAATAGAAAATCAGGTGGCAAATTCACTAATACAGAGTTTTATCTGTTCTCAAGCTTTTCACCAAATGACCCGTGATCCAAAAAGTGTTGCACATATACAAAGGTATTTTCAGCAAATGGGAAGAAGTAAGTTGGCACAGACCTAGTGTGATAGTTGGCCATACCAAAGTTAAAACTTAAAACACAATACTTCTAACCAACCAGCAACTCAGGATTAAACTAGAGACACCCATTAAACTTCCAGATAATTCTTACACAACAATTCGTTTAAACTTATGGACCTGAAATACTGAAGTAACATCAGGCAAACATTATATATTGATAATGGCAACCAATAACCAAACAATAAGAGTCCATTGCTCACTAGATATCAACAGGGTACAAAATTCAGACATCATGATAATCCATTCTCAGAAAGGGACCAGGATGACTTGCCCTTATTCAGTCACATGTAATTCAAACCAAGGCAGCCCAATAGAAACACTCATGGAATGCTGCGCTGATAAAGTGGCAGAGCTCCGAGTGCTTCACGTTCAGCTCTCTCCCTCTTAACCTGCAATAACATTATAAACATAGAGGTAAGACTTCACAAGGAAAAAATGCATAAAAGATAAAACCCTGGATGGTGCAATAACCATATGACAACAGGAAGTGCGAGCCACAAAAGAACTTGTTTGTCCACATTAGCAAGGCCGTCCACATGTTTGAAACTAGTCAGATACCGTCCTTAACCTCATCAACCGATTATCTCAGGATAAAGTGAAAAATAGAATCTCATGTTGGTACTGAAATTGTTGTCAGACCTACCTTGATAAGATAACATGAACGCATGAAATACACGTGGGGATTTAGAGGGTGTTTGGATAAGCTTATTTAAAAGACCTTATAAGGTCCCACATCTTATAAGATGTTTTACGAGCTTATAAGATGTAGGAGCTTAATTTAAAATATATTGTTACGTGTTTGGAAAAAATAAGATAGTGGAGCTTATAAGATGTTAATAATGACAAATTTGTATTAAAATTGTCAAAATCAAATGAGATTGTTAAAATAAGATCTTATTTTGAAAATAAGTTGGGATTCCCCACCTTTTAAAAAACAACTTATAAGCTCCTAACATCTTAGAGGGTGTTTGGCTGAGCTTATAAGCTCTCCAAAACAACTTATAAGATGTTTGAGAGCTTATAAACTGTTTAAATATGTTCAGTAATTTTTTTAGAAAAGATCTTATAAGCTCCCAAAATAAGATGGTAGGAGCTTATAAGTTGTTTTTAAAAAAGTAAGGGAACCCCAACTTTTATTCAAAATAAGATCTTATTTCAACAACCTCCTTTAATTTTGACTATTTTAATTACAAAATTGCCATTACTAACATCTTAAAAGCTGCACCATCTTATTTTATCCAAACACTTCAACAACTTATTCTTAAAATAAGATCTAACATCTTATAAGCTTTAAAAACAACTTATAAGATGTAGGAGCTTATAAGATCTTTTAAATAAGCTTAGCCAAACACCCTCTACTTTGGGAGCTTATAAGACCCCTTTTTTTAAAAAAAAATCCAAACAATTTTAGAGAGCTTATAAGCTCAGCCAAACAGCCTCATAATTACACCAGGATAATATTTTCACACAATTGCATAATATTCTTCTGTAAATATTCACACACACAGGACTATAATGTAGTAGTGGCACTTACAAGAGCTAGCATCTCCTGGAGATAACTCCTAAATGGTGTTTGCATAGCCTACAAAAGAAAATAAAAGAAACATATAAATTAACAGCACAACTGGCAAACTAAATCGAAGGCGATTAATGTGAAAATAAGTTCATATATATAGCAAGAAGATACTTACAAAAGGACCATAGTTGATATCGAGTAAAACAAGATAAACACGCATAATGTAAAAGGGAGCCAACAAATCAAAACAAAAGGCAAATGGATTTTGTTCTGCGTGAGAGTTTTAAAAATGGCCACATATATCATTTGGAACAAATAAAAGTTTCATAGTTACAGCTATCCGAGAGACGAGGCAAAAGCCATGAAGGTAACCGGTAAAGAGGTGTTAATATACTTGGATTGCCCCAGAGAGAGAGAGACATGAGAAAATTGCCAGAGCAAGAAAGAGAGATAACACGAAAATATTCACAATAGCGAGGAATAGCAAAGCAACTCTTACAAGTGACTTAGTGATTAACACAAATACCATGATTCGGAATCAGATATCAAGCTAATGATGCAACTAAAGTAACTCCTATTATTCATGTTATCTTTTCCGCTTTTGCTTGTATTACCCACAGCTTCCACAACAGATACGGAAGGGTGATATGGTGCTAAAATCCATAATAATGAGTAGAAAATCAAGAAGCATAAAACAATTCTAAAATCACAGCCTGTGTGCAAGAGTCTCTAATCAACCAACATTATTTAAAAAAGTAGTAATAAGGAAAAGATTTGAAGTTTATAGTGAGAGAGGTAGCATAATGATGCTAGAAAATTTATTAAAGTTAAGCAAATTGGTCTCTCAAACTTCACCAGAATGGCGGCAAATAATTAGCTGAAAACTGTATATGGCAATGCCAACAAATTAAGCAAACGGGCTGATAAAGATTGCACTAAAGAACATATACAATATAAATGAAAGAATATATTTTCAGCTCAAAATAGTAAGTCGCAAACAACTACTTTTCTACCAGGGATGTAGACACAGGTCATCAATTTTACGTCTTGCACAACAGAACACAGAAAAAAAAATATAGCTTGTTGAATGGAGCAAAAGAATTGTGTTACAAATACGCAAATTAATGTAAGTGGCCAGAATTGTGCAGCAGAAAAGTAGGATTTTCTCACACTGCATTTCCTATGATTGAATATTGATTTGAACTTGTAAACTACAGATAACAGTGCCAACATTATAAGAACCACCTCTCGAGAAGATAGTAACAAAATTCATGAACCACAGCATGTTATAACATGCAGATAAACCATGAATACGGCAGGGGTGGGTCACTATGAAAGATTAAGTCATAATATGGAATTTGGAACCGTTTCTGTTAGTCGCAAACTGATTTCAGTAACTTGTATCCAAGATGCTTGTTATTACTACAAAGAAATCACCAACCACCACCCCGTCTAGGATACATAATTGCTTCACAATAGTTAAGTTAACGAGCAAAAGATGCCATAAAAGCAATAAAAGGAGCAAAAGAGAAAATAAAAAACAATTAAACAAAAAAAACTTTCATCTGCAGAGTGCAAAAGCAATTACCACTAGCCACTGCCTCATCAAATGGGCAAACCACACCAGTCTCTCTCCTTCGGCACCTATTTGGGCAAGCAGGCTAATTTCTTAATGGACGTGAAATGAAAGTGATGGTGTGTTTCCCGAAGGAATTAAACTATGACTGCATTTCGTCTCAGTTAGACCAAATGTTATTCCCTAATGGCTCACCCTTGCATCAAGCAATTATTCACATTCCCTGGGCTCAAAGTAGCCCAGGCGGCTCCCTATGACCAAACAAAAACTTTAACACACTAGCATCCAAGAAAAAGAAGAATAAAACGGCATTTACGCAAAGCATAATAGCATTTCCTCAAATCCCCAAATCACCCAGTATCTAGACGTGCAAGCACACAGAGGAATTCTCCAAAACAAAAAGAAATCAACATTCAAACAATAACTAAATACCAAAATCAATATACACATACGTATATAAATTATTAATTGCCCTACTTTTGCAGGCACCTAATACAGATTCGAATATCTGTAACACAAGGGCGTAAATCCATAACGTTGTCAATTAATACCTTGAGATCGTCTGGAAGGTACGCGTGCTTCATGGAGAGGTCCAGGGCGCGCTTGAGGCGCTGATTCCTCGCATCCACAATCTCTCGGCAGCCGATTCAGCGCCTCCTTCACATCCAGATCGTACATCGGGTCGTATAAATCGTCATATCGAAGACCTGATTTCCCGAATCACAATTTAAATAAAAAACAAATAAAAAATCGTCAAAGAATACAACCCCGTAACACAGTTTTTATCAAATAAGTACCGTAATTCCTGAGGCGATTGGATAGCGTTTTCATGTGGAGAGCGGCGAGAGGGTTGCGATTTGGGTCGACAAGCCATTTGGTGATAGCAGACGCCATTTAATCTTCTCTCTCCGACACTCTGAAGCTTTCTCTCTCTAGAACTCTCTTGTGAGTGAATTTCCTCTTCTCCTGATCTGTTGTTATAGTGCTCGTTAAATGTTTGTGGACGTTACCCGCTAGCGATACTTGAGGAAATCTCGTTTAAAACATTTCTAGGTGAAATTGTAAAGAATTGCAGAGTATAGCACCTGAGAGTAACGGGACGGGATATAGAGCATTCGTTAGGCTGCAGGCATACTAAAAGCTTAATTGCAATTTTGGTCAAATAAATATACCGTGGTGGCATATTTAGTTTCTACAAATATTTTGTGTAGCAATTTTGGTCCCATAAATATAAAAGAATAGAAATTTGGTCCTATAAGTATGTTATGTAAGAATTTTGGAATGTCACATTCTTATACTTACATGACCAAAATTGCAATAAAGCTACTTACTAAATTTCGGAAATAATTTACTGGTCGTTAAAATTTGTATTTCCGCATTATTCGATGAAATTTTTACTATTACTATGCAGTGAAATTCTCCAATAAACATGCCATTTATTTGGAAATATACTGATGTAAATATTTTTAATTATTATATAAAAAATAAAAAAAAAGAATTGTGGGCAAATTTTCTAAAAGTTTTAGCAAATAAAGAAAAATAATACAACACAATTTATTAAAACAGAAACAAATCGAAAATAAATTATTTTATTAACGTAAGTTAATGATATTTTGTCACGATATTATGGGTAAGTCTCCTGTCAGACCGTCTAACGGATCTAATCCGTTAGAAGATCCAAATACCCGACCCGCGGTCAATCCACTCATTTACTCGCACAACCACTAACACCACAACAACCACATCGCTGCTAATACTTTTTAGGAGGACTATTAATAAATTTTGGGAGGACTACTAATACTTTTCACGAGAAATACTAAAATACCTTTAATCGGAAAACATCACACTTTTCAATAAAACTATTAATACGTTTTAGGGGGAATGCTAACATTTTTTCGAGAAAAAAATCAATAATTTTCATGAGAATTACTGAAAAAAACTGTTCAAGGGGATTACTAATACTTTTAAAAGGAATTGCTAATACTTTTCACTTAAAAAACTAATAATTTTGAGGATTGCCCAATATTGTGTCACTACTAATACTTTTCAAGAGAACAATTGATCTATTTTAGGTGAATTACTGATACTTTTGAGGGGGGAAGTCAATATTTTTAATGACGGCTACTAAAAATATTGTTTAAGGGGATTTATTACTAATGATTTTCAAATCTATTATTAATATTTTGCAGATCTACTACTAATAATTTTCGGGGAAAACTAATACTTTAACTACCCCTAATATTATAAAAATGCCATTGATCCTGGAGTTCCTATGACACCACCCGATAATATTACCAAAATATCATGGATACAGGAAATTACCAAAAACCCGGGCTGGGTTGAGTCCTCTAATAGAAAAGATTCGTTAGACCAAAATATTTTAACCATTATATACCTAATTTCAAATTCATATGAAAAAACCATGTTTTTAAAACAAATTAATTTTTTTTATTACCGTGGCTGAAACCTGAAAGTAGGTTAATCGATAAAAAAATAACTAACTAACAGTCTAACATGAGTATGACAAAAAATGATGTGTGTGAATAACAGCTTGGTTAAATTGCATAAACAAAACAATATCAATGAAAATATTATAACCCTTTTCAAAAAAAAAAAAAAAACATTATAACTTTCTTTTTGGGTTTTAAAACCCTTATCTATTAGGTTGAATTTGATGAGAGGATTTGAGTTTGGAGATAGAATTTGGATAGGAAGAATTTGAAATCCTCCAAAATGAGTAAATGACTCCAAAAATAACATCCGAGATTTGAAATCCGTTACTAATGACTTCATACAAATAACATCAATGAATTTATTATTATAAATATGAAATCTTTAGCTCCAAATCCATCAATGAAAATGGAGCCTAATGAAATTACTAAATGAAAAGGTAAAATTAGATTATATTGAGAAAAATGTATGCATTTTACATTAAAGTAAATGGCATTTCTACCCCTCTGCTTCCCCTGCCGAGCCCATGCACGAATCAGGGGGGAAAACAGGACGAGAAAAACCAAGGTGCCTTCAACCGGCGAAACATCAAAATCAAAACCAGGAAAAAGGAGAAGAGGGACTGAAACATAAAAAAACACAGGTAAAGAAAGAAGAAAAGCACATTTCGTTTTAATTGAACATGAAACGCAAGGGAAAATGGATGAATAGGGTAAACCTGCTGCCAAAGGGCTCCAATAATGTCGAAACCGAGTGCGCAATGTTTATGGTGAAAGAAATGGAGGGTGAATTTGAAAGGGCCTCGTCAATAGGTGGAAAGAGCACGATGAGTTTTTCCAGTGGCATTCTTCCACCCCTTGGTGCCCAAAGCAACCGTAAGGTCAAGCTTCGTCCATTCATTGTTTCTCCCTTTGATCCCCGTTACAGGTACGCATAACACTTACTATCGTCGACCCTGTTAGGGTTTTTTGGCTTTCTATTATTTGATTTAACCAAATTTCATGTGCGCTTTTGCTTGTAGTAACTCTTCGAGATGCTATTTTGTTTATGGGTGGTTTTGGGATTGTGATTAAGGGATCACGTCTACATTAGAAGATAAAATTTACAAAGTTACATATGTTAGCTAGGGTGTCATAAACATAATGAAGTTCTATAAGTATCCTAAAGCTGTAATCATTTTGGGACACAAAAATGAAATAAAAATTTCAACAGCGATACATGTTTACACCCTTCAATTTAGCAAAAGATTTATGATCCATTTCTTCTGTCACGTTTTTTCAGTGTATTTTGTTTTCCTTTCTCCTTCTTAGTTAGAGGAACAATCACTCTGAACTTGTACCGAGCTTTGGGAGCCATAAGCCATATATTCTAGAATGTATGAATTCTTGGTTCTAAATGCCAAGTGTATCTCCGTCTCATCTCAAGATGTGTTTTCCTTTTTCCTGAAAGAAAGATTTAATTAAACCATTTCCAATGTTAATGTAGACAGAAATTGATCCGGCCTAATTACATTTATCAATTAGCTACTATACTTAGAGTTCTGGACCGCAGTGTGCATGAGATGTATGAGGGCATCTAGCTGTGGTTAATATCACATTCAAATTGTTTTCTTTCTCCTTTTTGTTTCACGATTAATCAGGCTTTTCTTGGTTCAATTTTGCAGAACTTGGGAAACATTCCTGGTTGTACTGGTCTTCTACACAGCATGGGTGTCTCCTTTTGAATTTGGTTTCCTTAGGGGCCCCAAGGGACCTCTCAGCATCACTGACAATGTTGTAAATGGATTTTTTGCCATTGACATTGTCCTAACGTTCTTTGTTGCCTACCTTGACAAATCAACATATCTTCTCATTGACGCGCCAAAGCTGATTTCTTTGAGATATGCAAAAAGAGGGCTGGTCTTTGATGTTATTTCCACAATACCTTCTGAACTTGTACGAAAAGTTTTGCCCTCAAAGACCGAATCATATGACTACTTTAGTATGCTTCGTCTCTGGCGTCTCAAAAGAGTCAGTGCAATGTTTCAGAGGTAAAGTTTGTGGCTGCATTAAATTTTCTGCAGATATTCAAAAGTTTGGTTAGCAAATTTTGTTACTCAAGAAAGAAATATGATTTTTTTCTTTTATTTTGCAATCAAATTGCTACTGTCATGCCAAACGTCATATGGAATCATAGATAACAGCGGCTTGTTCTTCATTTAGGGGTGTCAAGTAGGGCACATATAAACTTCGTTTACTAATATATTGGCTTCAATCTTAGGCATGTACCATATCTGAAGATGTGGTACGGTAAACATTTCCAAACTCCAAATGATTTGTCTTAATATTATTGCAGATTGGAGAAAGACAGGAACTATAATTACAACTTTGTTCGAATTGCAAAGTTTACATGTGTAAGTATTTAAGATACAAGCTGAAGTCCGTGACAAGTACAAGCACTAAGATTTATCTAATCAAGCTTATTCTTTATAGGTCACTCTTTTTTCGGTTCATTGCGCTGCTTGCTTCTTTTATCTTCTTGCTGATAGGTACAAGGACCCAAAGAGAACATGGATTGGGCTCACAGTAGAAAATTTTCATGAAGAGCCTGTGTGGGACAAGTATTTTATGTCTATTTACTGGTCCATTATCACTGCCACAATGATAGGCTATGGTGATTTTCATCCTGTGAACACTGGGGAAATGATATTTGACTTTTTTTACTTGCTATTTGTCCTTGGGCTGGCATCCTACATAATAGGAAACATGACCAACTTGATTGTTCAAGCAACCTTCAGAACTAGGAAATTCGTAAGTATGAACCCTGGTTTGTTTTAAATTTTGATTGCCATCATTAATAATTGTCGAGTGGAACTTATTGCTGTTTTTTTCATTGTACATATGATCTTCTCCTGAGATTTCAGTAGGCATCTCAGTATTTTTGCTTAACAAGAATTCAGAATCATTTCAGTATGGCCTTATCCTGAAATGCCTTGAGAAGAGCTGGATTTCCTTTTATTTTTCCTTTTTTTTAATTATCTTGAACTTTTTATGTCTATACTCTATAATAGGATGATCGACTGATGCTGCATTAGTCTGGAAGTTCTTATTTGTTTATTTTACCTGCTGATGAAGTGATTTTCTTGTGGAAAGTTGAAGCCATTTTCTTCTTATATAATATATAGTTTGCTTCTCTGTCTTATGGACTAGGCAGCTCAAATTTCCCCTTTTGCATGTGTTTTGTGGTGTCACAGAGAGATACTATTAATGCTGCCTCAAGCTTTGCCAAAAGGAACCAACTTCCGTCTCACCTGCATGATCAGATGATAGCTCACTTAAGTCTAAAGTACAGAACTGATTCAGAAGGGCTGCAGCAGCAAGAAACTCTCGATGCACTTCCAAAGGCAATTCGTTCAAGTATATCAGATTATCTGTTTTACTCCCTTGTCAATAAGGTGTATTTATTCCAAGGGTGTCAAATGACCTGCTCTTTCAGCTGGTAATGACCAACACTCTCTCATTTAATTGAGTTTTCGTTTGCATTTCTCCCGCTCGATTATTGAGTCGTCGCTAAAGAAAGGGACTTGATGATCTTCAAATTAAATATTTTCGGGTTGATTACTCCCTTAAAATGACAAATATGTCATAATGTTCCACTTTTATATTGTTCAGATAAAAAAATCCCAGCCAAGACACAGGAAATGTAGTCGCAGGTCCATATTTGTCGTTTTATTCTTCAGCCTATCCAAAGTCTTCCTCTTTCTTTATAGTATCCGAAAAAGAGAAAAATAATAATAAAAGAAAAAAGCTTGTTACAGATATAGTCATTATTGTTGCACAATTTCCAGAACCTTTTTGTTCTGCTTTAAATTGGAGCAGCAGTTATTTTCTTTGTATCTTTTTGATTTCAATAGATTTACCAAATATTGTATTGTGAAACAGATTTTCATGTTCTTGATTATTATGCCATAAACTTCAGGTGTCGGAGATGACGCCTGAGTATTTCCCTCTCAGAGAAGATATAATTTTAGAAAATGAAGCACCTACAGATTTGTACATTCTGGTTAATGGGGCAGTGGTAAGCTCTCTCTCTCTCTCTATATATATATATGTGTGTGTGTGTGTGTGTGTGTGCATATCAATATTTACATGTACACGAAAATACCATTTCTTTTCCCTTTATCAACTTTCTGAGTCATACATTATCTTGTTTTCCTTTGTCCCTTAAAGAGCTCCATTATGCTATTATTTCAAGTAGCAATTCTAAAACTATTTTCTTGGTGACAGGATCTTATTTCACACAAAAATGCAACGGAAAGGGTAAATAGCTTTTTGTTTATCTTTATATATCAGGGAAAATTACAATTGGTCCTAAACAATGTCTACAATGAATTATTTTAGGTTATCGGGGAGTTGAAGACAGGGGATGTTTGTGGTGAAGTAGGTGTTCTTTGCTACAGGCCACAACTTTTTACTGTTCGTACAAAACGACTGAGTCAGCTACTGCGGTTAAATCGTACTGCACTTTTCAATATTCTTCAGGCTAATGTTGGAGATGCAACCATAATAATGGACAATCTCCTTGAGGTAAGAAAAAAAAAGAATTTGCTGCATTGATTTAGTTGATATGTGATTAAGTGACTAACTGTACAGATAATTTATTCCTCATTGTTGTACTTAAAGACTCCAACCCCTTAATTGAGAATTTCGAGGAATTGTTTTTGTACCTTGACACAAATGCTAATTATATTGCTTTTTTCCAGGGATAAGTACAATTTTAAAAATAGACAATCCTTTTGAATATAGTTAGTTGACTTTTGTGCAGCATCTGAAAGAGTACACAGACCCTATGATGCAAGAAATTTTGACCTACACAGAACACATGCTCGCTCATGGAAGAATGGACATGCCTCTCAGCTTATGCTTTGCAGCAGCCAGAGGGTATGATCTGCTGTTGCACCATTTGCTAAGACGAGGTTTGGATCCAAACGAGTTGGATAGCAATGGACGCAATGCGTTGGTATGGCCATTCTGCATGCGTTTAAGTATTGGTTATGCATTGTTAACACAATTGTTTATAAATTAGACGTGCAGTAATGCTTCTTTCTGTACGCACAGCATCTTGCAACGTCAAAAGGATATTTAGAATGTGTACTTCTACTTCTGGATTATAGAGCGAACCCCAACGAAAAAGGTACTGTCTTGCTGTTTATTTTCACCTTCCTTTGATACTTAAAGGTTTCCTGTTGATGGATCCCTAATTTGCTTTCATCTATTTTATCGTTTCTAAAATTTCCAATATATGTTTCTTGAATTAGAATGGACGGTCTTTGTTAGGGTTAATTGCAAAAATCATCCCAGAGGTTTAGCTTAATTACAAAAAGAAAAAAAAACTCAGTTTTCTTTAAAATTACAATATACCCCCTTGATATTTGTTTCTATTTTACAATTTACATCCTCACAAGTCACGAGGGGTATTTGTTAGGTAAATACAAACTTGCCAGGGGTGTTGTCAAGTGTGCCACTTTAAGGGAGTATTTGTAATTTTGAAAGATAACTGGAGTTTTTTTTTTTTTTTTTTTTTTTTTGTAATTAGGCAAAACTTCAGGGTAGATTTTTGTAATCATCCGTTTTTTGTTATCAACAATTCTCTTAGAATTACGCAGCTAAAAGTGGCTTTCTGATGGTACATTATTTAGACTATATTCCCTTTCAAACATCCAACTTTTGTCAGCACCAAAAACATGTTTCTCCGGTGGATTTTGACACATTTTATGCAGATTCTGAAGGAAACGTTCCACTATGGGATGCAATATTGGGAAGCACGAGTCTGTAATAAAAGTACTCGTTGATAATGGGGCCACATTGTCGTCTGGTGATGTGGGTGGGTTTGCCTGCTTCGCCACTAAGCAGAACGATATAGACCTACTCAAGGAAATTATCAAATTCGGTGGGGATGTAACGTTGCCCAATTGCTTGGGAACCACAGCACTGCATACAGCTATATCCGAAGGAAATGTCGAAATTGTTAAGTTTTTTGATAGAACAAGGAGCTGATATAGACAAGGCGGATGAGGATGGCTGCACGCCACGAGCCTTAGCTAATCATTTGGGCTATGAAGAAATCCAAGCTTTATTTCAAACTAAGCAAGAATCCAGTACCAAAATAGACACCAAGGAGGCGAGAGTCTAAAGCCTGAGGTGCAAGAAGCGCCTTACTTTAGGAAATATTCTAACGGATCGTCGATAACATTGAATTCTAGAGAGCTAAGCTTGTCAAACAACCGCTTAAGGAGGCGGCCAAGTAATTTTCAGAATTCACTTGTGGGGATCATCAAAGCTGGCCAAAAACAAAATGAAGGTGAGTTTAAGGGTGTGTTTGCAAAAACTTCTGCTTTGAAAAAGAAATGATTTATTATGGTACAAGTGAAATGTAGTTGGAAATTTGGCAGTGTTTGTAAATAGAAGCTAAAAGTTGATTAAGTTAATAGTGAGTGGTGAATAAATTGTAAACTTGATGTTTGCATATTTAAAAATGAAACTGGAAGCAGAATCAGAAATCTAAAGCATCCCTCGATTGCATATAGATTCTGATTAAATTGACATTTAAAAACACTAAAAGCTGTCTTTTTTTTTTCCCAGTCAAAAGCTGAGTACTTTTTTGAAGTGTTTGCAAAACACTCCCTAAGCCCATAACGTTTAGGACAGTTGAAAATCTCCAAAACTTTGAGGAAATATTATTTGTTCATTACTTGTTTTCATGAAATTGTGCAGGAGGAAAGGCTATGTTTCCACCTTATCGAGGTACATCGCAGAACCGTGCTAGAGTGACTGTCAGTTGTCCAGAGAGGGGTGATACAGCCGGAAAGCTGGTGCTTTTGCCTGGATCTCTTCGGGAGCTGATGGATTTAGGGTATCAAAAGTTTGGTTTCCGTCCTACCAAAATCGTAACAAAAAGTGGATATTTGGTTGAAGATTTTGCTGTGATAAGAGATGGTGATCATCTTATTCTGGCTAGTGAAGGCGAGTCTGAGATCTCAGCCAGTAAATAAGGTGGTTCTTTGTACAATTTTTCAACTTCCTCAGATCCAGATATATAGGTTGATTTTACACAGTTATTTTAAAGTCGTTGAAATTTGAATACAAACCTCATAGTTTTGTAGTTATTGGACACTTTAGTGCACGTTACTTCAGTTTAAGCCACACTTTCCGTAGCATATAACCAAAAAACATGAATCAACAACAGGGTCAAATTGGTGTTGTTGCGTGTCACCGATTCAATGAAAATTGATTTTATTTTTTAATTATATTATGCAAAATAATAGTATGGTAAATTAGTAGTTTTCTAATATGTTTTTAAGATCATAATCAACTTAAAGTATATTGTTAGAATTCAAGGGATTAAATTCTTTAAGTTTGCAGTGAGTGTTGTGCAGCGTGTTGACAACACTTGAGGTGTCACACATCGGAAACAGTGTTTTTCAATTGGTTTGTTTATTTTATCAATATCAAAAATAAACAAAACATAATAATAAAAACGAACACAGAATATGCAAAATTTGCACAAGTATAAAAATATTTGTGCGACACCAATAAGGCAAAAACTTAGAAGTAGAATGTTGATTACAAGAAATAAAGAACAAGACAAAGACTTCCCCTATCAGTACTTGATCTTCAACTCAACCTTCTATCAGAAAAATCGAGAGAACAACTTGAACCTAATCTAGATTACAATCTGTCTCTCAAATAAACCACAAAAGCAAACTCTCTAAAGGTGTTGTAAAAGGTGATAATCGACACCACCAAACACTCTAGGCACCTTCCTCTCACTTCTTGTATTAAAATAGACTCTTTTTGTAAAACTCCGATTTCTAGCTCTCGGAATCCATTAAAGTAAGAGAACAATTGAACCTAATCTAGGAACAACTTATCTCTCAAAAATATCAACAAGAAAAAAACAATGAAGGAAGGTGTTGCAAAAGGTGATACGTATCATCACAAAAACACTAGGCACCTTCCTTAAACCACTCTTGTATAAAATGATGGATTCTCTTTAATTTTTATATTTTTCTCTCGTGAATCCACCATGAAAAACGTGCAAAGACCTTTCCTCTGTATAGATCAACCAAATACCTGCAAAAGAGATCAAGCAAATAACTCCCAAGTAAATGGGTTAGTGGGGAGGTTGAGGAGATAGTGTCCCTACAAAGTAGGACTCAATCCCTACTTCTTCTCAACTCCCAAACTGACTGATTATATCTCAAATCCAACGGAAATAAGCCTGCAAAATATATTGTACATATTTTTTTTCGAGAAATAGGCAAAATAATAAAAAATGAACAATATTAAATTATTAGAGTTTTGGCCAAACAAGTCAACTCAACAATCTCCCAATTTTTGCCAATTTTGGACAAAACCTCGCACAAAACTCAAGACAATAAATGCCCACTATATACAGTTATGTACGAAAAAAAAAATAAAACTATGTACAATATAGAAAACAAAAGAAAATAAGACTATGAACTCCCCATAAATACCTAACCAAATAACTACATGCAACATCGATAAAAATTACTTGACCAAGTATCATGGAGAATTAACAACACGAGGAAAATATCCAGAAACACATCCAAACATCCACAAATATCACAAACATCCCTTTCATCAAATCAACAACCATGTGTTGCCTCCGGTGTTGCCAACACCAACGGATCACCACATGTCTTTGCATTTGCGATCTGTTTTGTTTTTCACCATCGATTCTACCTTGACCTCAATTTGATCTTACCAAGTGGTTTTTTGTGCCACACGGTTTTTCTCCCCCTTTTTGGTCAGGAATCTAACGTCGAACAGAAGCTCTATAAGATAAAGATGAGAATAATAAAAAAGGATCTTGAGGTTTTTCGGCAGACAGTTTTTGAGTGTGAGAGGATGAAGTGTTTTCTGGGTTCTCTTTAAGAAGGACAAAAATAATGTAGCACTTTATTCCTCTTCCATTTTAAAAGAATGTGGCTGAATATATGAGAGAGGTCGAAAATTGAGAAAAGAATTTGATGTTCCAAACCTCAAATAAATCATGGTATTGAAAATCATATGCAGACCAGAAATAACTACCCAGTAAGGCAGTAATATCCCATGATTCCAGATTCTTAACTCCCCATCAATTCAACCCACTAACATTAAGCACCTAAAAAATAGGAAAAATGGAAGAAAAATAAACCGCCACAAATTCCCTCTGAAAATCAGTGTAGGGACATTTCCACAACAAGCACATCCTAGCACATTCTAAATATGCCTAAAAAAAATGAAAAAGAAAACCGAAGAGAAAAAAAATGCACACAATCGCACAAAAAATGAAAAAGTACCACAAGGTGTTCACAAAAGGTGTTGGCCACATCTGGCTAAACACTTCCGAGTTTTCATCAAAAATCGCATTTCATGGACATATTCAGATTTATTTAGGATTTTTCTTCGCACAAATCATACAATCTCAGATTTTTTTTTTGTTATTTTTCCTTTTGTTTTCACTTTTTTTTTATTTGTTTTATTTTTATTTTTTTGGTTAAGCAAGTACATAAAGGCTCTTAATTAACATGTCATTGTTTCACATGGACACATGATTACGAGATTGTGAAAGATTCCTCAACTACTTTAATGACTATAATCAGCGGAGCCAAGCTCATATTTGATCAAAGTTACAATTTTCGCATGGGGCATGATCATACTAGAGATGAAAGACCCCTCAACTACTTTGTAACACAAATAAAAATAGAGAAGCTAACAATATGTACAAAGAGAAGGTAAGAAAAATGTGCAAGTACTTGTAGTATATTCCATCCGATTTTTGGCCACAAAAAAAGATTAGAATTCAACTGAAAAGGTTTCACAGGTGGCACACCCAATTTGAAAACTCTGAAGATATTATGCAACATACCTAAAAACCTAGAAATAAAAAAAACAAACAAAAAGAAGGTGTTACGACAAGTGTCGTCTCACCTCAGACAACACTTCACTGTTTAGCACACACAGACCAAGAGATTTCCGAAGAGTGGAAAATCTTTCAAAATCTAATGATTTAGTGAGAATGTCAGCTATTTGATTTTCAGTGGCAACATGATCAATGCGAATTAAACCCTTTTCCACCAAACCCCAAATAAAATGGTGTCGAATGTCAATGTGTTTAGTTTAGGAGTGTTGCACCGAATTTCTAGAGATATCTATATCACTTAGGTAGTCACAATACATGGTCAGAATATAACTAGAAATATCATAATCATCAAGCATTTGACGCATCCACAAATGTTGAGAATACGTTGAACCGACATCAACATATTTAATATCACTATACATGTTACTGATCCAACATTTATCCTTAAGAACTCAATTCACATTTTTTGGTTCAACATTGGACAGAAAGCAAGTAGCACTTAAACACATAGAAGAAAAGTAAGATGGCCTAACCATATCTTGATAATTTGGTCTTTCTTTTCTTCTTGTTCTGATGGGATATATCTGAAACTTCTCTAATGATTTGAGAAGTGGGATGATCTTTCTGAATTTTCCTTGGAGGAATCCATTCAACCAAAATAGATCTCCATGCTCATTCATCAAGTGATTTGATGTAGGCCCTCATTTTCACTTTCAAATAAGATTAGTTTGATCCATGAATAACTGGAGGACGAACCAACAAACTTCCTTGACTATCCATCAACAAACACTGCAAAAATTACATGATCTCACTTAGTAGTATCAAGTGTAGGCTCTAGATTACAATCTGTCTCACAAATAATCCATAAGAAGCAAACTCTCTAAAGGTATCGCAAAAGGTGATACTGACACCACCAAACACTCTAGGCACCTTCCTCTCACTTCTTGTATGAAAATGGACTCATTTTGTAAAACTCCGATTTCTAGCTCTGGAATCCATTAAAGTAAGAGAACAACTGAACATAATCTAGGAACAACTTGTCTCTAAAAAATATCAACAAGAAGAAAACAATGAAGGAAGGTGTTGAAAAAGGTGATACGTGTTAGTCTAAGTGGCTACGATAATCTAGAGGGGGGTGAATAGATTATGACAATTTTGCGAATATCTCCATCTTTTTCGAATGTACGAGTGATAACAAGAATGTGCGTGCGGGAAAATAAATAACACACGTTGATTTATAGTAGTTCAACCCACCTAGGGACCAATCTACTACCACCCTGGTATATCCTAAGTGGATTTCGAAAAAGAAAAAAAAATTTATTAATAGTTACCAAAACTATTACAACTTCACCTTGAAGAGTACTACACTCTTCTTACAACGACACCTATGAAGATTACCACAATCTTCCAACTCGAAAAACATCAAACTCTTCTTCACCTTGAAGACCACCAAGCTCTTCTTCACCACGAAGAGCACCAAACTCTTCCAACACCTCAAAGAGCACGAAACTCTTCCAACACCTCAAAGAGCACCAAACTCTTCAACACGAATAGCACCAAGCTTTTCAATCACCAACCTTTCATCAACCAAACGTGCTCTTGCCAAAAGAACACTAACAAGGATTTCTTGTTTTCGATGATGTTACGATTACAATCAAGATTACACTTTAAATGAAATATTACAACTCAAAAGTGCAAGTGTAATCAAGAAGGAAAGCCTAATAAGCAAGATGTGAAAGTGATAATCTTAGGCTATTACAACAAGAATGTTGAAAATAAAGACTTAGACAAATTTGCAGATTTTTCTTGTTGTGTTGTATTGTGTTCTCTCTTGTTGTGTTTCTTCAAGCCTTCAACTATTTATCAATTAATTAATAGGTGGAAAGGGCATAATAGTAACTAGCAAAATGCCATAAATCACGCCCCTACAATCAAGGGATTGATTAATATCATGTTTCCATAACTGAAATTGTGCACCATTTTAATAGCTAAACTATACACCATTTAATAACTGACTGTACATCATTTTATATCTAACAGTGCATCATTGTATAACTAATTGTACATCATCTAAAGGATCTATAATGACAATGTGTAACCATATTCCCATTTAATAACTTAACTGTGCACTATTTTATATCTAAAAGTGCATCATTGTATAACTAATTGTACATAATCTAAAAATCCTATAAAGACAAAATGGTGTAACCACCTTTCCATAATGACTCCCTACAATCACGGATGTGATAAAGATCACGTTTCCACAATTGAATTATGCACAATTTTAATAGCTGAACTGTGCACCATTTAATAACTGATTGTACATTATTTTATATCTAACAGTGCATCATTGTATAACTAATTGTACATCATCTAAAGGAACTATAAAGACAAAATGGTATAACCATCTTCCCATTTAATAACTTAACTGTGCACCATTTTATATCTAGCAGTGCATCATTGTATAACTAATTGTACATCATCTAAAAACCCTATAAAGATAAAATGGTGTAACCACCTTCCCATAATGACGCCCTACAATCATGGATGTGATAAAGATCACGTTTCCATAACTGAATTATGCACCATTTTAATAGCTGAACCGTGCACCATTTAATAACTGAGTGTGCACCATTTTATATCTAACAGTGCATCATTGTATAACTTATTGTACATCATTGTGGGTAAACCACAATTGAATGAAAAGCGGGATCAATCGTAAAATCAAATCCCATAAAAATCGTTGGGATTGAATGGTGTACAATTAGTTATACAATGATGCATTGTAGATATAAAATTGTGTACAATCAGTTATTAAATGGTGTACATTTCAGCTATTAAAATGGTGTACAATTCAGTTATGGAAACGTGATATTAATCAATCCATTGATTGTAGAGGCGTGATTTATGGCATTTTTCTAGTTATTATTATGCCTTTTCCACCTATAAATTAATTGATAAATCAGTTATTTTTAATAGCAATCTGGATCATTGAATAAAAGGTGTGGATGTATTGGATTAATCCACACTGCCACACAGTAAGCCCCCTGCCACATTTGATCCTAAGCCTATATATATAGGATTTGGATCTGGTGAGTCCACATAAATTATGTGTGTACGTGAGACCAAATTTGGAGCGTTGATTTAATTTTTAAATGGTATAGATTAAACAGTTTTTATCATTTTTAATAGAGAAAAAAAGACTTTTTGGTAATTTTAATTTATATCAGTTTTTAGGAGGAAAGTTATTTTTGGTAGTGTGCTACAATTTAGGGGACGGTTTTATCTCACTATTATCTTCCAAATCTTTTCTTATTTGGTAACTGAAGAGTCACAATTCCACATTGAATCAAACTCCTTCTCCACCGTCTCCATTCTTCCTCCTTCCAATAACCATGAAAAACCATCTCCTTCTCCTCGGTCGAAAATCATTCTCCATCACCATCACAAATCTTCATCTCTCCATCCATAGTGAAAAACCCATCTTCATCTCCATCCCCATCTCTGTGAAAACCCAACCATTGTGAAAAACCACTGTGAAACCCATCTCTATCTCCTCTCTCGGTCGAAAATCAATCCACCGTGAAACCCATCTCCATCCCCCATTCATCGTGAAGTTCCACACAAGAAGCGAAAAATCCCAAATTTTTTGTGAAAAATCCCATATCTGTGAAACTCCCCCAAAATCGATGGTTGTTCTTCGAGGTGGCAAGCGACACCACAGTTGTTCTTCGAGGTGGCAACAATCTTTTCCCCCGTGCCGACACCCACATTGTAGGTAGAGCAATTTATTTTTCTTTATTTTTTCTTCATTTTTTTGATAATTTCTTGATTATTTTTTATTGTTGATGTTTTGAAAAATATAGAAACTCTGGTTTTTCTATTTTGTTGTTGGTTTTATTAGGGTGTATTATTGCATTTTTTTTGTAGGACATTGATAGGGTTGGATAATTCAGTTCATTAGTGGTAAAATTATCTGTTTTTTGGTCAGTAAAAGTTTTTAGTCTGGGAGATTGATTTTCTGAAGTTTTAAACTGCATATTGTTGTTGATAATTATGCTTATGAATGTTCTTTATTATGCTTACATATGTTTTATATTATGCTCTCAAATAGGGGGGAGGAAATTAGTATTGCCATGGTTTTTTCTAAGTCTGGGGAGATTACTTTAACGAGAGTTTAAACTGCTTATTATTGTTGATAATTATGCTTATTTATGTTGTGTATTATGATTATGTATATTTTATATTATGCTTTCAAACAGGGGGGTAATTAGTATTGCCATGTTCTTTTCTAAGTTTGAGGGGTTGCTTATTGATGTTTTCAACTGCTTATTATTGTTGACAATTATGCTTATGTATGTTTTCTATCATGCTTATGTATGTGTTATAATATGCTTATGCTTGGTTGGTTTTTATGCTTATAAATGTTTGTCTGTTAATAAATGCTTTTATATAAATGACTAGTGTCTTTCTTTTTTTTTTTTTGGTAGATTTTATGTTGGAAATGGCAAAAGAAAGTAAGAAAAGGAAGGCTGCGGCTATTGACGATCGTGCAGAGGCTAGTAATAAGGAGATGGGGAAGGATAAGGGGAAAAGTGGTTAGATGGTAGTAAGGGTGGTGCTGACGAGTCCGAATATCCTAGGTTTTCTGATTAGTGCCGTATTTCATTTCATTGTTTTTAGATACTGTAAGCAGAATTCAATTGCTTTTGTAAGTAGAATTCAATTACTTTGTAAGCAGAATTCAATTGCTTTGTAAGCAATTATTTTCATGGTATTTTATACTGTTAGCAGAATTCAAATGCTTTGTAAGCATGATTCAATTGCTTTGTAAGCAGAAGTCAATTACTTTGTAAGCAATTATTTTCATGGTATTTTATACTTTAGCAGTTATGTTCATGTTTTTGTATCCATCCCTTCTTTTGGAGTCGTATTTTTGTCATATTTTGGTATCCAGTTCGGAGATGAATCCGACGTTATTTCAATCCGTTGTCGCGGCACATGTGTAATCCCAACTGATTCAAATAAAAAAAATAATTAAGCATCATTTAGAATATGCATAAGCATATAATTATGCACATGCAAGCAAATGTATAATCATATCTAAGCAAAGTACTGGGTTAGAACAAATGGGGACATAATCAAATTTTTTGAATACATACAAGCTAGCAATAGTGCATACATAAGCAACATTTTCGTCTATACCCAAGCATTGAAAAAACCAATGATTGAATGAATAGGGAGTCCATATAAGTATAAGTTTTTGATTTTTTGAATAACATGATATTTCTTATCAAACAAACTATAATTAATATGAGAGTTTAAAACATAGTAAAAATAAGCAACATTTTGCATACGCTTGAGCAAGTATTTAAGCATATATAAACAACATTCCGATCATATCGAGTAAGTTTTTTTTTTTAAAAAAATAGGGATGAAGAAATGAATTTACGCAAAAACATGATAGGTTTTGCATATTCGCAAATCTTCATAACTACAAGCATGTACATAAGCACAAATAAGCAACATGCTAAACACGCATAAGCAACTTGACTGGGTAAACAAAAAATTGGAATGATGAATCGAATGCTTGTTTTAAAAAAAATGCGAATCAAACTTTAATTGGATTCAGTAAAAATGGACAGTATAAACAAAAAATTGGAATGATGACTGATATGATTTCTGCAATAGATTCGGTGGATTGTGATTGCAAAGTTGATGGTAACTCATCCTATTTTTATAGGATTTACTAGATTTAGCCAATCCCCTATTTTTATGTGGACTAATTTGCCCCCATTTTGACTTTATCATATATTTTATTAACATTAATCATATTTAATAATAACCATTGAAATAGGTAGATCAGTGGTCTGGATTTGGTCATATGTACTCATATAATAGGGGGGTCCTATATAACCCTCCCCTATATATATAGGGGGAGGATCAAGTGAGACCATGTCTCTAGGTGAGACACAATGGACTAATCTCAACCATCCCCCACTATTAATCAATGAGTATGATTTAAGGGATAAAAAATATATTAAAACATTAATTTAATCAACATAGGGGTAGTAGGGTAAAATAACATAACAAGGTAGTTACAAACATGGAATCAAATATCTTTCTCTCTCATACATCTTCCCCCAATCTCACGTGTTGTCTCTCCCCCCACCCAATTCTCACGTCTCTCTCTCTCTCTCTCTAATTCCTCCATTAACGCAAATAAGAAAACTGTGAAGAACTCGAAAATTACAGTTCATGAAAATTACAAAGAAAAGGCAAGAAAAATCGGTGCAATATTACAGAGAAATAACGAACAGTGAGTTCGAAACATGATGATGAATCATCACCATGGAAAAACTCTATCAACAAGATCAATGGTGTAGTCATCGATGGAGAACTCGAAATCACCATTAACATAAACTATTAAAAAATTGTAATTTTCACGAATAAGACGATACATAGATACTTATGAAATGACGCATAGATACTTATGAAATGATGTATAGATACTTATGAAACGATGCATAGATCTGTAGGATATTACATATTTGAAAATATGCAACAAAAATCAACTAAATATGCATTATATGCAAACTATCTATGCAACGTAAAAAAACTAATATGTAGTACAATATACCCAACTATACAAGATGTCATAAACTATGCAACAAAATCAACTAACTATGCATTCTCTAGAAACTATTTATAAAGTGTAGAATAACTAAATATGCAGTACATATGTAACATCCCATTTTTATAATTTCCAAAAGCAACATCTCATTTTCATAACTAAATATACATTACATTGAACCTATTTATGCAGTGTAGAATAACGAAATATGTAGTACGTTATATTCAATTATGTCTTATTTTCGTAAAGCAGTGCCAACAAAATAACTAAATATGCATTATTTGATGTCTAATTAGGCAGTAGAAGAACCCTAACTATACTATAAAATAAAAATATTTGGAAAAAAAATTGCTTCCTTAAATTCCGCCACCAAATCTGACAGTTTCAATCTCAGCCCATAAAACCCGCTGGGACCACTAATTTGAATTACAAAATTACAACCTTACCCTTAAAATCAACGGAAATTAGGATATAATTAAGAAAAACTGAATGAATCACATCCCTTCATTTTTTTAAGATCAACGGGTAAGATGAGTCCACACTGTCTCACTTTGGGAGGGTGGTCTCATTTGAATCAAATCCTATATATATATATATATATATATATATATAATAAATGTCAAATTTAAACCTTTTTTTAAATAAAAAGTTTTAAATGGATTGATGAAAGGGATCTCTATAAATTAATAAAGGAAAGAAGCATGGGGAAGGAATAGAACCCCTTACCTCAAATAAAAATACGAAAAGTGATGGCGTATATTCATGAAAGGGATGTTTACAAATTACTAAAGAAAATCGGGTTCATAGAATTGCAATTACTTCTCAAGATTGATTCTTATATAATGGGATAACTATTGGATTCAATCCAGCGCATCCAATTGTCCCATCCAAATGTTAACGTTTTTCTGTAAAATTTGATTGTTTGAAAAAAGACAATTAAAAACAGTTTTTTCTTCGTTTCCCTTTTTTGGTTTAACTTTTGGCTAAAGTTTCTCAAAATAAAAACCAACTTTGAATAATGATTTCAATCCAATCCAACCTGGCGGTGGTGGGTTGTATCAGGATTGGCTTAACTCCAAAAAGTGCCCTGTAACTTTGGGTGGACTGTATTTTAGGACTTTTATTTTTTGGTTTGTATTTTAGGACTTTTATTTAAATGTTTTTGGCAAATTGATGACAAAAATCACCGGAATTTCTAAATTGACCGGATTTGCTGATGTGTCCGCCACGTGGCACCCAAATTAGGATTTTATACCAAATGAACTTGATGATTTGGTATGACTTGTCAAAACATGCATATAGCGGTACGACAATGCAAGATTTTATGATATTTACATGTCATTTCAAAATTTTCTCTTTGTCAATTTAATATGTCAGAATAAATTAAAAATAATATAAATTTTTATTTATATTATTTTTAATTTATTTTGTACATATTAAATTGACAAAGAGAAATATACGAAATGACATGTAAATATCATAAAGTGCCATTATCGATAAGCCATGTGTCATGTTTTGACAAGTCACCGCAAGAATCAAGTTAAATTTGGTAAAAAAAGTTCCATAATTTGGGTGCCGTGGCGTATGATTTATCAAAATCCGTCAATTTGGAAATTTTCAGCGATTTTTATCATCAAAGTGCCAATTTTTTTTTAAATTAAAGTCTTAAATTGTAAACCGAAAAATAAAAGTCCTAAAATACAATCCACACAAAGTTATAGGGCACTTTTTGGAGTTAAGCCTATCAGTATCGCACAGGTTTCTTTTCGCCAACTACTTGTCTACTTTTTCTAACTTTTTTTTTTCCTTTTTTGGGTAATAAAGAGCCATTCTCGTTTTATTTTTAATATTAGTTTCATTTCCAACATTTACATAGTTTGAATATATAATGTTTTATAAATATAAAATTATGTTTGGATTAATTGTATTTCTATGTTGACTGGTGGAAAAAAAAGGCATTTGTCTACCAATATTTTCTACATAAACTAACGTGAAAAGTCAGTAAATAGATTTACACAAAAACTTGCGTGGGACAATCTCATGGATTTAAATCTGTGAGACTGTTGTTCCCCCTCCTTTCTCTCTACTTGTTTGTTCCTCCTACTCTCTCTCCTCTGACTAGTGCCCTCCTCTCTCTCTCATCACCTCCTCATGTCAAATCTCTTGTGGCCCCCCCTCTCTTCTCACATGTCACTCATCTCTTTCAGATCTATCTCTCTCTCTCTCTCTCTCTCTCTCTCTCTCTCTCTCTCTATCTCTCCCCCCTCCCACGACCCTCCTCTCTCTCTACTAGAGGTATCTAAAGGGCCAGGCCGGACCAATGCTGGCCCGCCTGGCCAAATGGAAAAATTCGTCCAGGCCAGGCCAAATTTCATCGGGCCACCATTATTGGAGCCCAAGCCAGTCCATGTTTTAAAAGTACATATAAAATACACCATGTCAATCGGGCTGACCAAGCGGCCAAAATTCGGGCTATTTGGGCTGGGCCAAATAGACCCTACTCCTTTCGAGCTTACGAAATCACAGTCTAGCCCGTCCCTAACACCAGGTCGACCCATTGGGCCGGGCTGGTTTTGACAACTCTACTCCCAACACTCATGAAACAAAGGAAAAAGATGAATACTTATGAAAAAGTATCACATCAAAATAAAATATCACTTCTTATGAAAAAAAAAGTATCCTTCTTATGAAGAAAATATCATTTTTTATTTAAAAAATTTATCATTTATTAAAGTATAACTTCCTATGGAAAAAGTCACTTTTTATTTAAAAAATATCACTTTTAAATTAAAACAAAGTATCATTTTTTATTAAAAAAATATTACTTTTATTTAAAAAAAGTATCACTTTTAATTAACAAACATAATTTCTTATGTAAAAAGTATCATTACCACCAGTTTGTAGCTCAAGTGGTATTGTTCATCCTTTGTAAGGGTGTTGACGAGGGTTCAAACCCTGTATCTTTCAATTTCTTGAATTTTATTCTCTCCCCTTCAATCACTACTCCCAAATTATTAAAAAAAATGTAAAAAGTATCATTTCTTATGAAAAATATCATATTTTATTAAAACAAAATATCACGTATAATGGAAAAAATTCTCACTTCTTATTAAAAAAGTATTGTTTCTTATTAAAACAAATATTATCTATTATTAAAAAAAAACTTTTTATTAAAAAAATATTATTTCTTATTAAAAAGTTCACTTATATCAATTCTATTCAGAAAATTATATGTTTTTATGAAAAGTATTATATTGTTGTAGATTTTTGTATATAAAACTTTTTGCGCGTAGAGAGAGATGGGTATGAGGAGAGATATAGAGAGGAGAGGGGGACCAGGAGTGAGTAATACATAGAGAGAGAGAGAGAGAGAGAGAGAGAGAGGGCGGGGGACCACGTGAGACTCCGTCTCACGGTTTAGACTAATGAGGCACTCCTCAGAGATCTCCCATAAATTTAATATGTATCTTCTTTGTTTCTAGCTAATTAGATGATAGTGGTACCACCCAACTCCCCCGTGATTTTTGACATGTGTATTTCATTTTGATTTTTTTAAGAAAAAATACATGCATATGTCAAAATGAGACATGTTAAAATCACAAAGATTTGGGTGGTGCCCGATTGGGTAACATCTTATTACCTCTTTTTTTCTTTCAAGTTGATCAAAATTTCTAAAATATAACATATGCAATATCTATATATTTATATATTTTTTTATTGATTTTCTAAAAAAGCTCGGCCCCATCATTGCAGGTACTCGAACTCGAGCCTCGTCATTGCGAGTAACACTCGTGGCCACTGGGCAACGCTTATGTATTCATTTTGAAAATTTTACTTTTGCTAGAGAATAGTGGTAAAAAACATTTGGAAGAAAAAAAGATGAATTTTGAGAGTGTGATTGGATGTGAGATGAAAAGTAATAATGAAAGTTGATTTGATTTGAAAATAATAAAATAATGATTGGATATGATTGGTAGTTATAAATGTGTGAGTGGGTGAATAGTGAAATTTGTGGGAGATTGTGTAATAATGATTAGTTTTTTTGTGAAATGTAATTGGTAAGAGAAAAAAATGAGAAAAAGTGACAGTGAGAGAATAGTATATTTTCTGAAAATTTCCATAAACAATTGTATGTTTGGTGAAAAAAAGATCTCCAGCGGAACGAAAATGGAAATTCGCTCATATCCAATCGCAACCTAAGCCACTCAAAATTTTCCTGCCCATTTCAAATTTCTAAATCGGGAAAATGCTAGATTATTACTAAATAAGATTGAATAATAATAAAATAGTAATTTAATTATGTCAAGTACATGCAATAAAAATATTTAGATTTTGGGTAAGTTTTAATGATTAAGGTACTAATATTTTGATAGTTGGATTATACTCTCCAAATTTAGAATATTGCAATTTCTTATTTTTCAGTAAATTGGATTTTCCAGTAAATTGGATTTTCACCCTATCATAAGTTGGGTAAGTTCTAATTATTAAACATAAAATTATTTTGACGGTAACTTTTATAATTTCTTAATTTAAAAAATTATTTTTTTTTAGTTTCGGTAAATCGATCTTCACAGAATTCATAATTTCCTAATTTAAAGTAATAGTTATATATTGTACATGTCATCTCAAAAAATTAGTGAAGATTACCAATTTAATTTTTTTACAAAAAATATTATTTCTTTTCTTTATTTCTTACCAAACAAGAATCGAGTGCTGCTCTTCGGTTAGCTCAAAGGTTCGAAAGGGAACATGGGGAAGTAAAAGTGCCCTTCTCAATAGTCTAAATCTCCTGGAAAGTGTGTTCCCCAAGTGTTATTTGAGATTATCTGGACAATATATATATATATATATATACACACACACAGACATATATATATTCATGGATGAGATCCTGTGAGACCATAGCTTTAGGTAAGACCGTAGGGACCGATCTACACCGTTTAAAAAAAAATACAAGGCCAAGATCTAGCAAATATTGGTAGCATTGAAAAATAAGAAACAAGCGTCCAGGGGTATAATAGGCAACACATGATCACACCAAAATCACTGCCAAATATATTATGCTGCTAATTATAAGGAACATGATCTGTTATTGATCACATTCCTACAATTACGCACACAACATCCTCTCTTTTCTCCCATGCAAAAACTCTGCTCGTTCCATTGAAGTCTCTTCCATTGGCTCAAAATTAGATATCGAAACAAGCACAACAAATCGAACTTTGAAGAATATATTGAAGCAAAATCTATTCTACCATGATAGAAAACCGTAAATTCAACGCAACTAATAATTCGATTCAAGGTAATCTCGCATGCGAAATATTCCCGCAAAATTTGGGCGAAACAATTGAACTAAAGAAGAACTAAATTTCTACACCGACGAGCAATCAATTAAATGCATATTTATTGTCATTTATTTGCATAGTTAAGATACATATATTGCATAATTTAAGGAATTATGCATCATACATAGTTATCATATTTAAATGCATATATTATGCGAGATGTTTATGATACATATGCGATATATCTAAACGTAAATATGCGGATGTTAAAAACTACGTATGCAAAATAAATTTGGATATGTGTGGGCTCGTGCTAACATACACCGAATTAATGATAATCAGCGATAGTACAATATAAATATGCAACATAAATGGCCAAATATAAAATATTAAAATTCAAAGAAAATTTCAGAAAAATATCACATGCAGATGTTTATGATAAATATACAGATATCGAAATGTAAATATGCATATGTTTAAAATTACGTATGCAAAATAAATTTGGATATTTGTGGCTCGTGCTAAACATACACTGAATTAATAATAAATGTGTAGATAGTATAATATAAATATACAAAATAAATGGCCAAATTAAAATATTAAAATTCAAAGAAAATTTCAGAAAAAACATCACATGCAGATGTTTATGATAAATATGCAGATATCTAATGTAAATATGCATATGTTTAAAACTACGTAGGCAAAACAAATTTGGATATGTGTGGGCTCGTACTAAACACACACTGAATTAATGATAAATGTACAGATAGTAAAATATAAATATGCAAAATAAATGGCCAAAATAAAATATTAAAATTCAAAGAAAATTTCAGAAAAAATATCGCATGAAGATGTTTATGATAAATATGCAGATGTTTAAAACTACGTGTGCGAAAAAAAAAACTGGCGGAAAAAAGAGTTTAAGTTGGAAGAAAAACTGAACGACGTGAAGGTTGATAGACTCTTCCTTCCCCAAATCTCGATAACTGACATGGTAAGATTTTACTTACCTTTGAAATAATTATTAAATTACATAAACACCCTCCCTTAAATTGCAGGATGTTAAGAAAAATACAAAAATACCCTTACTAACCTAAAATAACTGAAAAGATCCACACCATCCAAAAAATTAAATCAATTGCTCAGAAATGTCCATATGGTCTCACCTAAAGGGATTGGTCTCATTTGAACCAATCCCATATATATATATATATATATATATATATATATATATATATATATATATGGATTGGTTCAAATGAGACCAATCCTTTTAGGTTAGTCCATAAGAACACTTATGGACTCTTGATTTAAAATTTTGGATGGTGTAGATCATTTTAGTTAATTTAGGCATATAAGTATAATTGTACTTTTATATTTAATTAGTTATGTTAATTGGGCGGTTATTAGCTATTTTTAAGGAAACATAATCCTACCTTTTTTGATTACCCGATTTTTAGGGAGGAAAAATATCAACTTCAAGCGTTTTTTAAAAATTGATACTTCTTTCCGCCATATTTGTGAACAAATCGTTTTATTGTATACTTAGTTCGATGGAATTGTATACTTAGTCATGTTTTATTGTATATTTAGTCCAAATGGATTTGTATACTTGGTTCAAAGTGGAATCGTATTCTTAGTTATATAAGTAGTTTAGTAAGTAGTTTAGTGAATTTGTATACTTAGTTATGTGGATTTGTATACTTGGTTCAGTGGAATCGTATTCTTAGTTATATAAGTAGTTTAGTAAGTAGTTTAGTGAATTTGTATACTTAGTTATGTGGATTTGTATACTTAGTTTAATGGAATTGTTTACTTAATTATATAAGTAATTCAGTGTAATTGTATATTTAGTTAAATATTTTTGTATACTTAGTATTATTTTAATGTACAGTTAGTCCAATGTAATTGTATACTTAGTTAAATGTTTCTGTATACTTAGTAAAGTCTTAATGTACAAGTAGTTTATTGTAATTGTATACTTAGTTAATTATTTATGTATACTTAGTAATGTTTTAATGTATAGTTAGTTTAGTGTAATTGTATACTTTTCATTAATATGTTACGATTTTGTTGCCATATTTGAATAAATTGCGGGGTTGAATGGGAAGAGAGAGAAGGGAAGGTGAATCGCTTGATTATGGGGACGTGATCAATACAAAATCACATCCCTAATTTTTAGGAAGCGATTACTATTTTAATTTCTGGATTCCTATTTTATCCCTTCATTGTATACTTACTTATGAAATGTTGTATATATTGTAATATATCTTGGCCATTGATTTACTATTTAGATGGTATAGATTTAGTCTTATGGACTAACCTAGAAGGGTGGTCTCAAAGGATCCCCTCCCTATATAGGGTGGTCTCACAGGATCCCCTCCCTATATTTGGTTCAAATGAGACCAATCCCTTTAGGTTAGTCCATAAGAACATTTATGGACTCTTGATTTAAAATTTTGGATGGTGTAGATTATTTTAGTCAATTTAAGCATATAAGGGTATAATTGTACTTTTATATTTAATTAGTTATGTTAATTGGACGGTTATTAGCTATTTTTAAGGAAACATAATCCTACCTTTTCGGTTACCCGATTTTTAGGGAGGAAAAATCATCAACTTCAAGCGTTTTTTTAAAAATTGATACTTCTTTCCGCCATATTTGTGAACAATCGTTTTATTGTATACTTAGTTCAGTGGAATTGTATACTTAGTCATGTTTTATTGTATATTTAGTTCAGTGGATTTGTATACTTGGTTCAGTGGAATCGTATTCTTAGTTATATAAGTAGTTTAGTAAGTAGTAGTGAATTTGTATACTTAGTTCTGTGGATTTGTATACTTAGTTTAATTGAATTATATACTTAGTTATATAAGTAATTCAGTGTAATTGTATACTTAGTTAAATATTTCTGTATACTTAGTATTATTTTAATGTACAGTAGTTCAATGTAATTGTATACTTAGTTAAATGTTTCTGTATACTTAGTAAAGTCTTAATGTACATGTAGTTTATTGTAATTGTATACTTAGTTAATTGTTTATGTATACTTAGTAATGTTTTAGTGTATAATTAGTTTAGTGTAATTGTATGCTTTTCATTAATTGTTACACGATTTTGTTGGCATATTTGAATAAATTGCAAGTTCGAATGGGAAGAGAGAGAAAGGGAAGGTGAATCGCTTGATTATGGGGACGTGATCAATACAAAATCACATCCCTAATTTTTAGGAAGCGGTTACTATATTTAATTTCCTGGATTCCTATTTTATCCCTTCTGTTGTATACTTACTTATGAAATGTTGTATATATTGTAATATATCTTGGCCATTGATTTACTATTTGGATGATGTAGATTTAGTCTTATGGACTAACCTAGAAGGGTGGTCTCACAAGATCCCCTCCCTATATATATATATATATATTATATATATTGAGTCCAGGGTCTTGAGATAAGCACGTAGGGACAAATCTGGACTGTTGATATTTTGTTTTAACGGTCAAGATTTAATTTGTCTTTTTTTTATTTTATGTTTTAGCTGTTTTTCTAATTAGTTTTAAAGGTAATAGAGTAATATCATATCTAGTTGGATAAGTGAAAGGGACACTTTGATAATTTTGGTGCCCACGATTTATGGGGGTTTCTTAGTTTGAGATTTTACTTGGTTTCCAGTAAGATTTTTGGCTCTTTTAGAAAACATCCTTAGTTATCTATTTCTCTTCCATATTTCTCTATCAATCGCGATTCTTTGTAGTCTGATTTTTTTGTTGTTGCTAAAACTCTCTTCGTGCGTTGCCGATGCCGGCCATTAACGAGCTTGAAGTTTACTTTCGTTCTTCTTGAGGCACGATCTTGCAAATTAGTTTGAGAAAAGGTTTTTTTTTTTTTTTTTTTTTTTTTATGGACTTTTTCTTCAATCTTTTCTCTATCAATAACCATTCTTGAAGTCTGACCTTTTTTTTTGGCTAAATTTATTTTTCGTGCGTCGCCCGTGCCGTGTATTGACAGTTTATTTTCGTTATTCTTGGAGGTATAGTCTTACCAATTAGTTTGAGCCAGGTTTTTCTTTTTTCCCCCTAAATTTAATCCCTAGTTTTTGTAAGGGTTTTATTGGGTAATGTTATTCCAGTTAGTTTAAGCTCTTTACTTTAGCCCTAGTCCATTGTTTGGTTTTTTGTTGCTTATGTTATATTTTTTTATTTCACATTTAGTGATAATTTATTGCTTTTTGAAATTCAGAAATAAAACAATATATAATTTGTTTTGGTTGAATTAGTATATTGGGTGGGTTGGATTCATGAGTTTTCCCTAAAAGTGTTTCTCTCAATGTGTTTTGCTTGCTTATTTTATTTTTTTATTTATTGCGTAATTAGCACTAGTTTGTTACTTGTTTAGTGTACATTTTTTAGTTGTCCAATATATTTTATTGCTTTCTTAGTCCTAGTTTCTTGCTCATGTAGTACATAATATTTGCTTATTTAGTATTTATTGATGCTTACTTTGTACTAGTTTATTCTCATGTATATAATGTTTGCTTATTAGAATTTAATATTAGTACTACATTGGTGCTCATTTAGTATAGAATGTTTACTTATTTAGTATTTGCCATGTCTAGATAGTACTAGTTTGTTTTCACTTAGTATAAATATTTTGCTTATTTATTATTAATTAATATTGCTTACTTAGTAATTGCTTGTTGCTTTATTTAGTATCAAAAGTTGATGATATAGTTATGTACATTTCCAAGCCTCATAAGATGTTATATTTTCTGGTTTTAAGCTGAAGTACGTGTCGAAGGTGGTGGCAAAACTGTCTTACCTTGCTTTGAATGTGGTTGATATTATCTCCAAAATACGCCGGGCGGAGTTGTTGACAACGTGTATTTTGTTAGGATTCAAGAAGTTGCTTCGAAGTCAATGGAGATGTATTAAACCATGTATATATAAACCTTTTTGGTAGTAACTTTTATCACGTCAAAACTTATGATAGAACCGTAGTATTGATAGAGCTGTATACCTTCATCTTATTGACTAAATTACATCTCTTCTTGGAGTATTTTATTTTGATCACATTATATTTTTGTTGAATCATGTGATATTTCTAGATGCTCTTGAATTGAATAAAATATAGCCCATGCGGAGAAATTTTAATACTCTATTATAGCAATATCATATGTATCAATATGCAATATCATATCACTAAATAAGCAATATATACATCAAAAATGGAATAAAGTGTTATTTAGTATGAAATTGACCTAAATTTAAAAAGAAACAAAATATGCAACATTTTTGTACTAACAAAGCAATAATGTCATAATAAGTATGCAGAGAATCTATTCAAAATACATAGGAGAAATAAAGATGGATATGCATATTCCATATACTATAATCATAAAAAAAAAATATGCAGTGTTTTTGTACCAAAGAAGCAATAAAATCATACTAACTATCCAAGAAAAAATAAAATGCAATTATTTGTCATAATAAATTAACTAAATAAAGATGAATATGCAAATTCCATATGATGTAATCGTAAAAGAACTAATATGCAATATTTTTGTACTTACGAATCAACAAAGTCTTACTAAGCATGCAGAGACAAAAATTAAAAATGCAACTATTCAAAAATACATAAGAGAAATAAGATATGATTAAACATCCATTAATCTGAAACCAAATATGCATATCTTTAGGAGTGAGAGATTAAGCAAATCTTTTCCATTGAATAAGTAAGAGTCGTCATTTTAGGGGTGAGAGATTAAACAAAATTTTCCATATTTGTTCACTAACCACCTATTATCATTTATTTTGTGTTTTTTGATTTGTTGACTAATTCACCCTCAACTATTTCTATTTAGGTAAGAAATGTAAATAAAATAGGTTTAATATGGACTGTGGATTAAAAGAGATCAACGAACAAGATGTGTCCCTACATTCTTACCTGGAGACTCTGAACTCATATAACCTTCTCCCTATATATATAATATATAGCTTTTATATATAATAATAATAAAGTACAATTAGGATACAAATGTTAAGCAATGAATACAACTGGTTGTTTATAAATATATGTGCTTGCCACCTAATCCACCGCCTTTAGTCCAAAAGATATATTCAAGTGTTTTAATATCAACACACAAAACACATAGAGATAGGAATGGAGGGATGAAGCAGACTAGGCACGGAAGAAACGAAGAAAAAATAAGGGGGGGAAAGAAAGAGCTTGAGGATAACTAAAGACGGTAAAACTGGTTAAATACTATGCTTTATGTTTTTCATTCTTCATTACAAGATTTTAAATTTGCCTTAACAATGGGATTGTGTCCAATTGATTTTACCTACAGGTTTATAAACTAAAGCTAAAAGTGGCCAAACTTATTTAAATACACTAAATCTAATATTATTGTTATCCAAAATTGGATAGTGACTAAAGACATGTGACTACTGATTTCCTTACAATTGAATACCTTGCATATGTATATATATGAGTATGTAATTAACCTTTGACTCTATGAAACTGAGGGGTTCAATTTTTATATATTGGGAATTTGGCTAATTTATAAAACTAAAGCTATTTAAAAATCTATTTAACAAAGTAATGCCAAAAACAAAAAAACTTAAAATATGAGGTGCAACAGAGGTGCAACCTCTGTTTTCTCCATTTTTATATTTTTTTATAAAATTTTGAGAAAACAAAGTTATGAATTCTGTTTTCTCGTTTTGTTTTTCTTTTTTTTTCCGAAAATTTTAAAAATAGAGTTTAAAACTCTTTTTTAATCATTTTTTAATACATTTTTAGAAATAATGTTATATATAAAAACATTAATTTAATTGAATTTTACTTTACAAATTTGAAAATACACACACACCATTTTTTTCGGATAAGTGCAACTAATGTTTGCTCAAAATTCGAAAAAATGCTTGAATTTAAAATGACTTTAAGAACACAACTGTATTAGAAAAAACATCAACTGTCTTACAACTGGGATCCGAATCATCAATTGAGTAAGAATGGTTTAGGTTTTATTATGTAACTCAATTGTAATATAGTTGATGTTTTCCTATTCCAGATGTTTAAATTCATTCTAAATTCACGCATTTTTTCAAATTTTAAGTAAAAAACAGTTACACTTATCCGAAAAATGGTGTATATATTTTCAAATTTGTAAAGTAAATTTTTTGTTAAACTAATTTTTTTAAATACAAAATTATCCCTGAAAATTAATTCAATTAAAAACTCTATTTTTTAAAGTTTTCGAAAAAAAAAGAGAAAACAGAGTTCATAACCCCGTTTTCTCAAAAGTTTATTAAAAACAAATAAAAATTGAGAAAACAGAGGTTACACCTCTGTTTTCACCTCATATATTAAATATTTTGTTTTTGGCATTATTTGGTTAAATAGATTTTTAAATAGCTTTAGTTTAATAAATTAGCCTGGGAATTTTATACATGTAATTTAATAGAAAATAATAGGATTAACTAATATTGAATATTTTTGTAATTTAGACAGACAATAGTATATTAATTAAATAGTGTAGAATATATGTAGAAATGAGAAACTTAGGTGGGTGTGGATTTGATTTAAGTTATTATCTCAAAGTATAATAGTTATTTAATTAATAATGAAGATTTATAGTCTTGTACGAAATTTGGTATAGTTGATAATGAGTTCGAAATAGAGATTTATAACTTATATTTCTATAGATTGTCTTACACCTAAGGTTAGGGAGAAAAGATTTGCTAGTTTGTAGTAACATATCCAAAAGTACGAGGTAAGTAAAAATCCATCTACAACCGTGATGCATGGACATAGTATTATTTGAATTGATTGTAGTATATGTGACTGTGGTATCTTGTTGAATATACTTGGATATTATATGTTGCATAATTGGCTTGTATGATGTTGTAATATGGTGCTTGGTGAGCCATTGAACATGCCATTTACAATATTTGCATGTGCATGCATATTACAAGAGGATTCTGCATGCACGAAAATATTTTATGGAAGAAAATGAGTGTTTATTGATTGACCAAATAGTGCAATCGAGACACGCTGGGCGTGCTTATGATATATATATTTAGGTATAGTAAGTGGGGTACTTCTGGTGAACACAAAGCTAGATGGGAGATGGGCTCTCAGTGGGTCATATGAGGACGGACTATTTGTGGGTACCTATGTTATGACCTACGGGCGGGATACTTCTTGGCGGACACATGGGACGCTTAAGTAGACCCTTTGGGCAGCGGGAGGATGGTCCATGTAACATCATAACGAATTATTGGCCATTTGATTATTGCAGTGTGCAGAGCTCTTTTCCGGTGCATAGTAGTTGGGTTAGGGGCCCAAGTTAAAGGAAATGATTTGAGAAAAGTTTTTCGATTCATGGATTTGCATTTTAGCATTACATGTTGGAAAAGCATTGATATTCCTTTGAAATGCATGATTTTTACTTGCTGGGCTTGCCCATGTAGTCCATGCACTACAGATGAGCATGAGAATGCCTGAGCTTTTGGCTTACTGTGTGGTGCTGAAGCTTCTTCAGGTTTTGAGGATCATGAATATGGATGACAACCTGTCGGACTGATTTTTGGGTTCATTTTGGTTTTGCTTATGTTGTGTTATATGGAGGAACTCGTACTGTTTATAACTTTTAAAACTGTATTGTAAATACATGTAAACAATGTGCTGGTTTGAGGTTTGGGCTTGTATATATGTAGTCGTGCTTACTTGCCGTCAGGGTTGGCACCCTTTTATTTTCAAATGGTAAATCTTTGTTGCAGTGTATATAGTTTATTTTGTTGTTGTCCTTTGTAAATTGCCACAGGAAACTTTTGGTAAAATCTTCGTTGCAGTCCACCAGGTTTATTTCGTTGTTATCAAATTTACATGAAAAAAAATGACACGTTTTAAATTGAGTTTGTGGTCGAGTTGTACTATTTATTATTTTTTAATAGTAGTAATAGGAGTGAGCGTCACATATATATATATATTATTTTAATATAATCTATATATTTAAGATATTTTTTCAATATTTAATCAACTTATATACAATTACGACGAAATCGGTTTGTTGGGAAATTTATGTAATAGATTTTGATAATGCTATGTAAAACTTAGATTAGGAAGATGACACCTCAATTCTGATGTAAAATCAACTATGTATTAGATAGGGTTCTATTAGCTGTGTCAAAGCATCCGGTTGAAGATTGCGTGTTGTGAAAGATCGAAATGTAGACTGCATGTGTGTCGGGCCGATTGCGGTGAAGTATTTATCAAGTACCGAAAAGTCAGTCCCGATCGGTGGTGATGATACTAACTCACTCCCAAATTAGTGGAGAATACTATCAAAGGGGTTAAGCGGCAAAAAGGACTCAAGAAACCTAAAGATGTCCATTGATAAGCAAAGCCAAATGTTTGCTGAAAGTGGAAACATGTCAGACTGCAACCATAAAGCTGTTTTGCTGAAAGAGTGCAAAAAGCTGGTAACCAATGGGATGCTTCTGCAAACCTGCAGAGGTTCAGGCTATGTTGCAGAGCATTAATTCGAGGTCCAGTCTACATCAAATGCTGCAAGATAAAACAAGCCAACGACCTTAAAAGTGTAGTTTGAAAAATGGATCTATATGTTCAATGGATACATAAATTTTCAAACAGGCATTGTAAAAGGCTGATGAATTCATTTGAGAGAATACTTTTGCAAACAGACACATACCTTCAAACATTCAAGCAAAGAGCAAAGTACTCTCAAGCTATACATTCAATCCTCAAGCCTAAACTTGAAGTATATCGATCCAACACACTTAGTGAAGGAAATAAAACCTCAAACTGTTGAAGAGGAAACATTGTTGAAAGACAAGAGGTCTGCACAACCAAGGTTGAAGGGAGTGCAATAAGGTTCCAGTTCGAACCAAGCTTTGGACTTGTTAGAGGGCTACGTAATCAAATCCAAAAGTCTAAAGGAGTTGAAGTTGCAGGTCAACCGTCTTGTGAAGAGCTGAGTCCCAGGAGTGAAGCCAGTTGTGTAATCAAGGCTTGCTGGGACTGTCATCCTTTTGTAACGATGTCACTGTTTACTTAGTGGATTACCTCCAGGATTGGAGAAGAGTAGATTAGAGGAATTATCCCATCTTCGAACCACTGTAAAATTGCTGTGTCTTTTACATTCAACACATTTATTCCTTGCATATTATATTTGTTGTTTGTTAAAGTCTACTGATAATAACTTAACCTAAAAACAATTGTTGAAAACATTTATTAACAAAGAGTGTAAGACTTCCGCTGAAAACCAAGTCTGCTGTATTTCAAAATCGGTCACCTCACTCAGCTGAGTTATCTTATCAACAGCTCTCTTGAGTCTGTTGAGTGGCTAACTCTACTATTAAGGTTGAACTAAGCTGTCCTCTGATTTAAAAGGATAAAAATCGAAAATTAGTAAAGTCTATTCAACCCCCCTCTAGACTTTACATAAACACCCCTTTGGACCTACAAGTGGTATCATAGCGGTTGGTTCATTGAGCCTTCCGCAATGGTTACTGAACTAGATTTCAATATTTTTCAAAGATACAACACTTGCTATTTTTAAAATTTTCTTTTAAAAAAATTTATTATCATGGAAGCAAATCTAACTCGCATTCCTATGCTTATTGTTGAGGAATTTGATGACTGGAAGATTCACATGCAGGCTCACCTTTCAGCTTTACATGGTGAAATGTGGTTCGTCATTGAGGATGGACCTCTACAAATAATGATAGTAAACACAGCTGTAAGGGCTCCTACTCCTGCGATGTTCTTTTTACACCAGCAGTGAACGAGATGATCTTTGTAGCACTGCCGATGTACCGATTACTGTACCTGCTGCACCCAGACCCACGATGGTTGAAAAGCCTCGATACGTGTGGACAAATGAGGATCGACAGAGATACAACTTGGACAATATTGCCAAGGATATTCTGTACAAGACTCTTGACAAAGACATGTTCAACAAAGTTAAATCATGCAGAACGACTAAAGAGATTTGGGAAAAGCTAACTTTAATTTGTGAATGGTCAGAATAAATTAAAAAAATAAATTAACTGTCGCTGTACAAAAATTTGAAAATTTTAAAATGATTATAAGTGAAATTCTGGATCAGCTGGATGCCAGATTTACAGAAATCACAAATGAGCTCTCATCTCTTGGAAAAGAATACACACAGAAAGAGATGTGTATGAAGATTTTGAGGTCGCTCCCAGCTGAGTGGGAAATGAAGGTGATTGCCTTGAGACACTCCATGGACTTAACAAGAATCTCCAACCATGAGCTATTCTCAGATTTGAAAGCTTATGAATTTGAGCTTCGAAGGAAAGAGAAAGAAGAGATAGTTGTACCCAAAAAAACTGCTCTATTGGCTGGAGAATCCAAGAGAGCTGATTCCAAGGATACCATTGACCAAGAGGAGATTGCCCTTATGGTGAAAAGATTAAACAAGTTCTTTAACAAGAACTATAAAAAACAATAATGGTGAAACCTCCAGAAGACACTCAGCTCCTTCCAAGACCAAGGAAGATAGACCACCAAGGAGAGCTGACCACCAGAGAGCTAAATATGAGAGAGCTGATAATCAAAGAGCTGACTAATAGAAAGGTGAGAACATGTGCTGGAATTGCAGACAGTCAGGACACTTTGCTGTTGACTGTTCCTATCCACCTGTCAACTAGTATCGAATGAGGAAGAAAGAAACGGTCTTGAGAGAGAGAAAGAAAAGAAGAAAGCCACGTTGGCTGTTGATGCTGACACAACCAAGTGCAAAGAGACAGCTGAGTCAGACAGCAACGAGGCATACTATTCCTCAGACACCGAAGAAAAGGCTTTGATATGCCTCATGGCCAAAGAACAGGAATATGAGGTACATTATAACTCATCTAATTCTAATTCTGATGATAGTGATAGTGACACAAATACTTCATCGCCTACAGATCTTTATGATTCATTAGGTGAAATGATGAAAGACTTTGAGCACGTAAAATCCTCACACTCACTTTTAAATGAGGAAAACAACTAGCTCAAAAGCCAAAACTCATAGCTGACTAAAGAGCTGAGTACTCTGAGTCACATAGCTGATGAGAACAAAAAGTTGAAGGCTGAGATTGCCAAGGTCAGAGAAGACCTAGCTGAAAAAGAAAAGATGGAAAAAGATTTGAAAAGTGTGATTGTATCATTCAGTAAATCATCTAAAACACTGGATGAATTATTGATTATCCAGAAAGAAGTAGGAGATAAGACATGCATAGTATTTTACTCCTTTGTTAATGGTCAAACTCTAAGAGTGGTTTTGGAGAAAGGATCCTCAAGTAATGGGGGAGTCCAAAAGCCAAAAACACCATATGTTGAACCCACTCACACCCACAATCACATACATGCTGGCCTGGGTTATAAAGGCAAATGCAAGAAGCCAGCAGAGTATGCTGAAAAGACAGATGAAACTAAATTCATAAGAGTCCATTAACAGACTCCTAACAAAAAGTATTCCGTGAAGGAAAAGCAGAACTACCAAAAGCCCCAAAGGTTTCAGCATAGAAAGCCCCAAAGTTTTCAGCATAGAAAGCCATATAGACAAAAGAGACAGTTGTATGAGCCTAAAACTCCCAAGCAATTTGCTAATATTCAGTATGATTATGGAACTGATAGGTGGCAACCTCTTACAACCAGATTTTTTGGCTATAGGTTGGTTGGATCACCTTATAGTGCTAACAAGCTCAGGACCCAGACAAGTTTGGGTACCAAAAAATTGATTTCCTTGATTGCAGGTAGAAGGAAGAGCTGAGTGCCAAGAAACCTGGTACATAGATAATGGCTATTACAGACATATGACTGGAAATAAGAAACATCTATCAAACTTCAAGAAGTCAAGAGGAGCAAAAGTTATATTTTGAGGAAATGAAGCTCCAGGGGAGATAAGAGGCATTGGATCCATAAAGAAAAATGGACTGGAAATCACAAATGTAGCTTATGTTGAAGGGCTGAATCTCAATCTGCTGAGTATCAGCCAACTCTGTGATAAGGGCTACAATGTAGGTTTCAACATTGGTGTATGCCAGATCAAGGATGCTGAATCGTAATGAAGTTGTCCTATCATGATCAAGATAGAAAAACATGTATGTAGTAGATTTGTCAACTGCTACACCAAGTACATGCCTAATAGCAAAGAGCACAACCGAATCAAGTTGGTTGTGGCACAAAAGTCGAGTCACCTGAATTTCTAGACAATCAACAAGTTTGCAAGGAGTCATCTTGTGGAAGGATTGGCAGACTCATTATACAAGAAGGAAAACATATGTGATGCATGCCAAATGGGAAAGCAAACCAAGTCTTCATTCAAGGATAAGCCTAGTCCTTCTTCAACAAGGATCTTGCACTTATTGCATATGGAGTTATTTGGTTCTCACAACCCCTGAGTATCGATGGAAAGAAATACACCTTAGTGGTGGTGGATGATTAGTCAAGATACACATAGACAATTTTTATGTGTAAAAAGAAGGAAACTTTGCAGAAGTTTCCATAGCTTATGAGGAGAGTTGAAAATGAGAAGAGTCAAACCATTATCAAGATAAGGTCTGATAGAGGAATTGAGTTGGTCAATTGGATTATAACTCAGTATTAAATAGAGAATAGTATTGCTCATGAGAGTAAAGCTTTCAGAGTGCTCAACAACAGGACTATGGTCACAGAAGAGTCTATGCATGTGGTTTTTGATGAACCTAATGTTAATAGGGAAAACATTGATGAGTTAGCTGACAAGATGAATCAACCAACTATTCAGAAGAGTCCATCTATTGAGACAGATATCAGAAGACTCAACCTAGATGAAGATGAGATAGCAGAATCTCAAAGACAGCTGGAAGGCTTGTAGCTGAATGATGATCAAGAGAAAGCTGTTCAAGACAACTTAGCTACAAGAAGACTTAATCCATCAGACTTACTCCAACCAGATGTGAGATGGCCGAGAGACCATCCACCAGAGCATATCATTGGAGATGTTAGAGAAGGAGTAATAAATAGATCCAGGACTCAACATGAATCTATGTTCACTTGTTTCATTTCTCAAATTGAGCCAAATGATGTATCACAAGCATTGGATGACACAATCAATTCGAAAGGAATAATGTTTGGGAATTTGTTCAAATGACTACCCACCAAAATGTTATTGGTACTAAGTGGGTATTCAGAAACAAGATGAATGAAGAGGGACCTGTTGTGAGAAACAAAGCAAGATTGGTAGACAAATGTTATTGACAAGAAGAGGACATAGATTTTGATGAAACCTTTCCACCTGTTGCAAGATTGGAAGCAATAAGGATGTTTCTTGCTTATGCAACACACAAGAACTTCACAGTCTATCAAATGGATGTGAAGAGTGCATTTTTGAATGGACTTTTGGAAGAAGAAGTCTATGTGGAACAACCTCAAGGTTTTGAGCAGAAAATTATTGGAGATAAATTCTACAAGCTCAAGAAGTCATTATATGGTTTGAAGCAAGCACCAAGGGCATGGTATGACACATTGTCTCAGTTTCTAATAGACAATGGAGTCACCAAAGGCAAGGTTGATAGAACACTCTTCAAAATTCATGATGGAGAGAGTATACTGCTTATTCAAATATATGTGGATGACATCATCATTGGATCTACAAACAAATAGCTGTGTGACCAATTCTCAAATCTTATGCAAGGGAAGTTTGAGATGAGCATGATGGGAGAGCTAACTTTCTTTCTAGGTCTTCAATTCAAGCAAATGAAGGATGGAACCTTCATAAGTCAAACCAAGTATACTAGAGATTTAATGAAGAAATTTGGTATGGAAGAGAAGTCATCTGTGATGATTCCCATGAATATACATGTGAAGATGGATGGATATGGATGTAGAAGGAAATGTTGTTGATCAAACAAGGTATAGAGCCATCATTGGATCATTGCTCTATTTGACAGCTAGCAGACCAGACATAACATTTGCTATAGGTATATGTGGAAGATTTCAGTCTACTCCAAAGGAAAGTTATATGATTGCAGCCAAGAGAATCCTATGGTATTTGAAGGGATGCCAAGAAGTTGGCTTATGGTATCAAAAGGAAGGAGGATTCAAGCTGATTGGCTACTCAAACTCAGACTATGCTGGATGTAGAGTTGACGAGAATAGTACATCTGGTGCTTGGAAACAGATTGGTTTCTTGGTTCAGCAAGAAACAAAACTCTATAACTACATCCACAGCTGAATCAGAGTACATTGTTGCAGGCAGTTGTTGTGCCCAAGTTCTATGGATGAGGCAACAACTGACAGATTATGACATTGAAGAAAAAGAGATTCCAATTATGTGTGATAACACCAGTGCCATCGTAATTACTCATAATCTAGTATTGCACTCAAGAACCAAGTACATTGATGTCAGATATCATTTTATAAGAGATCATGTTGAAAAGAAAGACATCACATTGGAATACATATCAACTGATAAGCAGTTAGCTGATATATTCACAAAACCCTTATGTGAATCAAGATTTGAATAACTTAAGAATGAGCTTGGATTGATTGAGGTATGTTAGGAAGCTTAGAAGACTCATTCATCGGAGTTAAAAATGAGAGAAATGCATATCAGAAGAGTTTCACATATCAGCCAAGTGAAACAGCTTATATGGCTAGTCAGCTGTATCAAGTTAGCTAGACAACCAAGTGATTATTCAATCGATTCAAGAAAGAGTGAAATAGAGTTGAGTCATAAATGAAGATAGCCAAAGCATTTATGAAGCTAAGTGACAAAACGAGGTCGTTTTCCTCGAGCGAATATTTTTAGACATGACGTCAACATCATTAGTGGTGTTAGTCAAAGGCCTCTGACTGTTTATCCAGAATTAGATATAATTGCTGTTGCATTTAATGTGGGGAAATTATAGCAATTTTGATATTTTAATCTCAATCGTTGATTAGTTTTTAAACATTTCAAATTCAGAAACCGTCCTTTCAAGTCCCATATAAAGAGAAATTTTATTTTCTCTCTCCTCACATTCACTCTTTTGCTCACAAAGGAATCCAAAACTCTCTCTACAATGAATCTTCAAAACCCTAGTTTTCATCTCTCATTTTCAAGTTCGAAATTGCACCAACGTACAACTACGTTAAGCTCGCTGAGAAAATCCATACTGGAGCTATAGTCGATTTCAAAGGCCTTGTCAAATAGGGCGTTGACACGGATTTGGTGAAGAAAATTGCACCAAAACTTGAGAAAGCTGGTCTTAAGAAGTTTCTGAGTATGGAGATGTCCCATACATACCCAGAGGAAGTGGTTATGTACTATGCGAATGCTGCAGTTCACAATGATGAGATCCATTCATCTGTGAACGGAAAAGACTTCAAGTTGATTGCGGCTGACTCCCTACCAGTGGTATTAAAGAGTTGAATGGTAATGATGTCGATTTGGCTGCGGCTTGGAAGGATATAGCCAAGCCTGAGGCTGCTGCCTGCTGGAAAACTAAGCTACTCAGCTTTGAAGAAGCTGATAAAGGAGGACTACCACAAGCTCATGAATGTGGTAGCAAAGTGCATTGATATGAAGTTCAGCTCATTCAATCAGATCTCTTAGACTAAGCTGATTGTATTGTTGGCAATTATGGAAGAGAAAAAAGTTAACTGGGCTAAGTTCGTTTATGGTAAGCTGTGCCAGAATGTGCTCAACATGAAGGTGGCTGCTGATGGGAAGTTTGCAAGTTCGCTAGGTTATGGCCTGATTCTAGGTCACTTAATAGAGAAGAAGGGTGTCCCCTTGCACAATGGGAAACCCTTCCACTCAAACAAGAAGATGTTCAAGGCCAACCTCTCTGGCGCCCAGAAGCAGACCCATCACCCATGCAAAGAAGTCTGCTACCTCTAATGGGGAATCAACTGAGCATGTCCCCGAGAACACAACTATTTCTGCTAAATCCCCCTCACTTAAGCCTGTTCAAGCTCCCTCCCCCGTGGTGAGAAAGAAGAGGACATATGTGTCTCAAAAGCCAGCTGCAAAGAAACAGAAGCAAGGGGAGATAGCCTTCAAGGCCGTGGAGCCATGAAAAAGCACTATTTACTTTGTTGTTTTATTTAAGTTTTAGCATCATCAAAAAGGGGGAAATTATTGGGAAATTTATGTAATAGATTTTGATGATGCTATGTAAAAATTAGATTAGGAAGTTGGCACCCCAATTCTACTGTAAAATCAACTATGTAATAGATAGGGTTCTATTAGCTGAGTTGAAGCAGGTAAGTTGAAGATTGCGTGTTGGTCAAGATCGAAGTGAATACTCTACTGTGTGTCAGCTAAGTATTGCAGTGAAGTATCAGTTAAGTACCAGAAAAGCTGCCTCAGTCAGCTGACTGACAGCTAAGTCACTCCCAGATTAGTGGAGAAGACTATCAAAGGGGTTAAGTAGCAAAAAGCACTCAAGAAAGCTGAAGATGTCTGTTGATAAGAGGTTAAGACGCAAAAAGTCAAATGTTTGATGAAAGAGGAAACATGTCAGACTGCAACCATAAAGCTGTTTTGCTGAAAGAGTGCAAAAAACTAGGAACTGTTAGGAATTTTATTGTTTAGATTTTGATGAATGCCATGTAAAACTTAGAATAGAAAGTTGGCACCCCAATTCTTGCTGTAAAGTGTATTGTAACAATTAGAGCTGGCCAAGCTGAGTTAAGTCAGCTACGCCCTAACATGCAAGAAGACAATCAAGACTTGAAGAAAAACTTCTGAGAGACAAATGAAAAATGCAAAAGAAGAGCGGGGAACTCGATGAAGAAGCGGTGAGATGCGGTGAGTGGAACATCGATCAAGTCAACTCAAGAGAAGCCAAGTCTCAAGTTGAAGTGACGGAAGAGTCATCCATGATTGGAAGGCGACTCTAAGTCACCTGGGAAAGCAAGGAAATGCGATCAAGTCGAGATAATCGTAAAAGAACCGTTGCCGCGAGAAATCAAGAGATTTACTTAAACAAGTAATATCTCCATACCACCTTTCTCGGAGTGCTCGGTCCCGAGCGTGCAAATGGAATGAACGATGGGAAGCACTACACCGTGTCGAACTCGAAAAGGTGAAAGAACAATTCATACGAGAAATGGCAATTCCAAGAACCGCAAGCCAACGACCGCAAAGTGACTTTCAAAAATGAGCCTATCTCTTCAACGGGCAAATTTTTGAAAGTTCACTATAAAAGGCCGAGGAGTTTGTTTGAGAAAAAAAAATGACACACACGTGAGATATACAAGCTTATCAAAAAACTCAAACATTCTCAATCCTCAAGCTGCATTTGAAGTACATCAATCCAACACTTACCTCGTGAAGGAAAGAGAACTTCAATCGGTTGAAGAGAAAATATGAAAACAAAGGGTCTACATTCCAGGAAGGATTGTAGAAAGGTTCAAGGTGAACCAAGTCTTAAGCTTTTGGAGGGCTTCATGATCAAATCCAAAGTGCTTAAGCAAGTGAGTCAGCGGTAGCAAGGCATCTCGCCTGTGAAGAAGGTCGAGTCGTGAGAAGCCACCAGTGATCAAGGCGTCTCAGGACCGAGTCCCAAAGGATCAAGTCATTGTTGTGATCAAGACTTGTATCCGGACTGTTACCACTTTGTAAACCGATCATTACCTAGTGGATTCCTCCGGGAGTTGGAGAAGAGAGGAGTAGAAGAATTACCCCATCTTGAACCTCTATAAAAATTTTATTGTGTCATTTACATTTCAAAGATTTAAATTCTCGCACTTTTAATCTGCTTATATCTGATAAATTTGCTATCCTTTTGATAATTTATAAGTACTAAATCAAGTCGAAAAAACTTGCTTAATCAAACTTAAGGGTGTTAAGTCTTCCTGAAAACAAAACCACGAGTTGAGTCAAATTATAGCCAACAAATGAGTTACTCCATTAACAAACAATTCGGTGATCATTAAGAGATTAACTCTACTAAGTGACTAATTCGACCGTCCATCAAGGACACAATTTGTGTAGAACTCAGATTTAAAAAGACTAAATCGAAAATTTGGTAAGGTTTATTCAACCCCTTCTAAACCTTACACTTACACCCCTTGGGACCTACAAGTGGTATCGGAGCGGTTGGTTCATTGAACCCTCCGCATGGTTCTTGAACTAGATCTCCAAACTTTTCAAAGTCTGCTTTAGTACTTAAGATTTCAAAATTCTTTTCTATCATTAAAAGTTATTATCATGGAAGCAAATCTAACACGCATTCCTATGTTCACTATTGAAGAATTTGATGATTGGAAAATTCGTATGCAGCTCATCTATCGGATTACATGATGAGATGTGGATAGTGATAGAAGATGGGCCTCTGCAAATATTAAAGGTGAACACACGGTTATGCGAAGAGTTGCAAAAAGGAGAAGAAGATGCGCTCCCGGACCGATCATGGTTGAAAAACCAAGAACCGAGTGGACAAATGATGACGAAAAAAGGTACAACCTGGACAATGTAGCCAAGGACATCTGTACAAAACCTTGGACAAGGCCATGTTCAATAAAGTCAAATCTTGCAAAAGCGGCTAAGGAAATGCAGGACAAAGTGACATTGATTTGTGAAGGCTCGAGCAAATCAAAGAAAACAAACTATCGGTGGTTGACAAAAATTTGAGAACTTCAAAATGATCTCGGGAGAAAACCTGGATCAAGCGGATGCTCGATTCTGAAATCACAAATGAGTCATACATGCGCATTTGGGAAGGAATATACACGAAGGAAATGTGTATGAAAATCCTAAAAAGTCTTCCAAATGAATGGGAAATGAAGGTCATGGCACCGAGACATTCCATGGACCTATCAAAGACATCCAACCATGAACTATTCTCGGACCTCAAAGCCTACGAGTTTGAGTGAGAAGAAAAGACCCGAGGAAGAGACAATTTGCACCCAAAACAAATGCTCTAATGGTTAAAGATGGGAAGAGAGCCGAGGTCAAAAAGTCATTGACCCCGGAAAAATAGCCCTCGATGGTCAAAAGATTCAACAAGTTCTTCAATAAGAACTACAAGAAAGGAAAGGGTGAATCCTCCGAGAAGACACTCGGCTCCTCCAAATCAAGGGAAGACAAGCCAACCAAGAGAATGATCATCAAAGAATTGAGTATCAAAGGGCCGACAACTCAAGAATGGAAAGAGGTGATCAAAAGGTGAATATCTATGTTGGGCTCAGACAACCAGGTCACTATGCCATGGATTGCCCATATCCTGTAGTCGGCAAAGCGAGGGATGAAGAAAGAAAGAAAGGTCTTGAGAGAAAGAAGACAAGAAAAAAAAAGGCAATGATGGTCCAGATCGCTTGAAAACAAAGTCAAGAGAGACAAGCGATTCGGGAGAGCAGATGAAGCGACGACTACTCAAGTGACTCACGAAGAAGAAGCCCGATCCGCTTGATGGCCAAAGAACAAGACCAAGAAGATGAGGTACAATCTAACTCAACAAACTCGGACACTAGTGATAGTGACCGTGACACACACACTTCATCACCTCTTGATCTTTATGATTCATTAGGCAAAATGATGAAAGATTTTGAACATATTAAATCCTCACACACACTATTGAATGAGGAAAACAACCTACTCAAAAGTCAAAACTCAAAGTGACTAAGGAGCCGAGTACTCTAAGTCAAATAGTCATTGAAAATGAAAGTTTAAAGGCTGAAAATGCTAAATTAGTAGCGAGATTGCTTTTATAGAAAAGAGGGAGAATGACCTCAAGAATGTTATTGCCTCATTCACTAAGGCATCTAAATCATTGGATGATCTTATTATGAGTAAAGAGAATGTGGAGATAAGACAGGCTTAGGATTTAATTCCTCTATGTCATGTCAAACCTCAAGAGTAATTTTGGAAAAAGGATCTTCAAGTCATGAAGAATCTGAAAAAATCCGAAACTCTAAATGTTGCACACACATTCACTCCAAAGCACAATACTAAGCAAAGCTGGTCTTGGTTACAAAGGAAAAGGAAAACGACCCGATTGAGTGTCTTTGAAAGGGCAGTGAGAAGAGATTCGGCCGAGTCCTCGGCAAACTCCAAGCGAAAAATACTCTGTAAAGAAGAAGCGAGCTACCAAAAACCCCGAGAAAATCCATAAAAGAAATACATATAATGGGAATGGTAGAAAATATCCAAGCCAAGTGATTGGAATAATGTGAACTATCGGCTAGACTTATGGAATACAAGCCCAAATGGCAAAGGCCTAGAACTCGAAAGGCCATTCCAAAAGCATAAGAGCTTTCATTAGCACACATATGCACCTAGGCACTACACTCAAAAATACCACAATTACCCCGAGGAAGGCAATTGCTAAAACATACATGCGGGCATACTGAGACAAAAGAGACAATTTGTATGAACCTAGAATCCCAAGCAATTTGCCAGGATTAATTATGATTATGGCACCGATAGATGGCAACCCCTTAGAGTCAAATCATTTGGCTATAGGTTGGTTGGATCATCTTATAACTCTAACCCCTCGGGACCCGGACAAGCATGGGTACCTAAAACTTAATTTCCTTGATTGCGGTTCAAGGAGCAGTGAGTGCCAAGGAATGCAGTACATGGATAGTGGTACATTCCGGACATATGACAGAAATAAAAGAAATCTGTCAAAATTCAAGGAAGTTAAAGGAGCAAAAGTCATATTTGGAGGAAATGAAGCTCGAGGTGAAATAAGAGGTATTGGATCCATCAAGAGGAATGGATTAGAAATCACGAGATGTTGCATATGTTGAAGGACTAAACTTCAATCTACTAAGCATCGATCCAACTTTGTGACAAGGGCTACAATGTTGGATTCAACATGGGCATATGCCAAATCAAAGATATTGAATCAAATGAAGTGGTCTTTGCAAGGATGTAGACAGAAAAATATGTATGTAGTGGATTGGTCAACCGCAACACCCAAAGACTTTTGTCTACTTGCAAAAGAGCACAATCAAGTTAGGTATGGCACAAAAAAGCTGAGTCATCCCCAATTTCAAAACGATCAACAAACTTGCAAGAAGTCACCTTGTAGAAGGACTTCCAGGACTCGATATACAAAAAGGAGAGTATATGTGATGCATGTCGGAAGGAAAACAAATCAAGTCGTCATTCAAAGAAAAGACATGCCCATCCTCAACAAGAATATTGCATCTGCTTCATATGGATCTATTTGGCCCATGGAACTGCCCAAAGATAAGTGGAAAGAAATACACCTTGGTGGTAGTAGATGACTACTCAAGATACACATGGACAATTTTCATGTGTAAGAAGAAAAAACTCTACAAAAACTACCACGGTGATGAAGAGGATTCAAAACGAGAAGAGTCAAACCATTATCAAAATAAGATCGATAGAGGAACCGAGTTTGTAAATGGAATAATAACTCAGTATTGTATTGAAAATGGTATTGGTCATGAACTATCGCAGACAAGGACTCCACAATGAGAATGGAGTTGCGAGAAAGAAGGAACAGAACCCTCAAAGAAGCGGCAAGGACCATGTTAGGCAAAAGCGGGGTTACCAAAAAGATTTTGGGGTGAAGCAATCAACACGACTTGCTACACCCAAAACAGATGTATGATAAATAGACAAAACAAAGACTCCCTATGAGATCCGGACTTGGAAGAAAACCAAATGTTGCATATTTGAGAATATTTGGATGCAAATGCTTCATCCACAACAATGGCAAAGACAATCTAAAGGCTTTCGATGCTAAAGGCGATGAAGGTATCTTCTTAGGATACTCACCAAAGCAAAGCCTACTGAATACTCAACAAAAGAACTATGGTCACACAGAGAATCCATTCATGTAGTATTCGATGAGCCAAATATAAATGGAGAAGACATTGAAGAGTCGGTGATAAGTTTGAATCATCCAACCATCTGAGAAGAGTCCCTATCTTTGAGCCGAAGGCCGGAATTATCAATTCGAGAAGAAGATGAGATAGTGAATCTCAAAAACGGGCCGGAAAATTTGCGGTAAGTGATTACGAGAGAGGCGACCCACGGCAACACAAACACGCAAGTCGATCAACCCGCTAACTCACTCCAACTCGATGTAAGATGGCCGAGAGACCATCCACGAAACTTGTCATTGGAGATATAAGAGAAGGTGTCAAGACAAGATCTAGAACCCAACAAGAAGCCATGTTCACATGCTTCATCTCACAAATTGAGCCCAAAGATGTGTCACAAGCATTGGATGACACACATTGGATTCAAGCTATCAAGAAGAGTCAATCGGTTTGAGAGAAATAAAGTATGGGAATTAGTGCAAAGACCCATACATCAAAATGTTATTGGAACCAAATGGGTGTTCGAAATAAGATGAACGAGGAAGGTTACGTGGTAAGAAACAAAGCAAGATTGGTAGCCAAAGGATATTGCGAGAAGAAGGAATAGATTTTGATGAAACATTTGCTCTGTAGCAAGATTGTAAGCTATAAGGATGTTTCTTGCCTATGCAGCTCACAAGAACTTCATTGTATATCAAATGGATGTAAAAAGTGCATTTCTAAATGGCTTATTAGAAGAAGAAGTGTATGTTGAACAACCTCCAGGATTTGAGCGAGAAGACTCTTGGAGACAAGGTATACACACTCAAGAAAGCCCCGTATGGATTGAAGCAAGCACCCGAGCATGGTATGATACCCTGTCACAATTCCTAATCGAAAATGGATTCACGAAAGGAAAAGTAGATAGAACACTTTTCAAATTCAAGACAAGAATAGTATATCTTTGCTTGTTCAAATATATGTGGATGACATCATCTTTGGATCCACTAACAAAGAGCTGTGTGAAAAATTCTCAAACCTCATGCAAAGTAAATTTGAAATGAGCATGATGGGAGAGCGACATTCTTCCTTGGACTTCAAGTGAAATAGTGAAGGATGGAACCTTCATAAGTCAAACAAAATACACCAGAGATTTAATGAAGAAATTTGGTATGGAGGAGAAGTCTTCGTAAAAATTCCAATGAACACATCGATCAAAATGGACATGGATGCGGATGGCAAGCACTCAGATCAAACAAGATACTGAGCACTTATTGGATCATTGCTCTATCTCACAAAGCGGGCCGGACATCACCTTTGTCTGTAGGTGTATGTGCAAGATTTCAATCTGCTCCAAAAGAGAGCCATATGACAGCTGACTAAGAGAATATTGAGATACTTAAAAGGAAGCCAAGAAGTAGGCCTATGGTATCCAAAGGAAGGTGGATTCAAGCTAATTGGCTATTCAGATTCGACTATCTTTGGATGCGAGTGGGCGAGGAAAGAGTACTTGGGCACATGTCAAATGCTTTAGGAAAGACTGGTTTCCTGGTTTAGCAAAAAAAATTCAATAGCCACCTCTGGTGAGGCGGAATACATAGGCTGCCAGCAAATTTGTTGTGCCCAAGTCCTATGGATGAGACAATGGTGAGAGATTATGAAGTTGAAGAAAAAGAAATTCCAATCATGTGTGATAACACAAGTGCAATTGCAATCACTCAAAATCTGTGTTGCACTCAAGAACAAAACATATTGATGTCGGATATCACTTCATAAGAGACCATGTTGAAAAGAAGGACATCATCACGGAATATATCTCAACCGATAAACAACTAGGCCGACATCTTCACAAAACCATTATGTGAGTCAAGATTTGAAGAACTCAAACATGAGTTGGGGCTAATTGAACTAAGTGAGACACAAAGAATCAAAGAAAAGAAATGGAGCGGAAAGGAGGTGAAAAAGAATCAAAACAGAAAAACATTAAGAATCAATCGATTTGTATCGGAAAGTCAGTCGGCTATACCAAGTCGGTGATAAATGAGTCACTAAGAGAAATGTGAGAAGCGAGTTAAATCGGCTAAGAGATAAGTGAATAACTTATGAGCAAAGTGACAAAAACGCGATCGTTTGACTTAAGCGGGAATGTTTTAAGAAACACGTCGACATAATGATGATGTGTACAGACATAAAGCGCACACCAAGCCTATGATTGGATATAAATGCTTTGCCGCATTAAATACGAGACATGAACGCTCAATATGCGTGCGAAATCCAAGCCGTTGATTTCGATCACAATTCAAAAACCGGCCGCACGTCCTTTCATAAACCATATTTAAACCATTTTCGCCTGTTTCTCTCTCACACTTCTAAAAACTGTTCATCTCATTCTCTCAAAAGCAAATGCAAAATACTCTCGAAACCCTATCAATCTCCAAATCATTTTAAGAGTTTTCCTTGAAATAATTAGAAATGGCACCAACTTATGACTTTACCAAGTTGGGAAAGCAAATCCACACCTGTTCGACGGTGGATTTAAAACAGAATGGTGAAGCGGTCCGACGACACCCTGGTAAAGAAAATCGCGGAGAAGTTGGAAACGCCGGACTAAAACCGTTTCTAACACTAGAATATCCGATGACCTACGTGGAGGAAGTCGCGAATTCTACGTGAATCTTGAGATTCACGATGAAGGAATCAAGTCATCTGTTCACGGGAAGCGGTGACTATCAGCGCAAGGATTTGGTGAATATTGCTCACTACCCGTGAAGGAGCAATCGAGATTAAGGAAGCTGATGTCAACTTGGGCGCGCATGGAAAGAGATAGCCAAGTCCGACTTTCTTTGATAAAATTATATACCACAACAAACAAGAGGAGATGAAGGAGGATTATCACAAATTGTTGGACATAGTTGCCAAATGTATCGACATCAAATTTGGCGACTTTGACCAATCATCAAAAGGCAAAGCCGATTGTGATGGCTGCAATCATCGAAGAAAAGAAGATAAAGCGGGCTGAGTTTATCTCAAAGAGACTCTGCCCGAGCGTGGGGAACAAGTCCTTCAAAGAAGATGGCACATTTGGAGGATCCCCGGGATATGGCACAGTGATTGGCGGCTATTGGAGGTGAAAGGAGTACCTCTTAGACATGGGAAGGCTTTCCATGTTAACAAGAGGATGTTCGAGCTAACCTCTCTACGTGCTCGAAGCGAGCTTACGCCAAGAGAGCTGACACGGTGAGGGGAATCACCGACCCGAAGACACAAATTCTTCCTCTCGGCCAAGAAAAGAAAGCTGCCCCTGCAGTGCCAAGAAAATCACGCTAACGCCCCTGCAAAAAAAAACCAAACATGCTCCTGCCCCTGCAGCAGAGTCACTGCCCAGCCCGGCCGTGTCTCTGCCCCGGCAGCGGGAGTCGAGAAGGACTCCCAAATACCTTCTCCGATCGTCAAAAGGAGGAGAACCGACAAGCCTGACGGCCAGCTCCTCGAAACAAACACAAGCACCGGCCCCGGCCGCCCAAGACTCGAGAGGACACCGCCTCGAACCAGAAATTCCCTTGGTACAAACCAGGAGAGACGAAGAAGACTTGTCAAGCGATCCGAGCAGGAGAAACCAGCTGAGTCAGTTACTCAGGCTAGCACAAATACCGGAGACTACTGGAGAAGTAGAGTCTCCAGATGTAGTTGATGAAACAGCCAAGTCTGCTGAAGGCGATCAGCAGAGGCAACCCGAAGACACAGCTGTAGCTCACACAGCTGAAGCACAAGAAGAACCAGCCCAAGCGGATAGTGATGTAATGATCCTATCTCCACCTTACCCAGACATCCAAAATCGTCTGCGTGAGTGGAGAAAATGGAAGTTGAGCAAGTCAAGGGAACAGTTCCAACGGCCTGAGTTCATAGAAGAAGAAGAGGAACTGCTAAATTTCCTTGGATTAACTACTGTGCTCCCAGCTCTGGATGAAGACAACTGCATGGACATTCTGCAGATATACAAGGACAAGGAGAGAGAAAAGCAAGCTGAAGAAGCCGAAGCACGAGAGAAGGCAAGCATCTGCCCTATCTCCGGCACCACAGAACACACACATCCTCTCCTTGATGTCTTCTCTGATAGTGACGAGGAACCAGAGAGAATCTTTGCTTCCTGAAGAGTTGCAAATGCAGCAAGCATTGCACGAATCAAGAATCCTTCACGAGCAAAGATTAATGGAGGGACCAGGAGAGTCCTCGAACACGGTGAAATCGATCCAATGGGAGTGGTTCGACAAATAGCCACTTTGTTGTTGCTACCACTTCCCAAATTCACTCGGAAGAAGGCAATAAGGGAGATGGCGATGAAACTGGGCTAGTGGGGACTCGGTCGAGCCAACCCCTATTGAAGGTGTGCTACCACCTGCCCCAACGGCTGAACCATCAATTGAAACAGTGGGAGTATGGAGACGAGTGACCCCACTCCAAGTCACTCACCGGTGCGCTAGGCGGGGAAACTCCTCCACCGCTGCGGCAAGGTCGGAGGATCTTTGCGGATGACTCGACAAAGAAGCAAGGAGGCGAAGAAGAGAAATTACAATCACAAGAAGAACGACAAGTTGCCATCAACGAAGCTCGAGGCGATTGAGATGCTGTCTGGTGAGGTGCCAACCGCTACGAAGGCTAATGACGCTGGCGATGCGGTCGAGGCACGAGAAGGAACAACCCTGGAGTTAACACTGGCGCGATGAAAGTGCAATCCATGGGGTTGAGACTCCAATGGATGCCACTTTGTAGAAGACCCTAAGACACAGTGACACTTTGTCGAAAGGGAGGACCAAGACCTCGCAGATGAAGAGAGACTGCTGGAGGAAATGAAGGCCACGGGAGGTTGAGACTTCCCGGGGTAAAGCGATTAGTAGAGAACATCCCTCCTGGTATCATCGACCCATCCGAGAAGGAGATCGGCGCACTTCATGATTCCCAGGACAACCCCGATGTCACTTTTCCGGGATCGGAAAGCGAAGAAGAAGAAGAGTCATACCCCATGACAAATCCAAAAGACTCACCGCGGATGTTCCAAGCACGAGCAAGTCGATCCCAAGACTACTCGTCAAACCTTTAATTTTGATGATGAGCCACCTATGGAAATCTCATCATCGTCCGATGACGCTCCGATAAGGCCGAGGACCGATCTCATCGAAATGGAGAAATCATTGAGACCAACGAAGGCTGTTAAGACAGCCAGGCTCGGCCAGTGGGTCTAGTCCACAACGAACCCAGGTGAACAACGAGACTCTCACATCGCACGAGCTTCTCAAGGCTGCGGCGGATCGATTCCTAAAAGAACATCACGCCGCGCCGCTCATCATCGAACAGATCCCGTTGGCGGTGATGATTCTTTTGTAGAATCTTTCCCTTTTTTATTTGGAGATACGAACTCCACGAAGAATCGAAAAAAGCGAACAGCACGCTATCACGACCCGAGCTCTGTTCTTCCAACGACACCATTGTTCCAGTGTGCGTTATGACCCGATCTTTGTATGGCCATCAACTGCCTTGAAGAAGAATCATCAAGCTCGAGAAGTGTTCAAGGCACTCTTTCTTTGAGATTGAAAGGATGGAGAGGCATCAAGCCTCTTTTGGACATGCGATTGGACAATAGAGATGCCACCCTTACGGTGATTTAAGAGGCATAACAGTTGATTCGGATAAGGAATGGTGGCAACAAAGACAAACAATGCGTGTGGAATGCAATGGTGAGATACTTGAGACAATTGTTCAATAAGGCTGCTTTGGTGTGGAGAGTGAAAATCGATGCAAAGACAAAGCCGAGAGAGCACATTGAGCATATGCATGAAGCTCACACTGCCGAGATCAAGGCTGCTGCGTGAACAACATACACATGATCTACGACGTTTGGAAGAACACATGACAAGAAAATTCAGCCTTCTCATGGCCGAGATGAAACCGATTTGTGAGAATCCAACGCTACTAGATCTGAATTCCGTCTTTGCATACAACGCAGTTGACTTAAAAGCGAACTCAACCATCGAAGACTTCGACTTCATGCTTGCCAAAGATGTTCCCTGGGGTTCCTCTATCCTTTGATGATGCCAAAAAGGGGAAGAGGAATACCTTAAAGCGAAGAAAATCTGAGCCGAAAAAGAAAGGAGCAAAGAGTCGGAAAAATCACCGAGGAAGTCTTGAAACGAAAGAAAAGGAAAACATGTTGAGGGGGAAGGATCAACGGATGTGACATTGATGATTGCACAAACCCCCAACAAGGTCCTCACACGGTGACATTATAAGCGGCAAACTCCGGTGACTCGCCACTCCAACACTGTTGTATCTATGGCCGAGAAGAAAATCAATTGAAGCGGGGATGAAGGAAGTGGAAGGAAGAATGGATGCCAGGGTGATGAACATCTTGAAAGAACATGGAGGCATTCCGGTTGGCAGAGACACCTATGCCATCTCGGATGTCGGACAGAGCCACGTTGATCGATGAATTCAAAACGTTCGAATCCGAGGGATACTTTGCAAACATGTCCATGGCTCAAGCTTGGGACTGTCTTTGGGAAAAGGGTCTCACATTATGCGAAGAAAGGCGACGAGGCGGAGACAACCGTGATCGCTCTGCTGGTCACTCCGCCGGGCACTCACCGGTGGAAAGAAGACTCGATCTGATATCGCCCGGAGGTAGAGGAAGAAGCGGCGGTGGAGGAAGAAGCTTGGACCTGGGCCTCGCCCAAGAACATAGAATACGTAGATCCGAGGGAAGAAGGAGGGATCTCTCGGGGCTTGACCAAGTGGCAAATTTGAAAGTGGCTAAAACTAATCTTTGCCGAGTATGCAAAAAGAATAGAAGAAGAAAACAAGAGACAAACTCAGCTATGGGAGGAGAGACAGAAAGATTAAGAAGAGATGAAGGCTGCCGGGAAGGCATATGAGAAGAAAAAGAAGGCGGTGACGACGAGAAAAAGAGGAGAAGAGAAGAAGATCTTTGATCAAGATGAAAGAAGAGAGACAATGAAGGAGATGAAGTGTTCTTTGCCCAACCCTTCGTGTACTTTATTATGTAAATACATACAATGTAAGTCTTCTGTAATAAAGTTATAAATTCTTTATTTTCAGTATGGACAATTATGTGCTCTGATACACCTTGTAAACAGTTGTGTTGAGGAACAAGAATGATATGATCAATAAAAAGAATTGATTCTGCGCATACATTCTATGTCAATACACTATCTGTATGTATCATTGCTGTTTGCATCTTTGAATAATTTAAGTTTTGGCATCATCAAAAAGGGGGAAATTGTTAGGAATTTTATTGTTTAGATTTTGATGAATGCCATGTAAAACTTAGAATAGAAAGTTGGCACCCCAATTCTTGCATAAAGTGTATTGTAACAATTAGAGCCGGCCAAGCCGAGTTAAGTCGCTACGCCCTAACATGCAAGAAGACAATCAAGACTTGAAGAAAAACTCTGCTGAGAGACACAGTACGGCAAAGAAGAAAAGAGAGACAGAACTCGATGAAGAAGCGGTGAGATGCGGTGAGTGGAACATCGATCAAGTCAACTCAAGAGAAGCCAAGTCTCAAGTTGAAGTGACAAAGAGCCATCCATGATTGGAAGTGACTCTAAGTCACCTGGGGAAAGCAAGGAAATGCGGTCAAGTCGAGATAATCTGTAAAAAGAACCGTTGCCGAGAAATCAAGAGATTTACTTAAACAAGTAATATCTCCATACCACCTTTCTCGGAGTGCTCAGTCCCGAAGCGTGCAAATGGAATGAACCAATGGGAAGCACTACACCGTGTCAGAACTCTAAAAAGGTGAAAGAACAATTCATACGAGGAAATGGCAATTCCAAGAACTGCAAGCCAACGACTGCAAAGTGACTTTCAAAAATGAGCCTATCTCTTCAACGGGCAAATTTTTGAAAGTTCACTATAAAAGGCTGAGGAGTTTGTTTGAGAAAAAAAAATGATACACACGTGAGATATACAAGCTTATCAAAAACTGAAACATTCTCAATCCTCAAGCCTACATTTCGAAGTACATCAATCCAACACTTACCTGTGAAGGAAAGAGAACTTCAATCAATTGAAGAGGAAAATACTGAAAACAAGGGGTCTACATTCCAGGAAGGATTGTAGAAAGGTTCAAGGCTGAACCAAGTCTTAAGCTTTTGGAGGGCTTCGTGATCAAATCCAAAGTGCTTAAGCAAGTGAGCTGTAGTAGCAAGGCAGCTGCCCTGTGAAGAAGGCGAGTCGTTTACGAGAAGCCACCGAGTGATCAAGGTGTCTCGGATCGAGTCCCAAAGGATCAAGTCGGCTGTTGTGATCAAGACTTGTATCCGGACTCATTACCACTTTGTAAACTGATCATTACCTAGTGGATTCCTCCGGGAGTTGGAGAAGAGAGGAGTAGAAGAATTACCCCATCTTCGAACCTCTATAAAAATTTTATTGTGTCATTTACATTTCAAAGATTTAAATTCCTCGCACTTTTAACTCGCTTATATCTGTGATAAATTTGCTATCCTTTTGATAATTTATAAGTACTAAATCAAGTCAGTAAAAACTTGCTTAATCAAACTTAAGGGTGTTAAGTCTTCCACAAAACAAAACCACGGTTGAGTCAAATTATAGCCAACAAATGAGTTACTCCATTAATGAAATTTCAAATTAGTCTGTTAAGAGATTAACTCTACTAAGTGACTAATTCGATTGTCCATCAAGGACACAACAAGTGTAGAACTCTGTAGATTTAAAAAGACTAAATCGAAAATTTGGTAAGGTTTATTCAACCCCCCTTCTAAACCTTACACTTACACCCCTTGGGACCTACAGGAACCAATGGGATGCTCCTGCAAACTTGTAGAGGTTCAGGCTATGTTGCAGAGCATTAATTCGAGGTTCGGTCTACATCAAATATTGCAAGATAAGACAAGCCAACGACTTTCAAAGTGTAGTTTGGAAAATGGATCTATCTCTTCAAGGGATACATTTTTCAAACAGACACTATAAAAAGGCTGAGAAATTCATTTGAGAGAGTACTTTTGCAAACAGACACATACCTGCTAACATTCAAGCAAAGAGCAGAATACTCTCAAGCTATACATTCAATCGTCAAGCCTAAACTCGAAGTATATCGATCCAACACACTTAGTGAAGGAAAGAAAGCTTCAAACTATTGAAGAGGAAACATTGTTGAGAGACAATGGGTCTGCACAACCAAGGTTGAAGGGAGTGCAATAAGGTTCTAGTTCGAACCAAGCTTTGGACTTCTTGGAGGGCTACGTGATCAAATCCAAAAGTCTAAAAGAGCTGATGTAGTAGGACAACCATCTTGTGAAGAGCTGAGTCCCAGGAGTGAAGCCAACTGTGTGATCAAGGCTTGCTCGGACTGTTATTCTTTTGTAACGAAGTCTCTGTTACTTAGTGGATTACCTACAGTTGAAGAAGAGTGGATTAGAGGAATTACCCCACCCTCGAACCACTATAAAATTGCTCTGTGTCTTTTACGTTCAACATATTTATTTCTTGCATATTATATCTGCTATTTGTTAAATTTGCTAAGTCTACTGATAATAACTTAACGTAAAAACAAGTGTTGAAAACATATTTTAACAAAGGGTGTCAGACTTCCGCTGAAACCAAGTCTGCTGTATTTCAAAAATGGTCACTTCACTCAGCTGAGTTATCTTATCAATAACTGGCTCTCTTGAGTCTGTTGAGTGGCTAACTCTACTGTTAAGGTTGAACTAAGTTGTCCCTCAAGGACTAAGCTGACTTGTGATAAAACTCTGATTTAAAAGGACAAAAATAAAAAATTAGTAAAGTCTATTCAATCCCCCCTTTCTATACTTTACGTAAACACACCTTTGAGACCTACAAGGTTAAGCCCAAATAACAACTATACATGAATCACAAAACAACCAAAACACATGAATGACAAATTGATGTCCAATAGTCAAATGCATAATTTTTAAAGCTCATGAATATATCTTTTTTTAAATTTATTCTGTTTATTTTTTATTTTGTATTTGCAATATTGATATCACATTGAATATCCTAAAATGATAATTAATTTACTATATTTTACGTCAAAAATGAATAAAAAAAATTATTAATCTTTAAAAAGAAAATAAAAATGACTAATATAATATTTAATGCAATTCACACATAGAATTTATATATAACAATCAGTCACCTCCTTTAGTAACATGTTTTAGGTGGGAAAATTAGTTATTTCCAAAAATATAATTTATTATGATTTTATATATACTAATATTTAACATGTGCGATGCACGAGGTGTATATCTATGAGACCTCCTTTTTGTGCTGTGACATGTACATTTTTCTAATAGTTCTATAAGTACTATATCTTGCATTATAATAATTTTAAAATAATCTTAGACAATATGTGGTATATACTATTTAATAATTTTTTTATTCGAGTTCTCATATTTGGTATGTTTCGGACTGTGCGATGCACGAACTGTATTTTTACAAAGATAATTGTTAATGATTGCAAAAAATTAAAATTTCAATAGATAATTAAAATATAGACGTAGTTAATTTGATTATAAATCAATCGATTAAACTATAGAAAAATAAATTATTAAAAACTATGAAAAGAACCTCTTTGAATACAAATATTAGGTTGATAGCAAATTTTGTGAGTGTGAATTGTATGTATTTATAGAGCATATTTATCTATAAGAAAGTAAACGCGTTTGGAAAAGGTCTTAATCGCCAGTGTTTTTACATATTTAATACATAGTATTTTCAAGATAAATCAATAATAAAAATATTTCGAATTCCAATACTTTTAAGGTTTGGAAAGCTGAACAAATTGTTATAATTATTAAAGGAATCAAACAAAAAAAATATGTTTTATATTTGACAACATAATTTTAGGGGGGGAAATGAAACATTTGAAAAAATAAAAATTATTCTATTTTTATCTATATACACATATATCACAAAAATATCAAAAATAAAGGCAAAATTATTGTTTTAGTCCTCTAAGTGGATTGACCTGGAGCTTTAGTCCTCACTTACTAATTTGTATGATATTAGTCCTCTAACTAATTGTTTTTCAGATATTTAGTCCTGTTACCTCCTATACACAGTCAACCTAACTTTGAAAAGGCGATGTGGCATTTTTTTCCAATAAAATATTTTTTTATTGACTAAATTGATGACATGTACACATAGTTGGATCATTTTGGAGGAAAACTTGGTTTTAGTACCAAAATGGAGGGAAAATTGATATTTAGTTATAAAATATAAAAAAACTATATTTTGAAAAAACTAATAATTATATCTTCGTAAAAAATAATATTAGATACTTTTTTCGAAAAAATAATTTGGTTATGGTTTAAAAAAAGAATACCGAATTATTCTATAAATAATTTATTATTTTTAAAAATAATTTAAATTATATTTAGCTATAAATATAGTTTTTAACATTATTTTTTCCAACTTTTAAAATTAATTCAGTTTTTTGACATTATCAACTTTTAAAAACAATTTTTTGAATTCAATAACATCAATATAATATTAAAGATAATATAAAAATATTAGTAAAAATATTTGATTAAACCATAACCAAATTATTCAAATTCAATAACATCAGTAAAATATTATATTTAAAATTTAAATATTCAAAAAGTAAATAAATTAAAAACAATATAAAAATATAAGTAAAAATATAAAAAAACTAAATTTTGAAAAAATAATAATTATATTTTCGAAAAAAATAATATAAGTTATTTGTTTCGAAAAAATAATTTGGTTATGTTTAAAAAAATAATACCGAATTATTCTATAAATAATTTTTTTATTTTTAAAAATAATTTAAATTATATTTAGTCATAAATATAGTTTTTCCAAATTTTCAAAATAATTCAGTTTTTTTGACATTATCCAAGTTATAAATATTGTTTTCGAAACTATATTCAGTTTTGCCTAATTTTTAATAACTTGATAATTTCGGAAAACTGAATTATTTATAAAAGTTGGAAAAAATAATGTTAAAACTATATTTATAACTAAATATAATTTAAATTATTTTTAAAAATAATAAATTATTTATAGAATAATTCGGTATTATTGTTTTTAACCATAACCAAATTATTTTTTCGAATATATAATTATTTATTTTTGTTTTTCAAAATTTAGCTTTTTTATATTTTTACTTATATTTTTATATTACTTTTAATTTATTTACTTTTTGAATGTTTAATTTTAAATATAATATTATATTGATGTTATTGAATTTGAATAATTTGGTTATTGTTTAATCAAATATTTTTACTTACATTTTTATATATTATCTTTAATATTATATAGATGTTATTGAATTCGAAAAATTGTTTTTAAAAGTTGATAATGTCAAAAAACTGAATTATTTTTAAAAGTTGGAAAAAATAATGTTAAAAACTATATTTATAACTAAATATAATTTAAATTATTTTTAAATATAGTAAATTATTTATAGAATAATTCCGTATTATTTTTTTAAACCATAACCATATTATTTTTTCGAAAAAAATAACTAATATTATTTTTTACGAAATTTTTTTTTTTTTGAAAATATAGTTTTTTTATATTTTATAACTAAATATCAATTTTCCCTCCATTTTGGTACCAAAACCAAGTTTCCTTCCAAAATGATCCAACTATGTGTACATGTCATCAATTTAGTCAATAAAAAAATATTTTATTGAAAAACAAATGTCACATCAGCTTTTCAGGTTAGGTTGACCGGGTATAGGAGATAACAGGACTAAATATCTGAAAAAAACTTAGTTAGAGGACTAATATCATACAAATTAGTAAGTGAGGACTAAAGCTCCAGGCTAGTCCACTTAGAGGACTGAAAAAATAATTTTGCCCAAAAATAAATATTTATATGTAATGGTCCAATTGTACAACTTTGAAAGTAGAATATCAAAATACGTTGACAAATATGAAAATTAATTTCTATTAACATGAAAAGTACGTTAATATAAAATATGATTTTCCATATATAAAAAACTATTTTGAAAATAATTTCATATATAATGCCATGTATGGATGTATGTAATATATAACATATTTTAATATATTTTATTCAATTAAAATACATATTTTTAATTACATTTAATCAACTTAAGTATAATTCTATATAATTATGAAGATATGAGTTTTTCCCAAATAAAAACAATACAAATTAAATTAATTTATAATCGCCCAAATGCATAATTTTAAAAGCTCATTACAAAGTAATGATAATATATCTTATATTTTTTATTTGTTATGTTTCTTTTTTAATGTATATATTCAATATTGGTGTCAAACCGAAGATCGTAAAAGATGATTAATTAGATATATTATACGTCAAAAGAGGATCAAAAATGAAAATATTATTAAGTTTTAAAAAAATAAAAAAAGACAAATATAATAATTAATGCAATATACACATATATGGAAAGTTTATTTTACATAATTTTATTCTTTATATAATTTTAAAAAATAAAATAAAATGACAAATGAAACATGTATTTTTGGGTTTACAAACAGACCATGATAAGACATTTTGTCATGCTGTTTAATTTGTTCTTTGGGGCGTTATTTTAGCCACTTTTGTCAAACAAAAATATTTTTAGCCATCTCATTCAAAGACATGTTTTTTAGCCATTTTTAGAGGTGAAATTTCAAAGGCATCCTTTAACCCCTGTTTAACTCCTTTTCGAGTCACACCCAAATTTCGAAAACAAAACTTGGCAATCGAAATCGGAGAAATCGACTTGCAAAATGGACCCTACGACGGCGACTATTTCGACTTCTCAACAGGTAACGATTTCAAACTCAAGTATTTCTTTTAATTTCATACTTTTATTGATTTAGTTAGTTTATAGTTGTTTAGGTTAGAATTTGATGTTAGATTTTGTAAAATTTCTAGGTTTTCAACAATTTAGGTTCTGAAAGCTTGATAAGCATTAATGGTGGTTGGGGTTAGAGAGGTAGTCGATGAGGGTTTCTGGCATGTAACTCGACATCCAGTTATCGAGTTATTTAATTGGATGTCAAGTTATGCCTGAGGATGTCGAGTTACATGTAACTTGATATCCAGTTACTTGTCAATATGTAACTTGATATCGAGTTATATATCGAGTTACATGTAACTCGATATCGAGTTATGCATGATTGTAGATAGTTAACATTTCTATCTTTGTGTTTTTTGCCAGACTTGGGAATAGAGATGGGGCGCACCTCATAACTGGAAGGGGAAGCTGAATTCCTACACTAAGTTCCGGTAATATCTGATATATCAAACGAGTTGACGGCCGCCATAACATTAGATCATTTTAGAAGTGTTCCGTTTGGTCATTTTTTGGACTTTGATAAGGATTCCTAATATACGAGCAAGAAGATACTATTATTGCTTGGTAGGGAGATTAGAGTGGCTCGATTCAAGCGGTCAAAGTGTAAAGTTCCCGCGTGTAAGTTCCGCGTTGGGACACGAGTTTTGTATGATCACATGGTTACGCTTTAGCCCAACGGCTTTTGACCCAAACGCCGCTCATCATATCCCACCGGTATGAGGAGTTTACCGTTGATTTTTTGACGGGGAGTCAATGATAGCAGTAAAGTTATTGCCATCTTTCACGACTAGCCATTTTAGAGCATGACAGATGATGATCTGATGATCGCACATGTTTTTTTTTTTGACGATGTACCTTTTTGGGATTGATCCATGGATCCCAGTCCCATTGTTGTTGTGGACATTAGTTGAGGATGTCAATGGGTTTAGTGCATTCTTATGGGGCTCCTATGTTTTTGGTCGACTATGTCATTAGCTCGAGACTGGAGTCTGACCCCCTGATGATCTTGCTAGAGACGTACAGTTTCATATCTACGCATATTTGATGGCTCTACAAGTATATACATCTAACATGCATCACTTTTAATACAAACATCTCATAATGTATTTATTTTGATTGTTTATTTGTTTGTTGGTGAATACAAATATGGGCATATGAGATCATTCCTTTTCTTAGTCAGGCTGTTGCCATGAGTTCTGGATTGGAAGGATATCCTAGAGGCATACGATTGAGATGTCCGAAGAGGGCCTTCATTTTGGTGACTTTATTTGACAGCCCCCAAGTAAGTGTGTTTTTTTAAATAACTATGTGTTATTGGGTTCTTAATTAAGTCTCGTTTTCTTGTTTTTTTGACATACTAGATTCACACCACTCCAACCCACCACAGAAGAGTTAAGACTCCCCTGCATGCAGGGTAGAGGTGGCAATTCGGGTCACCAGGTCGGGTTCTTGTTGGATTTTGAGTTAATTTCGGGTTATACTTAAAATATATCAAAAAATAATTAAAATTTAAAATAACTGCAATTTAGACAAATTGGTAACATCGTGTCAGATTCGTGTTAGTCGTTTCAGTGTCGGTTTATCATGTCATGCTAGGGATTGCCACCCTTAATGCAGGGTATTGATATGGATATATCGCATGGATTATGATATGTCCATTTGGACCAGTTTGTCGATCGTCGCTGCTCCGCTTGATCTTACTGCTGGTAGGAGGGTGGTCTCGGCATCCGAAGAGGTGCATGACCCATACCCAGGACCATGATGACGAGATGTAGAGGCTGAGTATGATATGGCAGAGGTTGTGGGCTCGAATCGTTCTTCTCAGACAGACTCTACTCAGACTCGTTCTCCACCACCACCTCCGACTACATGCATATGCCCTTCGCCTCCGATTACACATGTGTCCCCTCCTCTCATCCGGCTACACACGGGAACCCTCCCCCGTCTACACAAGATCCCTCCATCTTCTCCCCCAGCTCCACCAGCTCCATCGGCCTTATCTTAGGCTCCACACACCTTTGCATATACAATTGCTCCATAGGTTCTACCGGGAGTTATGACCGACTCCCTAACAGGCTATTCTGCTCGAGTTTTCCTGTAGATGGTGGCGACAATTGTAGATAGATCATTCGAGCGTGCAATAGAGTGTATGAGGCAAATGGTGATGGACTTGGTACGAGATGAGATTCACTCATATTTGGATACCCAGGTGCCTGATTTGCTTTGTCAGATATTACGTGAGCAGGCTGTAGATCTGAATCATCACCCTGACGATTCAGAGCCAACGACGGATGATCCATCACTTTGCACTAACCACGGGACTGGTGGAGCTCAACAGGAGACAGATACTATTCAAATATTAGATTTTGTTTATGGGATATGAATATGTTATGCATTCAATTTTCTATTGAATTTGTACTTTGTATATATAATGATCTTAATAGTATGTTAATTTGTCAGGACACTAGTGTAGGTCCCAAGGAGTGTGAGTAAGGTTTAGAAGGGAAGGGGGGTTGAATAAACCTTACCAACTTTTCGATTTTAGTCCTTTTAAAATATTACAGAGTTAACACAAACAGTTGAGTCCTTGAGGGACAACTAAGTTGGTTATTCAAATGATTAGCCACTCAACGGACTTCGATAGAGTTTGTTAATAGAATAACCCACTTGTTTAACCCGAACCTTAATTTGGTTTGTGTTGGTTTTATCAATGGAAGACTTAACACCCTTTGAATTGTTTTAAATTTGTTTTAACACTTGATTTTAGCACTTGGTTATTAATCGGTTGGATAGCAAATAAGTTTATCAAATGAGATATAATGTAAATATGCGAGAAATGTAAATGTCTTTGAAAAATAAATGACACAGTTGATTTTTCTAGAGGTTCGAAGATGGGGTAATTCTTCTAATCATCTCTTCTCCAACTCCTGGAGGAATCCACTATGTAAAAATCTGTTTACAAAGTGGTCATGAGTCTAGAGACAGCCTTGGTCACACAGCTGGCTTCTCGTCTGACTCAGGTTCTTCACAGGGTAGATGCTTTGCTACTTCAGCTCACTTTCTCAAGCTCTTGGATTTGATCACGAAGTCCTCCAATAACTTGATACTGGTTCGACCTTGAACCTTCCTACAATCCTCCTTGGAAAGTACACCCTATTTGATTCTTCAAAAGTTTCCTCTTCAATAGTTCAAGTTGTCTTTCCTTCACAGCTTGTGTTGGATCGATTTCCTTCGAGTTCAGGGTTGAGGATTTGCTTGAATATATTTGAGAATATTTGCAGGTTAATTGCTTGAATATTGCTTGCTTGTTCATGGTTCAGGTAACCTTTTCTCAATGAATTTCACCTGCCTTTTATAGTGAACTTTCGAAAATCTGCCCGTTGAAGAGATAAGCTGATTTCAAAAGTCACTTGTGTTCGTTGGCTTGTCTTTTCTTGATCCTCAATCTTGAGATGTAGACCCTTCCTCGTATTAAATGAATTTGCATCTTTTCAGGTTCTGACACGAGGTGCAGTGCTTCCCATTGGTTTATTCCTTTTGCACACTTCTGGGATGAGCACTTTAAGACCTGGCAGCATGGAAGTATTACTTATTTAAGTAATGTTCTTGACTTACGTACAATGGATTCATTTCGATTAACTCCTCTTGTCGCTTTTTCCCAGGTGACTTGAGTCTGTTCCAATCATTGGATGACTCATCTGTCACTTCAACTTGAGACTTGGCTTCTTGAGTTGACTTTGACTGACTCTTCACACAACTGTTCCTCAGCTGATACATCTTCAGTCGAGTTCTTGATCTTCTATCTTGGCCATACTCAGCTGTTCCACAGTGGAGTCTTCACTTCAGTCTTCAGTTGACTTCTTGTATTTCCAGGAGTAGCTGACTTGACTCAGTTTTTCCAGCCCTATCTATTACAATGTGAATTACAAGAAAAATTGGGTGCCAACTTTCTAGTTTAAGTTTTATATTGGCATTCATCAAAATCTATAAAATAAATTTCCCAATAATTTCCCCCTTTTTGATGATGCCAAAACTTAAAATCATTAAACAACATGTAAACAACAAAGATACATATAGACAATGCAGTAACAAAGAATGTATACGTAGAATCGATCGTTTTATTGATCATAGCATTCTTGTCCTTACACAGTTGTTTACATTTGGTATCAAAGCATTCTATATCAAAGAAACAATACATACATCTATGCTAGGATACTAATACAAAGTGAGAAATTACAGAAAACTTCACTAAGTATTACAGATGACTTACAAAAATGTATTTACGGGAGTAATATACATGAAGGGGTTCGCAGCAACACTTCAACGCCTTCACTGCCTCCTTCTTTCCTCTTCAGCTTTGTCGAAGTCATCAGCTCTTTTTCTGTTTTTATCTTCTTCTTCTCTCTTTTTCCTTTATTCTTCTTCTTTTTGTAAGCTCTCTTTGCAGCAGGGTCATCCCTTTTCTGCCTTTCCTCCCATTCATGTGTGACTTTGGCATTTTCTACTGCCATTCTTCTTTTGGCTTCTTCAATTTTGCGTTGATCTTCTAAATTCGCCAAGTGGTCGTGCCCAGTCCAATACACGATATCCCTTTTTCGCTCTTTTCCGACTCAACTCCTCTTTCTCGAGAGTGTCTTGCCACAGAGCTTTGGATTTTCCTTTGAGTGTCTCTGAGCTTTCTTTGTTTCTCAGATGTCTTGCACACCTCCAGTCTTTTTTCCCAGTATAGATCCCATGCTTTGGTTAGAGATAGTCCCTTGAAGTAGCCTTCAATTTCCAATGTTTTGAATTCATCCATAGATCTAGGCTCAGATCCAACTTGCGCATTAAGTCACCGAGGGTCAATTAGAGCCTTGCTTAATTCAGCTGGGAGTCCACCATGTTGTTTTAAGATATTTTGGACGCGAGCTTCCTGTTTTTCAGAGAACTCCTCAATTTCTGCTTCAATGATCTTCCTTGTTTCTGCTATAGGCACAGCAGAGTGTCCCATTGGTAGGGTTACAGGGAGTTTTCTCATGATGAGGCAGTAACGTGACCTTGCTGGGGGGTTTCAACTATCATCAAGGTTAAATCTTTTGAGTGTTCCCCCTCAGCTGCTTTTTCCTTCTTCTCAGATTCTTTCAGTTTTTCTTCTTTCAAACTCCTTAGGGACTCATCTTTCCCCTTTTTGGCATCATCAAAGGAAAGAGGGACCCCAGGGAACATGCCTGCGAGCATAAAGTCGAGTCTACTGAGAGCGGAATTCTATTTGGAGTCTGCTGCTGCGTAAGCTGTCCGGAATTCTGAGCGAGTGGCTTTGGACTCGGCTGTCACCAATTTCATTTCAGCCATGAGGAGGCTGAATTTCGCATTCACGGTCTCCTTAAGATGCATAACTTCTTTTCTCTGGAATTCTTGCAACAACTCCATTTCTGTTTTGTGATATGCATGTAACCTTTAAATATAAGCCTGCATCCTTTGCTTCAGATCAGCATTGTCAGCCATCCAGACGAGCATTCTGCCATACAATGCTTTAAAATAACAAACTTACTCGATTCGCATGGCAGATTGCTGTTGAGACCATTCGTTGATCCGCACCACTATCCCTCTCAAGTCTGCGGTGAGGGTAGCGTCCCTATTGTCCAGTCTTAGGTCGAGTGAGGCCTGATGTCTTTCGATTTTCTCAATCTCTTCACAGATCTTCTTGAAGATTTCACGAAATTCAGTTGTTTCGATTGATTCAGCTGCAGGCCACTCTTCAGCAAAGTTGAACTCGGCTGGAATAATGGTGTCAGTAGAGATGATTGGATCTCCTCTCACAATGAATCTTTATTGTTCAGCAGCGGTCTCTTCTTCCAAATATGGTAGGATCGGCGTGAAAGGGAATACCTTTGGAAAGGCATCATCACTCATATATGGGATTGTTTGTGAGGGTTGTGCCTGTGATGATTCAGCTCTTTGTGCCTCAGCTCCGATAGCTTCGTCGGCAGTGGTCACAGCTGTGGGAGCCTGTGACGGAGCTGGTGTAGTCGTTACTGCTGCAGCTGTGGGAGGCTGTGCAGTGGACTATGTCTCAGCTGGGGCATTTGAGATATTTTGCCCAGCTGACTGAGCCTCAGTTGTCTTAACAACGTCTTTGGTCTCAGTGGATTTTTCTAAGTGAATAATTGGTTCCTCTGCTGCATCATCAGCGTCATCGGATGATGATGAAATCTGGGGGCTTGGTTCATCATCGAAGTTGAATTTTTGACGAGCAGCTTTATCACTTAGCTGACTCGTAGTTTTGAGACTATCCTCAGTTGGGTCCTTTGGATCGGCAACTGGAGTGGACTCAGCTTCATCTTCAGACCCCAAGAATGATGTATCAAGGTTCTCCTGGGAGTCATGAAGTGCGCTTATCTCTTCTTCGATTTTAGCGCTATGAACAAGAGGGATGTTCTGAGTCTCTTGAACTTTACACATGGAAGTCTCAACCTCCCTTGGGCCTTCAATACCTCCAGCAGTCTCAACTGCTGCGAGGCCTTCAATGGTCCCTTTGACAGTCGTAGTTGTCTTAGGGTCTTGGACCATGGCATCCGTAGGAGTCTCAACCCCTAGGATTGCACTTTCATTGCCCAGAGTGTTAACTCCCGGGGCATCTCCATCCTTTGCCTTAAGTCGTAGAAACTCAGCCGAGCCGTGAAATGTGTTCTTTCTCGCCTTCATTTGGCCTTTACTTGAGAGTTAGGTGACATTTCCGTGGGACAGACCCCATCAACCGTCCGAGCCTTCAATCTCAATGTCACTCTTCAATGGTCCCTTTGACGATTTGTGGTTCTTTCTCGATTTCCTTTCATTCGCTCCTCTCCACTTCAAGTTAGAGTCTTCTTGAAGGCATCCTCCGACCCTGCTGCGGTGGAGAGAGTTTCCCCCTCACTTCGCACACCAAGGTGAGTCGATGATGGGGTCACTCTGCTCCTGACTCGCGACTTTTTCTTTTGAATGCTCAGCCGCTGGGGTAGGTGGTAAAACACTTTCTTCAGGGGTTGGCTCCACTTGGGTGCCCAAAATCCCAGTTTCATTGCCAATTCCCTTGGACGCATCCTCCAATAGCGCAGGGGGCGTGGGTGGAGCGATGTCTGTGGCAATCTGCTGCACCACTCCCAAAGGGTCGATTTGCAGTAGAGATTGAGACGACTCTCCTGGTCCTTCAAATAATTGTTGCTCATGCAAGCTGCATGGATTCTCTCGATTTGTCAGTATGTTTGACTTCTCTGCTGCGCAATGGGATCCATATCTTCGCCTTTGCCTCGTGTACTCAACTAGATTTTCATGAGTATGCTTGTGAGTTCGGTGAACATGCACATCTTTGCTTTCTCAAGAGCTTGTGCTTCCTCGGTTGCTTTGGCTTTTTTCTTCTCTTTGAAGATGTGGAGAATATCCATGCAGTTATCTTCATTTAGGGCCTGAAGCACAGTATTGACTCCAAGAAATCGCAGCAATTCCTCCTCTTCCTCAATGTACTCAAGGCGAGCAAAATGCTGCGCCCTTGAGTGATCTAGCTTCCATGCTCTCCATTCTCTGAGACGGCGCTGAATGTCTAGGTATACTGGAGAGTACATGAGAATATCATCGTCATCATCTTCTTCTTGTCCTTCCTTTTCAGGGATTGAAGGCAAGATACTCTCTTCCTCCTCGCCTTGGCGGCGTCGATGGCAGTGGAGAGAAAACTTTTTCATCGGGATGTTCAGTTGTCTCAGCTGCTTTGCTTCCCTCAATTGTTTGATGCCCAACTGAGTCTTCATCGGGACTCTACTGATGACCTTCGGCAGTCTTGTCAGATTCATCAATTACTTGAGATCGCACTTCCGAGTTTCGGCGATCTCGAGATGCTTTCTCGCTGAGTGGTAAATTCAGTTGTCTTCTCCAATTCAGACTGCCTAACCAATCTTCTTCTCTTGGGTAGCAAGGGAACCTCTTCTTCTACATTCTCTGGTTCCTGGAAGGTGATGGCTTTCGCAGCTACCTTCCTTGGCTTGGCAGTGCGCTTCTTCTTCTTGATAGCAGGAGAAGGTGTATGGTGTTCTTCCTCTCCCTCGGCTGCAGGGGCAGGCGACTCAGCTGCACGGGCAGGCGACTCGGCTGCAAGGGCAGGTGCATCCTTTTTCTTACCTGCAGGGGCAACTTTCTTCTCTGCAGCTACTTGGGCAGCTTTCTTCTTCGGTGGCGGGGTAGCAGCTGTGTCCTCAGGTTCAGCTGATTCCCCTTCACTTGTTTCCGCCTTCTTCGTGTGGGCTCTCTTCTGGGCTCCAGAGAGGTTCGCCCTGAACATCTTCTTGTTGACATGGAAGGGATTTCCATGTCGAAGGGGAATACCCCTCACTTCCATCAAGTGGCCAATCACGAGGCCATATCCAAGAGATCCTCCAAAGGATCCATCATCCTTGAACGTCTTATTCAATACATTCAGGTAGAGTCTGTTGTACATGAACTCATCCCAGTTTATTTTCTTGCCCTGCATGATCGCAACCATGACGATCAGCTTAGTCTTTGACAGCTGGTTGAAACTGCCAAACTTCATGTCTACACACTTGGAGACGACATCCATCAACTTATGATAGTCGTCCTTCAGCAATTTCTTATCAGCTGTGTAGACCACCTTATCAGCAAACTCCATTTTGGCTACCTCTTTCCACGCAGCAGCCAAATCAACATCAGTTTCATTAATCTCCTTCATGCCTTTTGACGGCAACAAGCAGTGCTCCGCAAGGTCCTTAGCATTAATCATTATGTCCTTGAGGTGGACAGAAGACTTGATTCCTTCGTCCTGCACCTCCGCGTTTACGTAGAATGGTGCCTCTTCTAGGTAGGTGTGCGAGTATTCCAAAGTCAGAAAAGCCTTGAGACCTGACTTTTCTAGCATTTCAGTGATTTTCTTGACAAGGGTTTCATCGGAACCCTGCTTCACCATTCCTTCAAAGTCCACTGACGATCCTGAGTGGATTTGCTTAGAGAGTTTAAAAAAATCAAACTTCGGTGCCATTTTCAGAGATTTTCACCGATTAAAAACTTGACGAACTTGCTTGAGGACACTTAGGGTTTTCGAGAGAGAAATGGCTTGCTTTCTTTTTGCTTGAAGATGAACAATTTCCGAATGTGAGAGAGAAAGCTGGAAAATATAACTATAAGGGTTATGAAAGGACATGTCTTCGGATTTTAAAATTTTGATCGAGATCAACGGTTTAGATTTAGCTCGTCAAACCACATTTAATTCCTCACATTTAATGCGGCAATATTTATATCCAATCATATGCTTACTGTGCAGCTTTTTATTGTACCCGTCATTATTACGCTGACGTCATCCTTAAAACCATTCCCGCTCATTAAAAACGACTGTGTTTTTGTCACTTAGCTCATAAATAATTCAGCTTATATCCAAAGTGACTTAACTCTGCTTCTCTCTTCTCATCCAGTGACTCAGTTGTCAGCTATCTCAATACAACTGTCTTTCCAATATGGCTAATTCACTTGGCTGTTGAGTGAAATTTTGCTTTTTACTCAATTTTTCATCTTCTATCTCTTCTGATTGAGTCTTCTGAGTGTCAACTCAGCTCAATTAACCCTAGCTCATTCTTAAGCTCTTCAAATCTTGACTCACATAGGGGTTTGGTGAATATGTCAGCTAACTGCTTATCATTTGAGATATATTCCAAAGTGATGTCTTTATTTTCAACATGATCTCTTATAAAATGATACCTGATATCAATGTGCTTTGTTCTTGAATGCAACACAGGATTCTGAGTGATTGCAATAGCACTTGTGTTATCACACATAATTGGATTTTTTTTTCTTCAATCTCATAATCTCTCAGTTGTTGTCTCATCCATAAGATTTGGGCACAACAGCTGCCCGTAGCTATGTACTCTGCTTCAACTGTGGATGTGGCTATTGAGTTTTGCTTCTTGCTAAACTAGGAAACCAATCTATTTCCAAGCATTTGACATGTACCAGAGGTACTTTTCCTATCAACTCTGCATCCAGCATAGTCAGAGTCTGAATAACCAATAAGCTTGAATCCACCTTCCTTTGGATACCATAAGCCAACTTCCTGGCATCCCTTCAAATATCTTAGGATTCTCTTTGCTGTAGTCATGTGGCTCTCTTTTGGTGCAAATTGCAATCTTGCACATACACCTACTGCAAAGATTATGTCTGGCCTGCTGGCTGTTAAATAGAGCAATGATCCAATAAGTGCTCTATATCTGGTTTGATCTACAGCCTTGCCATCTGCATCCATGTCCATTTTGACTGATGTGTTCATTGGTATTTTTACAGAAGACTTCTCTTCCATACCAATTTTTTTCATTAAATCTCTGGTGTACTTTGTTTGACTTATGAAGGTTACATCCTTCAATTTCTTGACTTGAAGTCCTAGGAAGAAGGTCAGCTCTCCCATCATGCTCATTTCAAATTTGTCTTGCATGAGGTTTGAGAACTTAACACATAGCTCTTTATTTGTGGATCCCAAAATGATGTCATCCACATATATTTGAACAAGCAGTATACTCTCTCCATCTTGAATTCTCAAGATTGTTCTGTCCACTTTGCCTTTGGTGAATCCATTGTCAGTTAGAAATTGAGACAATGTATCATACCATGCTCTTGGTGCTTGTTTCAATCCATATAATGCTTTCTTGATCTTATACACCTTATCTCCAATAGCATTCTGCTCAAAACCTGGAGGTTGTTCAAACCATATAGTTTTCTGCTCAAAACTTGGAGGTTGTTCAACATAGACTTCTTCCTCTAACAGTCCATTTAGAAATGCACTCTTCACATCCATTTGATATACAGTGAAGTTCTTATGTGCAGCATAAGCAAGAAACATCCTTATTGCTTCTAATCTTGCAACATGAGCAAATGTTTCATCAAAATCTATTCCCTCTTCTTGGCAATACCCTTTGGCTACCAATGTTGCTTTGTTTCTTACCACAGATCCTTCCTCATTCATCTTGTTCTGAAGAGCCATTTTGTGCCAATAACATTTTGATGAGTTGGTCTCTGCACCAATTACCATACTTTGTTTCTTTCAAACTGATTCATCTCTTCTTGCATTGCTTGAATCCAATGTGTGTCATCCAATGCTTGAGACACATCTTTTGGCTCTATTTGGGAAATAAAACAAGTGAACATTGCTTCTTGCTATGCTCTGGATCTGGTTCTTACACCATCTCTAACATCTCCAATGACTAACTCTGGTGGATGGTCTCTCAGCCATCTCACATCAGGATTGGAGCAAGTCAGTTGGGTTCAGCCGTCTCGCAGCTAAGTTGTCTTGAACAGCTCTTTAGTCGTCATTCAACTGTAGACTTTCTAGTTGTCTTTGAGATTCAACTATCTCATCTTCATCTTGGTTGATTGCTCTTACTTCAACTTCAACATAGGGACTCTTCTGCATAGTTGGATGATTCAGCTTGTCAGCTAACTCTTCAATGTCTTCTCCATTCACATTAGGTTCATCAAAAACCACATGGATAGACTCTTCAGACCATAGTTCTCTTGTTCAAGATACTCTATAGGCTTTGCTCTCAGCTGAGTATCCCAAAAATATACCTTCATCAGCTTTAGCATCAAAGGCCTTCAAATTATCTTTGCCATTATTGTGGATGAAGTATTTACATCCAAATATCCTGAAGTACCCAACATGTGGCTTTCTCCCTATCCAGATCTCATTTTCAACCATGGTTAATTGCCTGTTTATCATGCATCTATTTTGAGTATAGCATCTTTGTATTGATGGCTTCACCCAAAAATCTCTTAGGCAATCCTACTTGACTAACATGGTCCTTGCGAACTGCTTCCTTGAGTTCTGTTTCCTTATTTCAGCTACTCCATTCTGATGTGGAGTTCTTGCTGTTGATAACTCATGAGCAATACCATTTTTAACACAATACTGCGTGATTATCCCATTGACAAACTCAGTTCCTCTATCAGATCTTATCTTTATAATGGTTTGACTCTTTTCATTTTGAACTCTTTTCATCACCTATGGTAACTTCTGCAAAGTTTCCTTCTTTTTGCACATGAATATTGTCCATGTATATCTTAAATAATCATCTACCATCACTAAGGTGTATTTCTTTCCACTTATGTTGGCTGGTTCAACTGGACCAAATAGATCCATATGCAACGGATGTAATATCCTTGTTGAAGAAGGATTTGGCTTGTACTTAAATGAAGATTTTATTTGCTTTCCCATCTGGCATGCATCACATACACTTTCTTTCTTGTACACTGAGTCTGGTAATCCTTCCACAAGATGACTTCTTGCAAGCTTGTTGATTGTCTTGAAATTCAGATGACTCATCTTTTTGTGCCACAACCAACTTGATTCACTTGTACTCTTTGCTAACATACAAGTGTTTGGTGTGGCAGTAGTCCAGTCTACAACATACATATTCTTCTGTCTTGATCCTTGCAACACTATTTCATTTGATTCAGTATCTTTGATCTGGCACACTCCCATATTGAATCCAACATTGTAGCCCTTGTCACAGAGTTGGCTGATGCTTAATAGGTTGAAGTTGAGGCCTTCAACATAATCAACATCTGTGATTTCCAATCCATTCTTCTTGATAGATCCAGTGCCTTTGATTCCCCTGGAGCTTCATTTCCTCCAAATACGACTTTTGCACCTCTAATCACCTTGAATCTTGACAGGTTTTTCTTGTTCCCTGTCATGTGTCTGGAACAGCCACTGTCCATGTACCAAGTTCCTTGACACTCACTTGGTTCCTTGAACCTGCAATCAAGGAAATTAGTTTTTAGGTACCCATACTTGCCTGGGTCCTGAGGGGTTAGTGTTGTAAGATGATCCAACCAACCTATAGCCAAATGACTTGACTCTAAGAGGTTGCCATCTATATGTACCATAATCATAGTGCACATTAGCAAATTGCTTGGGGGCTTTTAGGTTCATACAAGCTGTCTCTTTTTGTCTGTATGCCTGTGTGTGTGTTTTAGCAATTGCCTTCTTTGGGTAGTTGTGATATTTCTGAGTGTGGTGCCTGGGTGCATATGTGTGCTGATAATAGCTCTTTTGCCTTTGGAATGACCTTTGTTGAGGTTTAGGTCTTTGCCATCTAGGCTTGTATTCCATTGGTCTTTGCTGATATTTCACATTGTTCCAATCAGCTTGGCTTGGGTAGTTTCTACCATTCCCAACATGTGTGTTTCTCTGATGAAACTTCTGGGGTTTTTGGTAGCTCTGTTTGTTCTTTACAGAGTACTTTCTATTTGGAGTTTGCTGAGGAACTCTGCTAGATTTCTTCTCAGCTGTCCTCTCAGCATACTCAACTGGCTGTTTTCCTTTCCCTTTATATCCAAGGCCAGTTTGTTTGTGATTGTGCTTTGGGATGAATGTGAGTGCAACATTTGGTGTTTTGTGTTTTTGAGATGCTTAATTGCTTGAAGATCCTTTTTCCAAAATCACTCTAGGAGTTTGACTGTGCATAAAGGAATTGAATCCTATGCCTTTCTTATCTCCTCATTCTTTTTGACTCATGATAAGGTCATCCAATGATTTGGATGCCTTCGTAAATGAGGCAATCACATTTTCAAGATCATTTTCCCTCTTTTCTACAGCAGCTATCTCAGCTAATAGTTTAGCATTCTCAGCCTTCAACTATGTGTTCTCATCAGCTATGTGACTTAGAGTACTCAGCTCCTTAGTCACTTTTGTGAGTTTTGCTTTTAATTTGGGCTTTGTTTTCCTCATTTAGAAGTGTGTGTGAGGATTTAATGTGCTCAAAGTCTTTCATCATTTTGCCTAATGAATCATAAAGATCAGTGGGTGATGAAGTGTATTATCATAGTCACTATCACTTGAATCTAAATGAGATGAGTTAGAGTGTACCTCATCTTCTTGGTCTGGTTGATCCTGTTCTTTAGCCGTAAGACAGATCATGGCTTCTTCTTCAGAATCACTTGAGTAGTCAGCTTCACTACTCTCTGAGTCTGCTGCTTCTTTAGACTTAGTTGTCTTAGCAGTCTCAGCAGCCAACATGGCTTTCTTCTTTTCTTGTCTTCTTTCTCTGAAAACTTTTCTTTCTTCTTCATTCCTATATTTGTTGACTGGTGGATAGGAACAATCAACTGCAAATGTCCTGGTTGTCTGCAGTTCCAACGCAGGTTCTCAGCTCTTTGATCAGCTCTTTCTGTCCTTGGGTTATCAGCTCTCTGATATTCAACCCTTTGATGCTCAGCTCTCTTGGGCAGCCTATCATCCCTTCATTTAGAGGGAGCTGAATGTCTCCTGGAGGTTTCACCCTTGTTTCTTTTATAGTTCTTATTGAAGAACTTGTTGAATCATTTAACCATTAGAGCAATCTCCTCTTGGTCTATGGCTTCCTTTGGTTCAGCTCTCTTTCCATCTTTGACTATCAGTGCAGCTGTCTTGGGTACATCTGTCTCCTCTTGATCTTTTCTTCTCAGCTCAAACTCATAGGCTTTGAGGTCTGAGAATAGCTCATGATTGGATGTTTTTGAGAGGTCCATTGAATGTTTTAGAGCCATAGTCTTCATTTCCCATTCAGCTGGGAGGCTCCTCAAGATCTTCATACACATCTCCTTTTGTGTGTATTCCTTTCCAAGAGTTGAAAGCTCATTTGTGATCTCAGTGAATCTTGCATCCAACTGACCCATAGATTCTCCTGCAAACATTTTGAAATTTTCAAATTTTTGAATAGCAACATATAATTTGTTTTCTTTAATTTTCTCTGATCCTTCACAAATTAAAGTCAGCTTATCCCAGATTTGTTTTGTTGTTTTGCAAGATTTGACTTTGTTGAACATTGTTTTGTCCAAAGTCTTGTAGAGTATGTCCTTGGCCACATTGTCCAAGTTGTATCTTTTCCTGTCATCATTTGTCCACGCAGTCCTTGGTTTTTCAACCATGGCTGGTCTTTCTTCTGACAAAACAACTTCTTCTCCTTCACCCAGTTTGCTCTCCTTCTGGCCGTGTTCACTTTCAATATTTGCGGTGGCCCATCCTCTATCACAAGCCACATTTCATCGTGTAGAAGCGGATAGGTGAGCTTGCATACGAATTTTCGGTCATCAAATTCCTCAACAAAGGAACATAGGAAATGTGTCAAATTTGCTTCCATGATAATAATTTTGCTAAAAATGAAAATTTTTGAAAATACAAGTGTTTGAAACCGTTTTGAAAAGATAGAGATCTAGTTCAGTAACCAGTGCGGAAGGCTCAATGGACCAACCGCTCTGATACCACTTGTAGGTCCCAAGGGATAAGTTAATTGATCTTATCAGTTAAATTATTTTTTACTCAAAAGACTTCCTAATATAATTAGGTCTATTAAATAATCTAATTATTTAATTACATATTTACTTCAATCATTGAATTAAAATCAAGCCACAATTAATTAATCTCTATCAATTAATTGTATCCAACCCTTTGGAGTATTTTCGATTGAAGAAATGATACCAACCATTTTGTATGTGGCCCTTTAGGTTCACAACTAATGCTAGCAGTAGACTTACAACTTTTGTAACTTATGAATAATAATTATTCAATTAATTAATCTAACTAATTAATACGTTTGAAATTAACTCTTTAATTCCAAAAACCTACAAATCATGGGAAGATCTAGCAAGTAACATGATTGTCTAGCAATATATAAAATAGCGAGTAAACCTATTTCAATTGCAGTTCCATACACGTACGGTCCTTTCGATAACTAATCTCCCGATTAAATCTTGGGCATGGATTATAAGTCAAAACCCACTTGATTTAATAAATGTGGTTCCATTTCAAGTTATAGTGATTTCTTTATGTATCAATATTAATCATGCCTTGGCCAAGGTCTTTAAATCACGAATTATGAAAACACATGAGATTCGCTTGTCAACAAATAAGTATCAAATTTTATGTTAGCCACTTATTAACCTCTATGTACACCAGTCTATCATCCCAAATATCCCCTTTATGATTGTCAAGCAATCAGAAGATAAATCAAAATATTACAGAATGTACATAAGGCTACTATCGTGCTTCAAGTCTAAGGACTAATCATGTACTATCGCAATGTGGAAATTCTTAATTCAACAACAAATATTCCAATTAAGAATTTTCATTGCGCTATGTTCAGTGAACTTGTTCTCTAACAAGCACCCGCATATATGCATTTGCGTCACTTCGATAATGTTAATGGAATGCAACATCCTCATGATACGAGCATGCATCATATGCACAAGTCTTGCTGGGCTATTCAATGTCATATCTTGAAAAGTTCATTGACTTGGAACTAATTTAAGACCAAAGCCTTATAGACATGTCCCATGATCACCATCAAATGCGCAACCATGTCCCATAACTTAATATGATCTAAAGACTTTATCAAACTCACAATGAATAGTATTAAATGCAAAATAAATGATAAAGAAATGCCTTTATTAATATGATTCTTAATAAAATTGTCTTTACAAGTAGAATAAACTGCAATCTAATTGGAGTGCTGGCACCCTACTCTAACAGTTGGCTACCCATCAGCTTATGTACATTGCTTGCCCTTTTCCATTGTGTTATATTGATAATATGTATATATTGTTTGTCATTTATTAAAATATTACAAAAAAAATTACACTAGCACTCAAATAGGTCCACACATTATTCAGTTGCACTATTTATATTGTTTAGCAGTAGTTCTGGAGGTGGGCGTCACAGGACCTGGGAAGTCATTTCAGCGGAAGACTTAACACCCTTTGAATTGTTTTAAACTTGTTTTAACACTTGATTTTAGCACTTGGTTATTAATAAGTTGGATAGCAAATAAGTTTATCAGCAGATATAATGTAAATATGCAGAAATGTAAATGTGCTGAAAAATAAATGACACAGTTGATTTTCCTAGAGGTTCGAAGATGGGGTAATTCTTCTAATCCTCTCTTCTCCAACTCCTGGATGAATCCACTATGTAAAAGATCGTTTACAAAGTGGTCATCGGTAGAGACGACCTTGGTCACACACCGGCTTCTCGCCCAACTTCGAACTTCTTCACAGGCATTTTGCTTTCTACTTGACTCACTTTCTCAAGCTCTTGATTTGATCACGAAGCCTCCAATAACTTGATCTTGGTTCGAACTTGAACCTTCCTACAATCCTCCTTGGAAAGTACACCCCTTTGATTCTTCAAAAGTTTTCTCTTCAACAGTTTGAAGTTGTCTTTCCTTCACGACTTGTGTTGGATCGATTTCCTTGAGTTTCGAGGCTTGAGGATTTGCTTGAATATATTTGAGGATTTTTGCAGGTTAATTGCTTGAATATTGCTTGCTTGTTCGTGATTCAGGTAACCTTTTCTCAATGAATTTCCTCAGCCTTTTATAGAGAACTTTAGAAAATCTGCCCGTTAAAGAGATAGGCTGATTTCAAAAGTCACTTGTGTTCGTTGGCTTGTCTTTTCTTGATCCTCATTCTTGAGATGTAGACCTTTCCTCGTATTAAATGAATTTGCAGGTTTTCAGGTTCTAACAAGATGTGCAGTGCTTCCCATTGGTTTATTCCTTTTGCACGCTTCTGGGATGTGCACTTTAAGACCTGGCAGCATGGAAGTGTTATTTATTTAAGTAATGTTCTTGACTTCTGTGCAACGGATACGTTTCAGTTAACTCCTCTTGGCTGCTGCCTTTTTCCCTAGGTGACTTGAGTCTGCTCCAATCATTGGATGACTCATATATCACTTCAACTTGAGACTTGGCTTCTTGAGTTGACTTTGACTGACTCTTCACACAGCTGTTCCTCAGCTGATACATCTTCAATCGAGTTCTTGATCTTCTATCTTGGCCATACTCAGCTGTTCCACAGCGGAGTCTTCACTTCAGTCTTCAGTTGACTTCTTGTATTTCCAAGCGTAGCTGACTTGACTCAGCTTTTCCAGCCCTATCTATTACAATGTGAATTACAAGAAAAATGGGTTGCCAACTTTCTAGTTTAAGTTTTACATGGCATTCATCAAAATCCATAAAATAAATTTCCCAACAACTAGACTACACACCACGGTGGATGGTTTTTCACAGGCAGTACCTGATGGTGCTCCTCGAGGCACACCCCGCCCCCACCACTTCCACCCACCGCAGTCGTTGAGCATTACGGAGAGACTGCGGGGGTCGAGGCGGGGGATATTATTCTCGCTGCGCCATTATATCCCACACGTCGCGTCCGTTTTCCATTGAAGTATGTGAAGTTTTCATTTATAGACTTAGACAAACATAGAAGGGAGCGACAAATACGACAACAATATGCGAGATTTATGGAGTCTGCTGACTCCCTGCGGTATGATATGCATATTCTTTTAGATTAATGATATTTAATTTCAATACTCGCTATAATGATAATTAACTACTCCTTTATATCTGTCAGCTGAGATGTAGGGATACAGTTTTGGCAGATGGGCCCCGGGTACTTTCGTGAGATTGATGACGTTGAGGTTGATCTATCCAAAATCATAAGTATAATTCTTTAGTTTTTTAAATATATTTATTTGTTTCAACAACCATTATTGTTATTGTTTTAATCCCATATTCTCTAAATTGGTGCAACATACATACCCTTATCTCGAGGTATTAGTATGGAGGCTGCACGAGGGGGTTGGACTGCATTTTGATGTCAAAGCGAACACTCTGAACATTGCAGATTATGCATTTGTTGCAAGTTTCTACTTTCGGCCAACGTACGATGAACATACTTTCTTTTGTTGTCTAAATTATTTAAAATGAAAAATTACCCACAAATGTACTTAAAGGCTGCATAGGATTGTCAGGGGTCCTATGGAGGCAGCGCACCATAGTTGTAGTGGAGACCGTCGTGGCGAACATTTCTTTGAGCTATGTCCATGGCAGCAGTCCATCTTGGGGGCAACCTTGGTATATAGTCCTGGATGTACGTATTAGTCATATTCTATCTTTATTGTAATTCTATTTTAAATGACTTAATAATGTTTCATGTTTATTCATCTAACGATTTGAGATACTATTTATTACTTGTAGATCATCTTCGTTTGTTTATGTCATGAGCATTGGGTTGTATGTTCGGCTTGTTGAGTGGGAGATCCAGCATGACCCATTGCTGCATAACATGGACGATCCTAGCAACCCGATTCTTTTTCATCAACGTCACCACCAATTGCTCCTGCTCCGATGCCTTCTTTCCTGATTGCTCCTCGCTGGTACGTATTTTGAGAAGCTCGGTATAGAATCTAGATGCGGCTTGCTTCCCATCGAGGCGTCTTTGGTGACCGGCCGATTCATCTGATATAGACAACCATAGTTATGGTATGTTCACCTATATGTATATTAAGCATTTGTTGGGTGAGCCCATCCCTGTGGAGCTGACTACGGATACAGTCTGTGAGTATTAGTGGAAGATGACATTGGCGATTTTTGATCACAGCACATAGTAGTTGTATGTAGTTGTATATTGTATAGTATGGTTGTGTGTTGTACATATTGAGAAGTAGAGACCGTTGTATATATTGGATATTGGAGGTAGTTTATATTTGTTTCGATTTTTGTTCATGATGGTTTGTGTTGCTTTTGTGTTGGAGACAATTGTATTTTGTGCTTGCTGGTTTTTGTTGCTTTTGTGTTGCCTGTTGCTGGTTTTTGTTGCTTTTGTGTTGCCTGTTGCTGGTTTGTGTTACTATCTGATGTTACAGGTTGATTGTGCAGTTCATAAAATACACATGTCTATTTTGGGACTTACATTACTCGATTTCAAGTTACGTTACTCGATATCAAGTTATGTAACTCGATGTCGAGTTACATAACTAAATATCGCGTAAAATAACTCGACATCGAGTGACCATGACTCGATGTCAAGAAATGTTAAACTGCAAACAATAGTACTTCGAAATATTGACAGAGGTAGAATACAAACATATCAACTGAAAACAAGAATACTTCAAAATTAAAATAAAACATAACTTGATTGGAAAATAGAGTTTATCATCGATTAAATTACACATGTTTGGGTGAGAAAAGTTCTTTCCCCAGGTGGGACACTTAGCGAGTATTGAGGGGCACGAGCCGACCAAGTGTTGGCATCGTCCTTGTTAGGGATGGCGGTGGGTAGGGTACCTACCCGTAAATGGTATATGTACACAATCTATAATATTTATACTACCGGATCTATCCCAAACTCGATTAACAAATTGCACCTATTACCGTACCCATCCCAAATTCATTTGTTGTTACCCGCATACTACCCATACCTACCCAAACCCATTTATTTTATGTAAAAACTTATAATTTTATGAAAAACTGGCTATTTTTATGGTACCCTACAAAAAAAGAATAGTTATTATATAAGAAAAATCTAATATATATGTTAAATTCTTAATATTAATAATAATCAACCATGTTCAATTAAAGTTAAATTGCAAACTATCATCATTCATCAACTAAATGATAAGCAACAAATAAATACAAATGCGACTAATAAATTCTTTAAAACTGTAAAATCAACACTAATATATCATTTAGTCTATAACTACATCATCAGCACATAAAAGCATTTGATTTTGTTATATACATACATATATATATATATATTACGTGACTGAAATATAAATGGGTTCGGGTAGCGGGTATCCTAGGGGCTAAAACCAAACCCTACCCATTTATTAATGGGTATTACTTTTCCATCCCATATCCATCCCAAACCGAATAAAGCTACTCATATCCGTCCCATGAGGATCTAGATGGGTGGGTGCCCGTATTTACCCATCCCCCTGCCTTCCCTAGTCCTTGTTCACGGACTCAGTCTTGAATAGCATTTTGAGTTTGTCGAACAGGGTTTCCCCATCTAACTCGTAGGCGGTCGTGAGATTTGGATCATCTTACATCCATACAAAATAGACAAATGATATATTTTTCATGTATAATTGCAAAATAGAAGCAAATAAAAGTATTTCAAATAAAATAATAAATTACCCTACCCCAGTCAAGCCTATTTTGATGAGTATCATAGACGAGATTGAGCTTTCGATCCCAAACAACACCCTGAGTGGCAAGCATTTTAGAAAAAAAGTTGTAGCGAGTGTGAAGATGCTTTACGCGTTGATTGGCCTCAGAAAATGAGAAAGTACACTCAAATCGAAGAGGTGAGATTAAAGCTGAACGCTTTGCTACTCCAGGAAGAAAGTTATTAGAAGCAAAGAGCTAAGATTCATTGGTTAAAGGAGGGTGGTAGCAATACCATTTTTTCAATAGATTTTGGTTCATCTAGGCGAAAAGTAAACTGGATTGAAAAATATAAGATGATACAGGAATGTGGCACGAAGATATAGAGAAAATATGTGAGCTTGTGAAGGAGTATTATGAGATATTGTTTGGAAAGGATGAGTATCAACTTGATCCGTTGATTGATATCGTTCAACCTTGCATTACAGAAGAACAAAATACGGTTCTCACAAGCCAATTATTTTTTGCGGAATTCACGAAGACTATTAAACAAATGCATCCAAACAAATCTCTAGGGCCCAATGGATCCAACCGGACCTTTTACCAAAAATTTGTGCCTCTAATTGGTGCTGATATATTTTGTGCCTATAAAGAGTAGTTGCGAAATGGGTATTTCCCCGAGGGTCTAAATGATACTAACACGATCTTGATTCCTAAATATAATAATCCATTCACATTGAAGGATTGGCACTCTATTTTACTTAGTAATGTTGTGTACAAAAATCTTGCAAAGCTTGAAAATAGGTTGAAAGGGGTTTTGTCTAAGGTGATTTCTTCTAATATGTCTGCTTTTGTTCCCGGATGATCTATCATTGACAATGTTCAAATTGCTTTTGAATTAATTCATAGCATGAAAAGAAAGTTGAGTCGCAAGATAGGGGATGTGGCTTTAAAAATAAACATTAGTAATATCTATGATAGTATGAATTGGAGTTTCTTAGAATCTATTATGAAGAAGTTGGGATTTTCTATGACATGGACTAAATGGGTGATGATGTGTGTCTCTACCGTTAGATACTCCATTTGGGGTCAATAACATGTTTGTTGGTCCGATTCAACCAAAGAGAGGATTGAAACAAGGCAATCCATTGTTGCCTTATCTATTTATAATTTGTGCTGGGGGACTTTCAAATTTTATAAGAGATGCGGAAAGCAAAGGTTTAATTCATGGTTCTCAGGTATGTCGTAGAGCACCATCTTACATATTTTTCAGGCGGATGATGGTTGTTCGTGAATTTCTTTCGGCAAGCGTACGATGTCAAGTTTTAGTATAGATTGAAAGTAAGGTCATCGTCTCCACGTGGATTGATATCAAATTTTAAACTAAGTACTGGAATTATAATAGCTTAACTCTATCTAGATAATCGAAGCAAGATGGTTTAGATTAGACTAAAAATAAACCTAAAATTAAACTAAAAATTTCGTTCAGACAATTTATCAAACACTTGGTGGATATGAATTCTAGAGGTTTGATTCACCTAGTTTTTCCCTATGTTATAAATCCAATTTATTGATCACACGTTATTAATCTATAAGCCCAATATTCCTACCATTTATCGCTTTCTCTCTCGAGTACTAAGTGATTCTAGGTTTTAATCCTGATTCAATATTTATATAAAAGTCATAAATTAAACCTTACTATTCTCAATGCATATTCTTACACGGATCTATGGCCAAGCATTCAATTACCTCTCTCGAGTGTGAAATCAAACACGCCAAATAATCTAAACTATTAATCAGATAATTCAGATGCAATCAATCCAAATAGCATAAATAGATTTAATAACATGCAAATCAATAACCTAAAATATCAAACATAGGTTCAAACGATGGTTATATTAATCCCCTAGAAAATAAAGTTTAGCTCATGATGAATGTACAAAAACTCATGAAAAAGTAGTTATACATCTTAATGGTTCAACAAAGATAACAGAAAAATAAATTCAGAAGATCAAAGAAAGAACTCTCTATGTTTCCAGAAGATAGATGCCTTCAATTCATGACCCAAACTATTTCTCCATGTTCCTAGTCGTCCCTTGTTCTTGATAAAATATCCATCCCTTAATTCGTATGGCCCTTGTTGTATTTATATCCAAAAATCCGTCCAAAACCCTAAAAAAATAAGTTTCCAAAATCTGCTCGCACATCGCGTTCTACAGCGCCTAAGATTGTGTGCCGCGATGCACTCATTGCCTTTTTGCCCGTTTTATTGTTTTGTGGCGGTAGGAGCGCCTCTACCATTTGCTGCACGCGCTTTTCTCTCGTCTTCTCTTCTCTAAGTGCGGTTTCTTCCTTACAAACACGTTTTTAATTGTTTTTCATCGCCCTTGGTTACCATAACCTGTATTGACTCCCTAACGACACCTAATGAAATAAAATGGACTCAAACTACTCTAAAAACACCCAAAAATAATGTAAAATCCTTGTCTAGAGCACCCGATTCGTTGGTATAAAACCAACATAACAAATACCCCCAAACTTAGACTATTGCTTGTCCTCAAGTAATTTTTCTGACTCTTGAAAAACAAAAGACACAAATCAAACAAAAATATCAACTACTAAATCAAATAGACAAACTGCAAAACTTCACAACCAAGCTAATTTGTCTCATAATTATTTTCACTATTAATCATTCATGTATATGAACAATGTGATCTTATGAGTGTGGAATGTTATTGTTAACTCCATTTTCATTATCCGGATAAATTCACGCAATTATATATTTTCAAAATGATCCACCCGGATTCCATAGGCTTTTCTTTCACACTAATCTCCACTAATGTAGGTGAATGCAGCACAAGGGTCAATAGGACTTTCAAAGCTTGTAATGTGAGCTTACGGTAAGGTAGGAAAATATTGAATTATGTGGCTCAAATAACCCAAACACATAATTATTAAATCTTATAAATCATGTGTCAATACCCAACCATCACTTTCTGACATTTCCCTTGTTCACGCTTTATGAGCTTTCGCACCCACAATTTTTTTTTTTGAAAAACCCATGAACTTAATCTTTTGCATACTTTCCACATAGGGTTTTAATATTTGACACTCTCGGGCAACTTCATGCAATTCAATCACCCTTTTATCGTACTCATCCTCAACCTTCAACTTCTTTCTATAAATTGTGTGTATGAGTGAGGGATATTTTGTATCTTTCTCATGTAGGCTTGAATTATTGGATTGGTTGCCAAAGAAACGGGTTTAAAAGGCTCAAAAGGGGATACTAGGGGCAATACATAAACATAAAGGTAGGCATTTATAGGCTCTAACTGTTCAAAGATGGCCTAAATCACTTCCTCAATGTTACCACCTAGGATTTTGCCTCGACTAGTGTTCAGACAAGTTCTAGAACCCGGTGGAATCATTCAATCAATAATTAATCACATAAACCATCTCCAAATAAATCAACAAAGTCAATCAAATGGTTGGAATAAAAGTTAAGTAAAACAGATTACAGCCCAAACACATACTCTTTCACAGTTCAACTCATATTCAACAAATTCACTTAGGAATGCAGTTCTATAATTACAAAGATGACTTGACTCAAGACTCGATTTTTGATGTTTTTAGACAATAAGTGACTCAACTTAACGAACAAATACAAATTACACCACCCAAACTTATAACGAACATTGTCCCCAATTGAGAGGTGAGAAAGAGGACTTTCCTGGTAGCCAAGGAGCTAGGGCTCCTCATTGGAATTGTGTGGTGGAAGGAAGGAAATAGGTCCTGGTGGTGGCAGTGGTGATACTACGTGTACTAAGCTTCTTGTATAAGAGCATTTGCACCTCGACTCACAAATCGGAGGCTGTCAGAATCTTCATCCGAGGTAGTGGCCTTGTTTTTCCCTTTGCTCTTACCCGTACCTTTTTTAGTCCTCATCTTTGTAACCTAGAGAGATCAACATGAAAACAAAGCACATGGAAACATGGAATTCGATTCCGGGTGAGAAAATCTCATTCAAGCACATAAAAATGCACCAAAGTGGACAAATTGCGATCAATGTGCATAATGCAACCATGGATGCTCAAGATGCCAACATATAATGTGAAAACTTCAAATACAGGAAAAGTGCTTGGGTTGCCCTCAAGAAGCGCTAAGTTTACAGTCTTCAGCCAGACTTTGTCAAGAATTTTCAAGTTGGAGCTCCAATACGAATGTTATCCATGTTTCCCTTAGACACTCCCCAACCACCAATATCCTCAACTTGATGCATATCCATTTGATGATAGTTGTTAGGTTCAAATTGAAGCTTCTTGGTTTGATGGATGGTGAACATGACTTTCTTCTTGTTAACTCGCAGAGTCAGTTCCCCCAATTTCACATCAATCAATGCCCTTGCGGTAGACAAAAACGGTTGTCCAAAGATTATAGGTATCTCATGATCCCCATTCACGGCCAACACTACAAAATCGACATGGAATACGAATTTGCCAATTCTCACTAATACATCCTCAATAACTCCCCAAGGATAGGTGATGGATCGATCTGCAAATTGCAACATGATGTTGGACGGTTGTTCGCCAAAAATAGTTTTGGTTCATACAACTGCAAGTGTACAGTGTAGTTTATAGGATAATGGCAAGCAAGGTCGTATTCCTCAGGGATTGAATCTCGAAACACTTAGGCTATAATAACATTGTATTGCAATTTTATTGAAGCGACCGAAAATCAAGTATTTTATTCTAAGGAAAAAAATCAAAAATAAAGAAATAAAATAAAAATAAATTTATGAACCCCACAAGTCTTTTCAACATCTTTAGGAGCAACCTTAGACACATAATCTTAACATGTTTCTTCAATATTAAATGCAATTAATGTTTTAAAAACCAATTCTTGCAATTATATGGGTTCAATTCCTAAAATAGTTTATTGTGCACATAAACAGTAGATTAATAATAATTGAGGTCTCCCGATCTATCACAATTATTACTAACTCCCAAAAGATCTTTAAATTGAAGTACTCCCCACAAATAGAAGTAGTCTCCCGATACATTACTCTATTTATGTTTGGATTCGATTTTCGTCTTACTAGAACTCACCTCCCGGATTATGGACTAGAAGTATGACATGCAAGTTATTGGCCAAATAAAAAGAAATTAAGAATAAGCATTCGAATTCATAAAATAGAACGCATGAATTAATTAAGAAAACAAACAATCATATTTAACATAAATCAACAATTTCGATTATGCCCCTAAGATCCGAAAAATATGCCAAACATTGATTACAAACTCATAGACAAATTCGAATCAACATTAAGACATCGTTTAAGAACAAACAAGAGTTCTTATACATAGAAAGAAAACCCCTTCTTGTCAGGATGGATTCTCCTCCCAAGCCCTCGAAGCTCTTGTGCTCCCTAGATGCGAAAGTCTTGTGGTGTTCTTTGCGACCTAGCCTTTTGCTCTCAGAAGCTCTTTGATTCCTTCGTTCATATGTTATTTGATGTGTTTTCTATGTATGAAGTTGTCTATTTTCGTGCATAGCCTTGGGTCCCTTTTATAGATGCTTGGAGAGATCACTTGCAGAGTTTGAGTAGGAAAATGAGACCAATTCAGTCCCAATTACGTCGCACGCCCGTGTAATCCCACATGTCCGGGTCGTGCGATTGGAATTTGACCTCGGGGTCTTCATAAAAGTTGTAGATATTTCTCTTAGTTTTCCATAGCCACTTAAAGCACCTCAATATCAATGTTTTAGAGGAAGTTATGGCCATAATACTAAACCCTGCCAGTGCTGAAAACTATTAGCGGGTTTTGACGTTTTTGAAGGAAATTCTCTTTTCTTTGACCGTCTATGCTTCTTTTCTTCACATTTCTGCTAGTACCTTGTCTTTTTACATATCATTTGAAACATGCTATCATCTTTTGTCCAATTTAGCTCCATTTTCTGCAAAATTCACAAGAGTACACACTATCACTCCCAACAAGGGAAACCAAGTAAAACACACTGAATATGCTTGCAAATGCATCAAATATATATCATTTTAAGCCCTCAAATGCACGTATATTTTACACTCATCAAATACCCCCAAACTTAAAGTATTGCTCGTCCTCGAGCAAATTTAGAAAAACAATATAAGGGGTAAAAACGAAAAAATACCCAAGAACGCTATAAACATTAAATAGCACTCGACTCCATACTTAAGGAAACCATGTAACTCATCATTAAGAAGTCGTTATTCATAAACTCGGCATCATTAATACTCTTTCGGGTACTTGACATCGCGACTCACAAGTAAGTAGTGTATCACTCTACTCTCAGAAGTGTATGGTAAGTGTTTATGCTCAAATTCAATTCAGTGAAAGTAGAACTACCATAGGCTTCCAAAATCGTCTAACATCTCGACCACTTTTATTGTGTGCACAATCTAAGAATCAAAAAGGACTTTTTATTTGGTTGTAATGTAGGCTCTTTGGTAAGGGTAGGGAAATTTGGATTAAGTGACTTGACTTGAGCAAATAGAATTTAAGCAAACAGACTTGCAATTCACCAACCCAATTTCAACAACTTATCAGTTTTCTTTTTCAACTCAATTCCACCCTTATTTCTCATTTTTCATTTTTAGGCCCTTTTTGCCTTTTTTTTTCCTTCTTTAGCCTCAAGCTCTTATTTTTTTCACAATTTTCAGAATTTTTCTTTTGCTTTGCTCGATTTTCTCTTCTTTTTTCAGAGATATTTTTCTTTTTCGAGCTTCATGTAATGTTTTATTTACCCAGATACTACTCATCCCTTTTTCTTTTGCCAACTTCCTCTCTTTTTTTCATAAATTTTCACCACATCTCCTCCAAACTTATTCATTTTCTATAAGCTCAAGAATTTGTAGAGATAAAAACATGTAAATTTTAAAGATCAATATGGCTTAGAATAAAAGTTTAGGCTCAAAATTGGCTAACTAGGGAATCATGAGTTCATAGGTAGGCCTTTTAGGCTAAGTAGGCTAAATAAAGATGGTCTTAGATCATTTTCAAAAATTGCACACATACATGACTTCAATGAAGATACCAGATCAAGTTCTAGAGTTCTATCAATCATGAGTGACACACTCAAGAAAAAATAAGTCTGCACAAAGTAAAGCAGTTTAAAGCACAAAAGCTCACATGCTTATTTTTCGCAACATGCTCAAATACTCAATTTTCTTAACACATGCCAAGCAAACAAATAACTTTCCTCCTAAGAATTTATTGCATTATTCCCACAAGTATGTTATCCCATGCCATAAAGTATTCACAGTAAAATCATAGGAAGCTGGGTATACGAACTGAATTAAAAACCACACACAAAAGCAATTAAATGTGCTAAAGCGGAAACGTGCTAAAATAATAAAACAAAAATAAACAAAAAATGATTTTTTTTTCGAAAATTAAAATGCAAGTGCTCTACATGCAATCCTAAATGCAACGCAAAATGCAAGAAAGTACTAAATTACGCATTATTGACAACCTCCCAACTTAAAATATGATTCGTCCCGAACATATGAGGAAATTATCAAAAGAAAGAGAAATGCGTAAAGAGTACTTACCTGGATAGTTCCGGTGTAGCCGGGAGCTCGTCCATCAAATTTGAAACTGGAGGAGCAGATCGCACGATCGGGTAGTGTGCGTCTGTCTTTTTTTTCGTATTTTTTATTTTTTTGTACTTTTTTTTTCTTTTCTTTTTTTTACCCCGGAGTTTGTTGCGACGTCTGTTGGGTTGCCTCCCACAAAGTACAAAGTTTTACGTCTTCAGCCAAATTTCAGATTTCTAACATCACCGTCGTTAAACCGTGTCGGCTGAAATCCTTGAGCCCTTATATTATGTACCTTCCATTAGACGAATGACTTTGCACTGTTTTCTCAGATTAAGTATCGCTTGGGAATTTGCCGTTTAAATGTTGGCCACCCACGGCAGTTGCGATTTGGGCTACTTGTATCTCCAAAAATTCAGTCTCGCACTCAACAAAAACGATGTTAGAAACAAAAAAATAAATAAAATAAAATAAAAAATCGAAAAAAGAAAAATATTTACAAAAAATGCTTCAATTAAGATTGAACTACTTATTACTATATCTAAGTAGAATCTAATCAATCTCCGGCAACGGCGCTAAAAACTTGTTCGCCAAAAATAGTTTTGGTTCATACAACTGCAAGTGTACAGTGTAGTTTATAGGATAATGGCAAGCAAAGTCGTATTCCTCAGGGATTGAATCTCGAAACACTTAGGCTATAATAACATTGTATTCCAATTTTATTTAATCAAATATTTTATTCTAAGGAAAAAAATCGAAAATAAAGAAATAAAATAAAAATAAATTTGTGAACCCCACATGTCTTTTCAACATCTTTAGGAGCAACCTTAGGCACATAATCTTAACATGTTTCTTCAATATTAAATGCAATTAAAGTTTTAAAAACCAATTCATGCAATTCTATGGGTTCAATTCCTAAAATAGTTTATTGTGCACATAAACAGTAGATTAATAATAATTGAGGTCTCCCGATCCATCACAATTATTACTAACTCCCAAAATATCTTTGAATTGAAGTACTCCCCACAAATAGAAGTAGTCTCCCGATACATTACTCTATTTATGTTTGAATTCGATTTTCGTCTTACTAGAACTCACCTCCCGGATTATGGACTAGAAGTATGACATGCAAATTATTGGCCAAATAAAAAGTAATTAAGAATAAGCACTCGAATTCATAAAATAGAACGCATGAATTAATTAAGAAAACAAATAATCATATTTAAAATAAATCAACAATATTATGCCTCTAAGATCCGAAAAATATGCCAAACATTGATTACAAACTCATAGACAAATTCGAATCAACATTAAGACATCGTTTAAGCACAAACAAGAGTTCTTATACATAGAAAGAAAAGCCCTTATTGTCAGGATGGATTCTCCTCCCAAGCCCTCGAAGCTCTTGTGCTCCATAGATGCGAAAGCCTTGTGGTGTTCTTCGCGACCTAGCCTTTTGCTCTCGGAAGCTCTTCGATTCCTTCGGTCATGTGTTATTTGATGTGTTTTCTATGTATGAAGTTGTCTATTTTCGTGCAGAGCCTTGGGTCCCTTTTATAGATGCTTGGATAGATCACTTGCAGAGTTTGAGTCGGAAAAGGAGACCAATTCAGCCCCAGTTACGTCGCACGCCCGTGTAATCCCACACGTCCGGGCCGTGCGATCGGAATTTTATCTCGGGGTCTTCATGAAAGTTGTATATCTTTATCTTAGCTTTCCGTAGCCACTTGAATCACCTCAATATCAATGTTTAGAGAAAGTTATGGCCAAAATACTAAACCTTGCCAGAGCTGAAAACTGTTAGCGCGTTTTGACGTTTTTGAAGGGAATTCTCTTTTCTTTGGCCGTCCATGATTCTTTCCTTCACATTTCTGCTTGTACCTTGTCTTTTTACATATCATTTGAAAAATGCTATCATCTTTTGTCCAATTGAGCTCCATTTTCTGCAAAATTCACAAGAGTACACAGTATCACGTCCAACAAGGGAAACCAAGTAAAACACATTGAATATGCACGCAAATGCATCAAATATATATCATTTTAAGCCTTCAAATGCACGTATATTTTACACTCATCAACGGTTTCACCTTCCCAAGCCCAAGCTTCATGAAATTAGAAAGGGATATAAGATTAACGCTGGAACCAAGATCAAAAAGTGGTTTATCAAAGCAAAAATCTCCAATAGTACAAAAAATAGTAAAACTCCCCGGATCCTTAATTTTCTGAGATAATTCTCTCTGTAATATCGCACTACATTCCTCTGTCAGATGGACAGTCTCAATATCCTCCAACTTTATTTTCTTTGATTCCAATTCCTTCGTATAAATGGGCAACTGTTTGGGTGCATACTAAATTTCCGAGTCATTCTCCACATAGGATTAACCTTTGTATCACTTGGAAACTTACCTCTCTACTGCAATGAATTCACTGTTGTCGCTAACTGTCCCATTTGTGTCTCCCGTGATCTAAAATGTGTCCATAGTATTCATCTTTGTACCCAAATTATCAATATGTGCATCACTTATATTCAATTGATTCCTGGTCTCTCCTATAAATGAGCGAATATCCCTTCAAACCATTGATTTTTTTTCACCTACGGGTGCATTGGAACTGGATGGGTTGGAATAACCTAGAGGTGGGTTCAGGGGTGGCCCTGGGGTGGCCAAGGTGGTGCCGCCGCACAGGCCCCTTGCCAGCAAGGGCCTCCAAATTTTTTTATATTTATTTTATATGCATATATGTGGATATATACCTTAAAGGTCAAATCAATGTATTAATGAGTGATTTGGCACAGTAGTTGCCCTGCTTTTTATGTTCCTCATGGTCATGAGTTCAAATCCCAATGATAGTACAGATTAGGTTTTTTTTTTGTCTTTTTATTTTTTTTATCTAACTATACTTTTTTCTTTTTCAGAATACCAAAAAAACATAAGTGAAGAATTGAAAGAGTCGTCCACCTTTAAATCCTCATTATGTCCTTTGTATTTCCCATTTTTTTCCTTTAGCAAAACAAAAAAAAATAGAATTGAAGAATTTAAAAAAGCAAGAAGATCAATTTTTCTTAGCTAATTTATTAGTTTTTTTATTTTTGTCTTTTTCTCTATGGTAACTTGTATTGAACAATCTTTTTCGTAATTTATTTAATAAGACCGAAATGTTAAAGTTGGAGTAATATACTTTAGTTATTATATATCTTATTTTTAATGTTAAATCAAAAAATTATATTTGCACCATTGATTTTATTATTTTCAATTTTTTTATGTAAACACAAGGGCCCCATTTTTTTCGCTTGAAACCTTGGACCGACTCGGGTGGGTTCCACACATTTCTGTTGTTGATGTATGGGAGATTCTCATGATTGCAAAGTCCCGGGTGATAGTGAGTTGGTAATGAATTACCCCTATTGTTTAAATCCTGGTTATTCACATAATTTACTTGCTCGGCCTCGTGCATCGCAGTTGCATGAATGGCCGCTGGTGGGATTTCAGCTTACTGCGGTGTCCCACCAGAATTCATGATGGCTAATTGCTTAGACAAAGATGAGATTTGAGCTGCTAAAGTCGACATAGTATTCAGATCTAGAACACCGGCAACTTTATTTGGCACTGATCCCTCGGAGGGCCATTGATAACTATTTATGGTCATTTCTTCAAGTAGAAGTAATGCCTCAGTCGGAGTTTTAGAAATCAATGTGCCCCCTACCGCAGCATCGAGTATCATCCTCATATACCCATTCAGACCACTGTAAAAATATTGAACCATTTGCCATTCTGCATAACCATGATGTGGGCATCTCCTCAACATATCCTTAAATCGCTCCCAAGCTTCATACAATAGCTCAAAATTGATCTGTTGGAATTGATCTATCTTAGTTTTTAGTTGGAGTGTCTTACTGGGAGGGAAAAATTTTGCCATGAACTTCTGATTCAGATCATCCCAGCTTGTGATACTCCCAGGTGCAAACGTCTGTAGCCACTGTCTGGCTTTATCCCGGAATGAAAATGAAAATAACCTTAGTCAGATAGCCTCATCAGATACACCATTCATCTTGATGGTGTCGCATATTTCCAAGAATGTGGCCAAGTGGGCATTGCTATCATCCATGGGACTCCCCCCAAAACTGATTCTGCAGAACCATGCTTATAAAGGCCAGCTTAATTCAAAATTGTTTGCATTGATAGGCTGGCGCACAATTTCAGAATAGTTATGATTCATAGTCGGCCAAAAGTAATCCCGAATTTCCCTTTCGTGATCCTCTAGTTGTGGTGGCGCAATCGGAACAAAGTTCTCGTTATTCTCATTTCCTCTGTTGCCTGTCATTGCTTGATTTTCTGCTCATCTTGTTGCTCTAATCGCTCGAAGTGTCCTTTCAATGTCTGGATTAAAAGGAAACAAGTTAGTATCATTAGATCGTCGCATAAACAGACAACTCAATGAGCAATAACGAATTAATTTTATCTAAACTAATCTATATTAGGATTAAGAATACTTAATAACAATATTAGCACAAAATAGGATAAATCAATCCCCAGCAACGATGCCAAAAACTAGTTCGTGAATTTCTTACCGCAAGTGTACGGTGTCAAGTTCTAGTATAGATTGAAAAGTATGGTTATCGTCTGCACATGGATTGATATCATATTTTAAACTAAATACTGTAATTATAATAGCTTAACTCTATCTATATAATCGAAGAAACATGGTTTTGATTAGACTAAAAATAAACCTAAAATTAAACTAAAAAGTTCGTTCAGACAATTTATCAAACACTTGGTGGATATGAATTCTAGAGGGTTGATTCACCTAGTTTTCCCTTATCAATCTAGTTTATTAATCACACGTTATTAATCTATAAGTCTAATATTCCTACCATTTATCACTTCTTCTCTCGAGTGCCAAGTGATTCTAGGTTTTAATCATGATTTCAATATCTCTATAAAAATCATAAATTAAACCTTACTATGCTCAATGAATATTCTTTCACGGACTTCGAAAGATTCATAAACTTCTCAATTCTATGAAACTCTAAGTTATGCTATTCTATGGCCAAACATTTAATTACATCTCTCGAGTGTGAAATCAAACACACCAAAAAATTTAAACTATTGATCAGATAATTTAGATGCAATCAATCCAAATAGCATAAATAGATTTAATAACATGTGAATCAATAAACTGAAATATGAAAACATAGGTTCAAACGTTGGTTACATCAATCCTCTAAAAAACAAAGTTTAGCTCATGATGTATGGACAAAAACTCATGAAAAAATAGTTATACATCTCAATAGAACAAAGATAACGGAAAAATAAATTTATAAGATCAAGGAAAGAATCCTCCCTGTTTTCAGAAGATAGATGCCTTCAATTCACGTCCCGAACTCTTTCTCTGTGTTCCTAGTCATCCCTTGTGCTTGATAGAATGTCCAACCCTTAATTCATATGGCCCTTATTATATTTATATCTAAAACTCCAACCAAAACCCTCAAAAATAAGTTTCCAAAATTTGCCCGGACATCGCACGCTACAGCGCCTAAGATCGTGCGTCGTAGCGCACTCTGCTGCCTGTTTTCAGCCCCCTGCACTGCAGAGTGGGGGTAGGAGCACTGCATCGCTCTTGCTGCTGTACGCTTTTCTCTTGTTTTCTCTTCTGCAAGTGCGATTTCTTCCTACCAAACACGTTTTTCATTGTTTTTCATCGCCCTCAGCTACCATAACATGTATTGACTTCCTAACGACACCTAATAAAATAAAATGGACTCAAACTACTATAAAACACTAGAAAACAACGCAAAATCCTAGTCTAGAACACCCGATTTACTGGTATAAAACCAACTTAACAATGGTTTACTATTTTTTAGGGTGTCAGTAGAGCAATGTAATCAACTAAAGAGGCTACTCGAGTTGTATAAGAATGCATCGGGTCAAATGGCGAGCTTTGGTAAATGAGGTATTTTCTTTAGTAATAATGTTTCCTCATCTTTTAAAGAAAATATTTATCATATCTTGGGGGTATGGCAGTAGTTGAATACAGGAAAATACTTGGGATTACCATCTCTTATCGGACGTAAACATAAGGAGGTGTTCAGACATATTAAAAATAAGGTTTGGAAATATATCCAACACTGGCGGGGTAATTCGTTGTCAAGAGGTGGAAAGGAAGTTCTTATGAAGGCAGCGGCACAAGCAATACCCTCGTACTTTATGAGTACTTTTCTATTGCTTGTATCGTTACTTGATAGGTTAGAGATGATGACGAATTCGTTTTGGTGGGGGAGAAAATAAAGATAAATCGAAAGGCATCAAATGGATGAGATGGGATATTTTGTGTGGAAGAAAGGAACTTGGGGGATTGGGTTTTAGAGGGGATTTTTTGAATGCAAAATCAGGATCTAATCTAGTTTCATTTGGAGAATCATTTGGAGTTCTCAAGTGGTGCTTCGAAAAGGGACGCGATGGAAAATTGGAAATGGATGTAATGTCAAAGTGTGGGGAGAACTTTGGTTAAGGGATGAGAAAAGTTTTTATGTAACGACTCCCATTAATCCAGCTATCCCTAACATTACAGTCAGTGAACTTATTATCCCAGGCTTAAGACAGTGGGATATGGAATTAGTCGAAGAGTTGTTTTGTGAAAAAGATATTCTTCGAATTTCAAACATAACCCCGAATAATACTACTAGGATTGACAAATGGATTTGGCACCATGATAAAAAAAGAAAAATACGTGGTAAAAAGTGGATATCAGGTTGCAATAAGTTTGGATAGTGATGATGAAGTTGGACATAAAGGAGTTTGGAGTAAAATTTGGAAGAAAAAAATTCCACCTAAAGTCTAGCACTTTGTTTAGAGAGCTTGTCAAGATTGTCTTCCCACTAGATGTAATCTTATCAAGAAAAATATCATTTTAGATAGTTGTTGCGTTTTTAATAAAAAAAAGGATTGGAGCATGTTGGCATTTGTTTATATCATACCAATACAATCAGTTTTGCTGGGAGACAGCAGGGCTTTCAACTTTGGTGGAAGAATGGGCTGATAAGGTTGAATAGGGAATTTGTGGAATTGTCTACCAACGATTCAGATTCCTGGAGTGCTGCTAAACGTGTTATTATATTCTAGAGTATATGGAGGCAGCATAATGATGAGGTTTGGAACAAAACTCATACTTCACCTTCTGGGACAGTGCAAATGGCTATATGTGTGTTGAATGAATGGTGGAATTCCAGGCTTGTGTGTAGTACAAGAGAGCTGGAGCACCAACAACAACAATATCATAAGCTTGGGCAAAACCAAATTTTCCTTAATTTTCTGAAGTGTAACATTGATGCAGTCTTGTGTCGATAAATAACAAGACAGGGATCGAGATGGTGTTTCGGAATGATAAGGTAGATTTTATTTTTACTCGAACCATTACTAATCCAGGTTTATATGAAGTAAGGGAAATTGAAGCCTTGGGAGTTAGGAAAGCTCTTTCATGCATTCATAGCCTTGGTATCTATCAAGTGCTAGTGGAAACGAATGCAAAATATGTGGTGGAAGGCTTATCGTCTATAGAAATGGGAGAATCAGAATATGACAATATCTTAGACGAATGTCGAGCTTTCTTGCATGGTGTACCTAATATGTCAGTAGTGTTTGATCGTCGTAGTAGTAATAGGGTTGCTCATAAACTAGCAAAGGAATCTCTATTTTGTTAGTCCATTAGTGTGGAGTTCTCCACCTCATTGCTTTGTAAACTCTTTGATTTTGAATATTCAGTATCAATAAACATTTCTATTTACTTAAAAAAACAATTATTTTGAAATTTGATTACTTTAAACTACTAACTAAAAAATTACATTTTAATTTGCAATATAAATTTGTTGAAAATTCTATGACATTTTACATATAAAACTCGTTACTAAATACAAACACTATTTGTAATAAAACTCGTAACTAAATATTTTGTTAAAAAAAAACTCGTAATTTATAACAAAGACTGAAACTGAAGAGAAAGTTCTTACGCACAAAAGGAATTAGTTTGAACTGCAAAAACCAAAAGATGTTTACTAAAGTCACATTTCCACACTCTAAACAGTATGATTATAGGTTAACTTATCATCTGTAAAAATTAGCCAAAGTGTCAAAATTTTGCTTAATGTTGAAGATATCAGGATTAGCAACTCTTGATCCAATCACTGTTGGTATAACAATTGCCTGATTTCTAAACAAATTTGAACTAACTACTTTTTTGTCACAATCTTAAATTGCAGAAATGGTACACAAAGTGTTTGTGAAATTCAAACATAAAGATAATTTCTTGTGTTTTAAGCTTAATGGTAAAAGAGACGTCAATGGGGACTTGGTACGCTCAAATTAGTAATATCAGAGCTACCTATTAATAATTTAAGAGTAAAATGCTTTTATTGAGTCATGAATCGAGAATCCATGAATAAATAGATTTTAGAAAAAATTGATTACTTTAAACTAGCTACTTGCTAAAAAAAATATAGGGAGAGTTATAAAAATTACCACTGGGGTTTGGTTTAACTAAAAAATACCCAGAGATATTTAAAAATTACAAAAATATTCATTGAGTTGTAATTATATATTACACTAGTATTTGTGACGATAAGACACTATTCAAATAGGACCTTAATTTATTTACTAAATATTTTAACCATCTTTCCGATTACACCACAAGTAGTATAGGCTAAAAACTAGGTCTCTCATGCTGCTTTTTAGGGCAGATCATACCAAGTCAGGGTTCGTGAATAAGTCCAAGTCTTCTTCTTCCCAAGCGGGAAGTCTTCTAAGTTTTCTTCTCTAGGAGAAAATCTTTTATTGGGAACTTGTCTGTACACTTGCAAATGATAGATGGGCCCCGGGGTTGTCCCAGAGAGACCCCTCCGAAGCTCAATTCAGCACATTGATCGAGAGAGAATATAAGACAATGATTGATTACTGATTGATTATGAGAGAATTCACTTACAAATAAAGAGGAGGGACCTTTACATACCCGGGTGATGGGCCTTGTGGGCCGTGTAGGAGAAAATAACATGTGGGCCAGTCCCGGACTCCTTTAGGACGGTTATTCCATTTGTAGCCCATTGGACAATTATATTATTCTAATATATAAACCGAATTATATATTAAGTATTAAAGGACATTTTTGCCCCCAACATAAGCCTCTAGCTCCGGTGCTGCGGGAGAATAGAGCAGTGCGAGAGCTAAATTGATATTGTGTTTGGCTTGTCTTATTCTTTATCTTGTCTTGTCTTGAGATTCTTTGACATTCTTACACAAGGACACACTTGGGAGGAGAGCTTTGACCATGTCTTCCAAAGGTAATATTTCTCTTTCTACTCTTTAACTTTGAATTTATTTAGTTGGTATAATACTTAGTGAAAATTCCTTGAGAATTGATAAGAGTGCCCACAGAAAGTTGGAGTGAGGAGTTGAGTACATCAAGTAGTGAGGAGAGAGATGAGAGCCAGAGATTTGAGAGAGGGTGCCTCCCCGGGGGGGCCCAAGCCCCTCAGGGGCCGGGGCATCACCAGTCATTCATGTTAGTCCAAGTGGCTACGATAATCTAGAGGAGGGGGTCAATAGATTATCCCGGTTTTTCACATTTCGCCCTCTTTTTCGAGTGAACAAGCAATTGACGAGAATGTAAATGCGGAAATTAAACAACACTCGTCGATTTATAGAGGTTCAACCCACCTAGGGCCTAATCCTCTACCACCCCAGTATATCCGGGATGGATTTCAAAAAGAAAAAAAGATTTTATTAATTACCAAAATTAATACAACACCACCTTGAGAATTACCACAATCCTCTTACAACACCTTCAAGGAGATTACCACAATCTTCCTTCACCACCTTAGAAGAGTACCACACTCTTCAAACACCTATCACCTAGATCACCCAAGTGTATTCTTACCACAAGAATACTCACAAGGATGTCTTGTGTTGAATGATGACCAAAATCAAGATTACAACTCAATAATGAATACTATAATTTGAGTACAAGTGTAATCAAGAATTGAAAGCCTAGACCTCAAGAATGTGCAAGTGAAAGTGCTTAGACTAATACAACAAGATTTATGACAATGAGTTTGCTTGTGTGCTTTTGCTTGTATGTTGTGTTGTATCTTGTTGCTTGAATGAAGCCTCTATTTATAGGAGAGGTCTTGGCTTGATTTCCAGACATAGGCTCCTCCTTGGGGAGTGATTTTCTGCAAAAAGAAACCATTTAAAATCAAGATTATAGTCATAGAAATCAATCCCACAAATTAGGGAAAAGTCATTCAAAAATGCAATGGATAGTTTGCTGATACAAAGGGGGTGCGACCGGTCGCGCAGAGATAAGTTTGAAATGAGTTCTCTGCGAATTTTACACAGGGGGACCGGTCGACAGGGGTTCCAACCGGTTGACCCCTATGCTGAACGGTCGGGGGTGTTGAAAAATCTAAACAGAGAGTTCTGTTCTTGAAACCAATGTTCAGGCACCGGTCGCCCATAGGGTCGACCGGTCGCCCTCCCCATTTTTCCTTCCATCCCGTTTTTTGTTTCAAAACTCAACTCAGGTATGGGTTGCCCTATAGGGTGATCGGTCGAGCCTGAAACATAAGTGCTGTCCAATTTTTTATCGAAAATAAACTTCAAGAGATACTCCGAAAAATAGTAAAAACATTTTAAATCGATTCGAAGTATTTGGACAACATTTAGGGACATTGCTTTGGTATAAAAACCCATTTGAACAAAATCATCAAAATCTTGTTAAAAACATTTATCTAACAATTCAGTCTCTGGTTCTGTTATTCTGTTTTTACCTTTGCCTGTGGGCTTCGATATTCCCTCTCTATCTCCAGAGTTATGTTATGATAACGAGGGAGCTTCAATCGGATTCATGCCCGAGTGATGAGGTTCTCAAGGAGGAGTCTGAGTGGGATAGTCCGGTAGAGGTCCATCGGCCTAAGTATCAGCATAGGCCTTCTCTCGGGTGTCGAGCAGTTATCCCGGGAAAGTTAGTCAGCAAAGTTTCATCTCCATGTCTTTGTAGGTTGGGGGAGGGATTGGGGCTCTCTTCGGCGTTTCGGATGTTGGCCTGGGATTGGAGAGCAGACTTACACATCCACCCGAGGGCTTTATTACAGTGTATCTATACAGCTTCTCTGTTGGCTTCACTCTTCCTTCGGATAATTTTTTTGTGGCGATCCTCTTATCGATAGGAACATATGTTGGACAAATGGTTCCCCAGGTTTATGCGTGCATACGGGGATACAAGTATGCTATGCGAAAGTTGGGTATGTCCGTGACTGTAGATGGATTCCACTCCCTGTTCTATGCCAAGACGTTTTGGGGAGATACTTTCTTTCATTTCTTCCTTACTCCCAATGCAAGTTTCTTATGGGGCTTCCCTCTCCTATCGGGTTGTGGAAAGAGGATTTGTTCTTTGTGAGGGATAATAGTTGGGAGCTCCCCCACGAGTGGGTTTCAGAGGCCAAGTCGGCACATGGTACAACTTCTTCTCTTAAGGAGATGTCGAAGGTTTATAGATCCAAAGGGTTGTTTAAGAGTCTTCTGAATGTTAGGGATTTCTTGGGTACTCAACATTGTGTGCTTCCTTGTATTGTTCCTTGTTTTTACTTGTATACTTGACTGCTTTATTTTTCTGATATTGTTTATTGTTTACTCTTCAAGAAAGGAGAGGTATAACATTGTTGAGTTGATGACCTTCAAGAAGAAAGAAAAGGAGAAGGCCAAGGGAAAGTCTTCTGCTGGCAGGAGATCAAGCGCCCTGCCTCGGGGTGATGGTGAGCACGGGTCACGCCCTTGCTGATTAGAGGGTGATCGGCGCCCCAGTTCTCATCCTAGGGATCTTGCTAATGTTGTTCCTGCTCCCCGTCCTCCTTTTGGCGGTTTTGGGGGAAGGAAACCAAGGACGGAGCCTGGTGATGTTTCTCTTGGGACCATTAGTCCCCGAGTTCTCTTTTCTGGCAGTGTGAACCATCGCGAGGGGATTCAGTCCCACTAGGACTTCATAAATTCGAGCATGGGATATGCCAACACTAGAGAAGATTTGTCTTCTAATGATCAGTCACGCCTTGGTTCTTTGTCCTTCAAGGATATTGAGATGCATCTCTGTGGAGACATTGTCCGGGTAAGCTTCGTGGTTACTTTATGTTTCATTCTTCATTCTTGTTTCCTTTCATTAAATTAGGACTTATGCAAATTTGTTGTAGATTATGATCCTTGCTGCGATATAGAACCATCGAGGTGAGGTGGTGGAGTTGGAGAACCGTCAATTTCGGGGTGAGGTTGTTAGGAAATTTATTTGTTAGATTTTGATGATACCATGTAAAACTTAGACTTGAAAGTTGGCAGCCCATTTTCCTTGTAATTATGTATTGTAATAGATAGGATTGGAAGAGCTGAGTGAAGTCAGCCAAGTCAAGAATGCAAGATGTCAACTGCAGACTAGAGTGAAGACTCTACTGTGTGTCAGCTGAGCATGGCCATAAAGGAAGACAAGGACTCGACTGAAGGAGAATCAACTGAGGAACGGCTGTGTGAAGTATCAGTCAAGTCAATGTATGGAGCCAAGTCTAACAGTTGAAGTGACAGTTGAGTCAATCTTATGATTGAAGAAGACTCAAGTCACAAGGGGTAAAGGCAGCAGTCAATTGAGACAACTGACATTGATCTATTGGAAGGAAGTCAAGAATATTACTCGATATAGTAATATGTCAAAGCTTCCAAGTCTTAAAGTGTTTGGCCCAGAAATATGAAAAAGAAATAAGCCAATGGGAAACACTGCAACTTGTGTCAGAACCTATAAAGCTGCGAAGCCGATTAATACGAGGAATGGTCAATATCACAAGTGTTGCAAACCAAGCAAAGACAAGCCAACGAACAAGAAGTGTCATTTGAAATTGGCCCATCTCTTCAACGGGTAGATTTCAAATGAGCACTATAAAAGGCTGAGGAAACATTTGAGAAAAGGTTACGAATGACACAGATCTTTTATGCAATATTTAAGCAATTAACCTGCAATATTCTCAAAGATTATCATATAATTCCTCAAGCCTAAAACTCGAAGAAACTCGATCCAACACACGCCGTGAATGAGAGACAACTTCAACCAGTTGAAGAGGAAACATTTGAAGAACAAAAAGGGGTCTACTCTCCAAGTTGAAGGAGTTGTAGAAAGGTTCAAGGTCGAACCAGGAGATTCAAGTTTGTTGGAGGGCTCTGTGAACAAATCCAAGAACTTGAAAGTGAGCTGAAGTAGCAAGGCAGCAGCCTCGTGAAGAAGCTGAGTCGCATGAGAAGCCAGCTGTGTGATCAAGGTTGTCTCTAGACTGTTCACTGCTTTGTAACTTGATCTGTTACTTAGTGGATTCCTCCAGGAGTTGGAGAAGAGTGGATTAGAGGAATTACCCCATCCTCGAACCACTATAAAAATTACTTGTGTCAATTTACTTTCAGTACTTACATTCCTGCATTTATTTCTATATCTGTTGTTAGTTAAATCGACTATCCAACTAATAAATAACAAGTGCCAAAACAAGTGTTAAAAACAAGCTTTAATCAAACTAAAGGATGTTAAATCTTCCGTTGTTAAAAACCAAATCAACTAAAGTTAAGTGTTAGCTTAAGCAGTGGAGTTATACTATCAACAGCTCTATCGAGTCTGTTGAGTGGGTAACTTAGCTGAATATAGCCAATCTATATGTCCCCTAAGGATACAACTGATTTGAGTTAACTCTGTTGAAAATCTTAAATAGACAAAAAGTTAAAATTTGGTAAGGTTTATTCAACCCCCCTTCTAAACCTTACACCACACCCCTTGGGACCTACAAGTGGTATCATAATGGTTGGTTCATTGAGCCTTCCACACTGGTTACTGAACTAGATTTCATTTTTTTCAAAGGTTTTAATACTGTGTTTTTTTAAAAGTCTTTCAACTTTAAAGCAAAGTTATTATCATGGAAGCAAATCTAACTCGTATTCCAATGTTCACTATGGAAGAATTTGATGACTAGAAGATTCGTATGTAGGCTCATCTATCCGCCTTACACGATGAAATATGGCTTGTGATAGAGGATGGGCCATTGGAAATACTCAAAGTCAATACGACTGTACGGAGAGCAGCTGCAGCTGAAGGAGAGGAAGCTGCTGCTGAAGCTAGACCGGCCATGGTTGAAAAACCACTCACAAAATGGACAAATGAAGATCGAAAGAGATATAACCAGGACAATATGGCCAATGATATACTCTACAAGACGTTGGACAAGGCGATGTTCAACAAAGTCAAGTCGTGCAAATTAGCTAAAGAAATCTGGTATAAGCTAACCCTGATTTGTGAAGGATCAAGATAGATTAAGGAGAATAAATTAACCGTTGCTGTTCAAAAATTTGAAAATTTTAAAATGCTTGCAGGTGAGAATCTGGAGAATCTGGATAAGCTGGATGCCAAATTCACAGAGATAACAAATGAGCTTTTAGTTCTTGGGAAAGAATACACTCAGAAGGAGATGTGTATGAAGATATTGAATGCCCTCCCAGCTGAATGGGAACTGAAGGTTATGACCCTGAGACATTCAATGGATCTCTCAAAAATATCCAGTCATGAGCTATTCTCAGACCTGAAGTGAAGGCTTATGAGTTTGAGCTGAGAAGGAAAGAGCAAGAGGAAACAATTATACCTAAGATACCGCATCACGATTAATGTCGGGAAGAAAGTTGAGCCAAAGGAGACCATTGACCAGAAGGAAATTGCCCTCATGGTAAAAAGATTCAACAAGTTTTTTTAACAAGAACTATCACAGGAACAAGGATGAAACCTCCAGAATACATTCAACACCCTCCAAAGCAAGGGAGGACAAGTCGCCCAAGAGAGCTGAAAATCAGAGAGCTGATAATCAAAGGACCGACAGAGCTGATCAAAGAGCTGAAAACCGGTGTTGGAATTGCAGACAACCAGGATACTTTTGTTGTTGACTGTTCATATCCACCAGTCAACAAATATAGAAATGAGAATGAAGACAAGAAAAGAAGAAAGCCATGTTGGTTGCTGAGACTGCTGCACTAGCCAAGTGCAATGAAGTAGCATACTCAGATAGTAATGAAGCTGACTACTCAAGTGACGCAGATGAAGAGGCTTTGATATGCCTCATGGCCAAAGAACAAGATGAAGAAGATGAGGTACATTCTAATTCATCTCATTCTGATTCAGGTGATAGTGACTGTGAAAGTTTTTGAGCAAAATGATTCATTAGGCAAAATGATGAAAGTTTTTGAGCACATTAAAACCTCTCACACACTTTTGAATGAGGAAAACAAACCGACAAAAGCCAAAACTCACAAAATGACAAAAGAGTCGAGTACTGAAAGTCACATAGTTGATGAGAACACTAAGGTGAAAGTCGATAATCACGAAGATCATAGCAGAGTTAGCTGCTATAGAAAAGAGAGAAAACGGTCTTAAAAATGTGATTGCCTCATTTACAAAAGCATCCAAATCATTGGATGAACTTATTATGAGTCAAAAAGGATGTGGAAACAAGACAGGCATAGGATTCAATTCCTTTGTGCATAGTCAAACTCCAAGAGTGATTTTGGAAAAAGGATCTTCAAGCAATGAAGGATTCCAAAAACCCAAAACACCAAATTCTGCACCCATTCACACCAAAGCACAATCACAATCACAATCATACTAGCCTTGGTTATAAAGGGAAAGGAAAGAATCCAAAGAGATCTATGAAGGACACAATGACAAGAAATTGACAGTCCCTCGGACTCCTAACAGAAAATACTCTGTAAAAGCCAAACAGAGCTACCAAAAGCCCAAAAATTTCTTCAAAGAAATACATATGATGGGAATGTTAGAAACTATCCAAACCAAGCTGATTGAAATAATGTGAAATACCAGCAAAGACCTATGGGATACAAGCCAAAATGGCAAAGACCTAAACCTCAACAAAGGTCATTCCCAAGGCAAAAGAGCTATTATCAGCACACTTATGCACCCAAGCACTACAATCAGAAATTTCATAACTATCCCAAGAAGGCAATTGCTAAAACACACACACAGGCATACAGACAAAAGAGACAGCTGTATGATCCTAAAACCCCCAAGCAATTTACTAATGTGTATTATGATTATGGTACTGATAGATGGCAACCTCTTAGAGTCAAATCACCTGGCTATAGGTTGGTTTGAACATCTTATACACTAACCCCCTAGGACCCAAGCAAGTGTGGGTACCTAAAAACTAATTTCCTTGATTGCAGGTTCAAGGAACAGCTGAGTGCCAAGGAACCTGGTACATGGATAGTGGTTGTTCCAGACATATGACAGGAAACAAGAGAAATATATCAAAATTCAAGGAGATTAGAGGTGCTAAAGTCATATTTGGGGGTAATGAAGCTCTAGGGTAGATCAAAGGCACATGATCTATCAAGAAAAATGGATTGGAGATCACAAATGTTGCTTATGTTGAAGGCCTCAACTTCAACCTATTAAGCATCAGCCAACTCTGTGACAAAGGCTACAATTTAGGATTCAATATAGGGATATGCCAGATCAAAGATGCTGAGTCAAATGAAATTGTGCTGCAAGGAACAAGGCAAACGAATATGTATGTGGTAGATTGGTCTACTGCAACACCAAGCACATGTTTGCTAGCAATAAGCACAACTGAATCAAGTTGGTTGTGGCATAAGAAGCTGAATCATCTAAATTTCAAGACAATCAACAAGCTTGCAAGAAGTCATCTTGTGGAAGGATTGCCAGACTGAGTGTACAAGAAAGGAAGCATATGTGATGCATGCCAAATGGGAAAGCAAATCAAATCATCATTCAAGGATAAGACAAGTCATTCTTCAACAAGGATATTACATCTGTTGCATATGGATTTATCTGGTCCAGTTGAGCCAGCTAGCATCAGCGGAAAAAATACACCTTAGTGGTGGTGGATGATTATTCAAGATATACATGGACGATTTTCATGTGTAAAAAGAAGGAAACACTGCAGAAGTTACCTCAACTGATGAGAAAAGTTCAAAATGAGAAGAGTCAAACCATTATAAAGATAAGATCTGACAGGGGAACTGAGTTTGTCAATGGGATAATAACTTCGTATTGTGTTGAAAATGGTATTGCTCGTGAGTTATCAGCAACAAGGACTCCACATCATAATGGAGTAGCTGAAAGAATAAACAGAACTCTCAAGGAAGCTGCAAGGACAATTTTAGCTGAAGCTGGATTGCCTAAGAGATTTTAGGCTGAAGCCATAAATACAGCATGCTACACTCAGAATAGATGCATGATAAACAGACAATTGACCAAGACTCCTTATGAGATTTGGACAGGGAGAAAGCCAAATGTTGGATATTCAAGATATTTGGATATAAATGCTTCATCCATAATAATGGCAAGGACAATTTGAAGGCTTTTGATGCTAAAACTGATGAATGTATCCTTTTGGGATACTCAGCTGAGAGTAAAGCCTATAGAGTGCTGAATAAGAGGACTATGGTCACGAAGAGTCTATCCATGTGGTTTTTGATGAACCTAATGTAAATGGAGAAGACATTGATGAGTTAGTCGATAAGTCAATCACCAACTATGCGAAAAAGTCTTTATATTGAAGCGGATGTGAGAGCACTCAACCCCGATGATGATGAGATAGCTGAATCCAAAGACGGGCCGGGAAGGTCTACACTAATGAAGATAAAGAAGTTGTTCAAGACAACTTAGCTGTGAGACGGTTGAATCCAGCAGACTTACTTCAACCTGATGTGAGATGGATGAGAGACCATCCACCTGAGTTAATCATTGGAGATGTTAGAGATGGCATAAGAACCAGATCCAGAGCACAACATGAAGCAATGTTCACTTGTTTTATTTCCCAAATATAGTCTAAAGATGTGTCTCAAGCATTGGAAGACACGCATTAGATTCAGCCCATGCAAGAAGAGTTGAATCAGTTTGAAAAAAACAAAGCATGGGAATTAGTTCAAAGGCCTACACACCAAAATGTTATTGGTACTAAGTGGGTATTCAGAAACAAGATGAATGAGGAAAGATCTGTTGTAAGAAACAAAGCAAGATTGGTAGCCAAAGGGTATTGCCAAGAAGAAGGTATAGATTTTGATGAAACCTTTGCTCCTGTTGCCAGATTGGAAGCAATAAGGATGTTTCTTACTTATGTTGCACACAAGAACTTCAATGTATATCAAATGGATGTGAAGAGTGCATTTCTAAATGGACTGCTAGAGGAAAAAGTCTATGTTGAACAACCTCCAAGTTTGGAGCAAAAAACTATTGGAGATAAGGTCCGCAAACTCAAGAAAGCACTGTATGGATTGAAACAAGCACCAAGAGCATGGTATGATACATTGTCCCAGTTTCTAATTGACAATGGATTCACCAAAGGCAAAGTTGACAAAACACTCTTCAGGATTCAAGATGGAGAGAGTGTCGCTTCTTCAAATATATGTGGATGATATCATTTTTGGATCCACAAACAAAGAGCTATATGACAAGTTCTCAAACCTCATGCAAGGCAAATTTGAGATGAGCACGATGGGAGAGCCGACTTTCTTCTTAGGACTTCAAGTCAAGCAATTGAAGGATGGAACCTTCATAAGCCAAACCAAGTATACCAGAGATTTAATAAAGAAATTTGGTATGGAAGAGAAGTCATCAGTGAAAATTCCTATGAATACATCAGTCAAGATGGACATGGATGCAGATGGCAAAGTTGTTGATCAAACCAGATATAGGGCCTTTATTGGATCATTGCTCTATCTAACAAAGCGGGCCGGACATCACCTTTGCGTGAGTGTATGTGCTGATTTCAATCGCACGAAAAGAGAGTCATATGATCGACTAAGAGAATCCTAAGATAGTTGAAGGGATGCCAGAAAGTCGGCTTATGGTATCCAAAGGAATGAGGACTCAAGCTGGTAGGATACTCAGACTCAGACTATGTTGGATGTAGAGTTGAGAGGAAGAGTACTTCTGGTACATGTCAAATGATTGGAAATAGATTAGTTTCTTGGTTCAGCAAGAAACAAAATTCAATATCTACATCCACAGCTGAAGCAGAGTACATTATTGCGGACAACTGTTACGCCCAAGTCTTATGGATGAGACAGCAGCTGAGAGACTATGATGTTGAAGAAAAAGAGATTCCAATTATGTGTGATAACACTAGTGCTATTGCAATCACTCAGAACCCATTGTTGCATTCAAGAACAAAGCATATTGATGTAAGATATCATTTTATACGAGATCATGTTGAAAAGAAAGACACCACCTTGGAATACATCTCAACTGATAAGCAGTTAGCTGACATATTCACGAAGCCATTATATGAATCAAGGTTTGAAGAGCTCAAGAATGAGTTAGGGTTAACTGAGCTGAGTTAGGATACTCAGAAGACTCAATCAGCAGAGATAAAGAAGAGAAAATGGAAAATGAGCAAGTTTCACATTTCAACCATGTGAAACAGCCTAGTCGGGAAATTAGTTGTATCGAGTTAGCTGACAGCTGAGTGATGTTATGTGAAGAGAGAAGTAGAGTTAAGTCACTTTGGATGTAAGCTGAATCATTTATGAGCTAAGTGACAAAAACGCAGTCGTTTTATTCGAGCGGGAATGTTTTTAAGGATGACGTCAGTGTAATTATGACTGTCAGTACCAAAGTTGCACAGTAAACCATATGATTGGATATAAATGCTGTTGCATTTAATGGGGAAATTAATGCGATTTTGAAGAGTCAATCCTGACCGTTGATTTTGATCAAATTTTTCAAATTCCAAAAACTGTCCTTTCAAGTCCCTTAAATACCAAAATTCATTTTCTTTCTTCTCATACAAACATACTCGTCTTCAGCAAGCAAGCAAGTTTTCTCGTTGCAACCAGTTCAAAACCCTACCTCATCAAGTTCAAGTTTATTGTGTTTTTCACCGGTTAATCATTCTGAAAATGGCCGCTACTCATAATTTCGTCAAGATTTCTGAGAAGATCCACTGCGTGCGTCGATTTCAAGGGCATGATCAAGCAGGGCGCTGATAAGGCCCTGGTGAAGAAAATAGCAGAAAAGCTCGAAAAGTCCGGTCTGAAGGACTTTCTTTCGATGGAGTTCACACATACGTATCTGGAGGAGGTCACCATGTTTTACGTGAGCGCCGAGGTGCATGGCGATGATATTCGCTCATCCGTCCACGGCAAGGCCATCAAGATAACTAAAAAGGACCTTGCTGAGCACTGTTTTCTACCCTCTGAAGGTTTGAAGGACATCGCTGAGAAGGATGTCAACTTGGCTGAATCTTGGAAGGAAATTGCAAATCCCGAGTATATTGCTAAAGCTGTGTATACAACTAAGAAGGATTTTCTGAAGGAATATTACCACAAGTTGATGGACATCGTGTCCAAATGTGTGGATATGAAGTTCGGGAGCTTCAACCAGCTATCACGGACTAAGCTGATTGTGATGGCTGCGATTATGTAGGACAAGAAAGTGAACTGGGCTGAGTTCATCTTCAGCCGAGTATGCCAGAATGTGATCAACAAAGGAGGATGGGACTTTTGGATGTTCGCTGGGTTATGGCCTTTTCATTGGCCACTTGATGGAGGTTAAGGGTATCACTCTGCACCATGGGAAGCCCTTCCATGCGAACAAGAGGATGTTCAAGGCGAACCTCTCTGGCGCACAGAAGAAAGCCCATGCGAGGAAGGCTGATACAAGTGAGGGAGAATCAGCTGACCCAGCAGAAGACATAGCTGAGACCTCCCCAGCTCTCTTCCTCAGGATCTAAATTTCTTGCACTTGGCTGTTCACCATCTTGGTGTCAACCATCTTGAAATCGAGAAATTTACTAGGCAATAAATTTCTTTGTGCCGGCATCTTCTGTTTTATATTTCTTCTCCAAAGTGTCCCACAACTCTTTGGACGTTTTGAACGAACTATAAACGTTATAGAGGTTGTCGTCTAGCCCGTTCAAAATATAATTCGGACACAGGAATAACTAAGAGAGGGTGATGATCCGAGCAAATTCGAGTTAGTTATAGTTAGTTTAGTTTGTTAAGTTAGTTATGATAGAATAATCAGCAAAGTGTTAGCTATATATATTGATCATTTGCAAATGTAAACTTCACTTTGATTTCCTTCTACCTGCATGTAAAAGACTTTCTTTGCTCTATGAATAAGAATTAATATCAATATGTTCGATTCATCGATTTCCACATACTTTATTATTTTTTTATTTTTGTGTTAATTGGTTTAACCATTTTAAAATCGGTTTTAGTTTAAAAAATTAGCCTATTTTTTCACGCCCCTATCACGTAGTATCAAGTGTTTATATGGACACTGGATAATAATTATTGTTTTTATTTTTGACACCAGCAAATACATTTTATTCATTAGAAACATCCTCAAGCAACAAGTGTTCAATACAAGGGGGTGGACAAATCCACACTGATGACTAACATAAGAGAATGATCTCTTTGCTAGCTCATGAGCAACCTTATTTTCTTCGCGGCAGAAAAAATCCACCGAGAAGGTACGTTCACCAATAAGTAATTGACGACATTCATCTAGAATGTCATCAAATTCTAACACCTGACTAACAGACAAAGCCACACCATCCACAACTACTTTAGCATTTATTTCAAAAATCACATTATTCATTCCTAACACAATAATCCAAGATAATGCCTCCTTTGCCTCCTTGATCTGATATTGTCCCTGGATTGATAGACTTCTAGCAACCAAAAATTCCCCTGCATCATTTCTGATTACCATGCTAAAACTTGTAGCTTTAGAAAGATTACAAATAGAAGCATCCACATTACATTTTAAGTAAGGAAATTCTGGTTTCTGCCATTTAGATTACACCATTGCCACATCAAACTGATGATCTGCTGATACATCTCTAGGCTTCACAAACCTCCACTCTTTTAGAATATTAACAAGAATGTAAACCCGTATCAAAAGTCATGCATGTGGGATTTATCCCAAACTTCTGAATTTCTCTGTCTCTAAACTTGCCACGTCACCATACAAATGAGGCTTATTTGATCAGTATGAGGGAGTAACAGAAGAATTGGAACAAAATCTGCTATTGATTCTGCCTTATCAGCACATTCATCCACCATATTTCTCATAGACATCAGCTCCCAACATTTGACAGCAAATTCATAAGAAATGAATAAATGCCAACAATTCTCCAAACATTTTTGACAAATGACACAAATCTGATCCACCAAAATGCTCCTCTTTGCCAAGTTGCATCTAGTTGGAGACAATCTTTGCCAACTCTCCATACAAAGTGTTTAACTTTGGTGGAATCTTAAGTTTCCACAGCTTTTTCCAATGTTCACCACCTCTGTTATTTATGTCAGAAGACATATCCACAACAATCCTATAGCCACTTTTAACTGTATAATTTCCTTTTCATCAAAGTGCCACACTTTTACATCCTCATCAACCAAATGGATTGCATTAATATCTAAATATACTAAAACATTGGAAAAAATATCCATTAAATGTCTTTAAATTGGAGCTAGTTGATGAGAGAACCATATTTTTTTTTCAAGTCGGTGCTAATTTAAATAGCAACCAATTTTTATTGAATAAATATATCTTGGCTAACGTTGGGGATAGAGTGTGGAACTCATTTACTCCAACAATATTATTTAATCAAATTTAATATAATAAGGATCTTAATTAGTATAACATTAGGCCACACCCATTTAAATAATATATTACTATTCTTGGTACTTCTATACTATCAGCATTGCTCTCATTGTAAAGGTATGCATTTTAATGGCAAGACCTATAAGAGTATTCAATCGTACAATTCAAATATATGATTTCATCTCCTTCAATATTATCAAATCACATCAAATGTGTATTGACAAAATCATGTTATATATATTTAACGTGTAATAATGATGTTGAAACGTCATGAAACATCAAAATAGATAATCTAAGTATGTAATCATGTGCACGCGTAATATAAATCTAGGGACTATAATTTGTATCAAATATACTGTTATTAAAACCTTCAAATGCCCCCAAATTTGAAGATTGTTAGTAACTTGGATAAATTTAGGAGCTTATTTGGATATTTTAATTACAAAATGAATAGTACAAGGAATAAAATGAATTTTACCCTAAATTTAGATAGTCATAATATCTTTTATTTTATGGGTAATTACAAAAATTATCCCCGAGATTTGGGTTAATTACGTAAAAAACCAGAAATGTTTGGAAATTATAAAAAAATTCCTTGAAGTTTGATTTTATGTTAAATTTAAGGGGGTAAATGCAATGTTTTTACAAATGTAATGGGAGCCATTGACATATATTTGATTATGAATTAGGTAAAGTGTAATAAAGAATCAAACTTCACAGAGGTTTTGTAATTTTCAAAATCGGTGGACTTTTTGTAATTAACACAAACTTCAGGGTTATTTTGTAATTTTTCTTTTTTGACACTGTAGTATTTGTAATTATCCCTTTATTTTATTATGTATAAATTGGACGAAAAGGTGAAAAAACTAGAAAGATTGTTACGCAAAACTTTGAATAATGAGCTGTACGAGACAAAAAAAAAAGATGACAAAAATATTGACGGTGTAATTTTTGACAGCTTAGCTTTTGTGCAGCAGATCCAGTGGGCCCTTAGCATCGCCTCCCCGACCCCGATGTTTATATTTTTGAACATCAAAAAATCAAAATCCCAAACATTCGTTCTTCGGCTTTCCTTACGCTTTCCCTCGCAGGCCTCTCTCTTTCTCTCTCTCCTCCAACTTTTTTCTATCTGGCTTTCTCTCTCTCTCTCTCTATTACGGCATTGTCATAATAAGGAGTAATAGTTGGCAAAGAGAGAAATTAGGAGGAGAAATTAAGGATGAAAGCAAACACAGCAAACCAATAAGAGAGAAAGAGGTAGAGACTTTTTGCTTTCTCCTTCGCAAAATTCTTTTCCCTTCTCCGCCGGCGGCGTTCTGCCTGCCGGAAAAAGGGATCCGGTTTAATAATAACCTTTTTACCGTTAAACTTCAAAAACCATATCACCCTCATTTGGGTTCTTTCTCGAATCTTGATTGGCCACTCGTATATTTTTTTTCCTTTATTTCCAGGTCCATTCTTTATATTACGTTTGGTTCTGGCGATTGCTACACATTCTTTGTTTGTGATTGATGTGCATTTCCGAGAACCTGTGGCATGTTTGAATGTATGGGTTTGTTTTTTTTGTTTCACTGGGATTATTCAGTTGATGGGATTTGATAGCTTAATTGGAACGGCAGTATATTTCGTTTGTTGATTTCCCATTGATTGTATTTGTTTTTGATTGAAATATGGTCACATTACATTTATTGAAATTCTTTCTTATTATTGGATAAAAAAAGGCTTAATCGGTTTGTTTATTCCCGGAATACATTATTCATATTAATGCCTGTTTTCTTGTTTTTTGAATTTTAAGAATTTTGGCATGAAGGCTGATGGAAATGGAAAATTTCACTGACCAGATATGCACACTGTAATAGTTTAGTTGTTCTTTTCTTCTATTTCAATTGGCAAGTTTTGTTGGGGGGAAAAAGAGAGAGAGATATGATTAGGGGTTTAAGAATTTAGTATGGGTGGCTATTTTGTCCATATTGGTGCTTTTTCTTGGACTCCATGTGGGATGTTTTATAATGTGGTGTCTCCAGGGAATATGCATAAAATAAGTCATTCTTTGGAAGTATGTGTTGAGTATTGATATTTTCTTGAAAGAATTATGTGTCGGCAGTGTGTGTAGGGTTTCATGTGCCTCGGTTATTATTATATATTTTAATTGACCACATTAGTCTTATTTGTGGTCATGATCAGGAAGTTATGCTGTTTATATATTATGGTCAGTCTCTGTTGTCTGGGTTTTTGTAGTTTTGAAGGATTATGATACACTGTATGCTATTTTCTTTTTACGGACAATCTGTTTTTAGGACTGCATTTGTATACTCAGAAATATTATTTACCTGTTTAGTGTTCTTTCTTCATTACAGCAAATACCATGGATCACCTAAGGACTCCATTCAAGGGAGTTGTGGATGATTTTAAAGGAAGGCTGGCATGCTACAAGAAGGACTGGCTTGATACATGTGGTTCCGGTGCAAGGTGCATTCTTTTTGTCGTTTTTTTTTTTAATGGAGATAATGTATTTTGCGAACTGAGATTTCAATTACACAGCCTAATTTGATTTTATTGTCATTCACTATTTCAGGATTTTGGCTCCAACAGCATATATTTTCTTTGCTTCTGCTCTCCTGTAATTGCCTTTGGGGAGCAATTGAGTCGAGAAACAGGTCACTTTTTAGCTTTTAGCCCGTTAGATGCTCTCACTGACTTTGTTTTAACAATTGTTTAGTGAAATAACGATATTTAACACCATACAGTAAATTTAACAAAGTAATATCAGATAAGTATTTTCATCCTGCCAATAAAAAAAGATTTTTTTATTTTATTTTGTTTGAGAGTTGTTTGTTTTGTACAGATGGAAGCTTGAGCACCTCTGAGACTCTTGCTTCTACAGCTATATGTGGGGTCATCCACGCAATATTTGGTGGACAGCCATTGTTGATATTAGGGGTTGCAGAGCCAACCATTATAATGTACACCTATTTGTACAATTTTGCCAAAAACAGTATAGGAAAGGAACTGTATTTAGCCTGGGCTGGGTGGTATGCAAAACTAACCTTCCTCATTTTTCTTTCTTTATTTTTTTAATTTGATGTTCCACTTTCATATTGAGCCAGAAGATGATATTGCTGTGTAACAAACAGGGTTTGTGTATGGACTGCCTTGCTGTTGTTTCTTCTTGCTATATTCAATGCTTGCACCATCATCACTCGGTTTACAAGAGTGGCGGGAGAACTTTTGGCATGTTAATCACTGTTCTTTTCATTCAAGAGGCCATCAAGGTACTGTAAAAGTGATTCTCTTAAAAATATTCCCCTTCTTGTTAGGGGAGTGTTTGCAAGCACTAAAAAAAAAGTGATTCTCATCTTTTAGCTAGAAAAGTTAACGTTTGTAGTGTTTGCAAATGACAACTTCTGATTCTGATTCTACTTCATTTAATCATAATCTAAAAGCACGGAGAGGGGTGCTTTAGATTTCGATTCTACTTCCTTCGTTTGTCTTTTACACACAAACAAAGCACTTTTGCAACTTAGAAGTTTTTGCAAACACTCCCTTCGTCCTTATTGTTGTGTTCTCTCTAGTTGCGAGATGATGGATTACCATCTATTATCCAGTTTGGAAATGCTTGGATAATTAATTTTCATAACATTCATGCTTGAATCACAGGGTGTGTTAAGTGAATTCCGCATTCCGAAAGGTGAAAATGCCGCGGACGAGAAGTACCAATTTCAATTGCTATACACTAACGGGTTGCTCGCAATTATATTCTCTTTTGGTGTGCTTATCACTGCCTTAAGGAGCAGAAAAGCTAGGTCCTGGCGTTATGGCTCAGGTGTGGGCGTTAATTGTAATGGTAACTTCATTGCATTCTAACTTCAACAAAAGTATAACGTCGGCCAATTTGTACAGGCACGTTCCGAAGTTTTATTGCAGATTATGGGGTTCCACTGATGGTTGTTGTATGGACCGCATTATCCTATAGTGTACCCAGAAATGTTCCTTCTGGGGTTCCAAGGAGGCTATTCTGTCCTCTTCCTTGGGAATCTGAATCACTGTATCATTGGACAGTGATTAAGGTACTGAACTGACAACGAAGCTGTATCTCGTGTACTCCATTTAAAACTAAAAAGCATCTCTATTTGCTCGATGTCTCATCTAAGGATATCTTCTCTTCTTGTTCTGTTAACTATTCTACAATTTTTTTTTTCTTGCAGTTCATTGCTTCCATAATATTACAGAACTAAAATGTTGTCCGATGAAATTGCAGGACATGGCAAAGATACCGGGGTTACATATTTGCTGCATTAATACCGGCTGTGATGATTGCAGGTCTATACTTTTTGATCACAGTGTAGCTTCACAGATGGCACAACAAAAGGAATTCAATCTGAAAAATCCATCTGCTTACCATTACGATATCCTCTTACTTGGAGTCATGGTATATAATATAAAGTTGCCATCATGAACTTTTTCACTTTTCTTTTAATTGTGGCGAAGGACCCTGTTAGCCAATCAAGAGATTGATTGTAATCTTTAATTTTCTTACTGCTATGACAAGACTCTTACCCTTTTCTTTTGTTTTTTAATTTCAGACGTTGCTTTGTGGATTGCTTGGACTTCCTCCTTCGAATGGTGTACTTCCACAATCCCCGATGCATACCGAGTCTTGCAGTTCTTAAGAGGCAGGTGAGAGGCATTACTCTGCAGGAAAAATCTTGTTGCTTAGTGTTTGTATCTATATGAGTAAAATAGTTTTTGATCTGCAGCTGATTCGGAAGAAAATGGTGAAGAGCGCAAAGGAGGGCATTAAACAGCAAGCGAGCCACTCAGAGATTTACGGAAGAATGCATGAGGTTTTCATAGAGATGGAGGGTGCCCCATCTGTAAGTGCTAATTTCTATTTTTTGTTCCTTCTAATTTTCATGAGAAATCATGTAATGGGTAAATTACAAAATTTGCATTTGAGTTTTAGCCTAATTACAAAAGAAACCCAGTTATCATTCAAAATTATAAATACCCCATTGAGGTTTGTATTTGCTTAACAAAACCTTAAGGGTACTTTTTGTGAAGATTTTGTTAATCTAATTTTTTGTTTGCTGCAGCATACTGCAGATAAAGAGTTGGCAAACTTGAAAGAGGCTGTCTTGAAACATGAAGATGGAGATACGAATGGGAATTTTGATCCTGAAAGGTGTATCGACCTCCACTTGCCTGTTCGAGTAAATGAGCAAAGAATTAGCAACTTGCTACAATCCATACTTGTGGGACTCGCTATATGTGTTATGCCTGTAATCAAGATGATACCTACCTCAGTTTTGTGGGGATACTTTGCCTACATGGCCATTGACAGTCTCCCTGGTAATCAGTTTTGGGAGAGGATTCTGCTGCTCTTTGTTCCTCCAGGCCGTCGTTTCAAGTAAGCCTTACATATTCATTGCGCATTCAACTTCTTCTAATCTATCATTTAAGGGAGTATTTGCACACACATAAAACAAGTGATTGTCAGCTTTTGGCTGAAACAAAGTAGTTTTAAGTGTTTTAAATGCCAACTTCTGCTTCTGATTTAGAAAAAAAGTAGAGGTGGAGGGTTTAGATTTTTTATTCTACTTTGGTTTGACTTTTACACACAAAGACACTTTTACAACTTATTCACCAAAAACTCCCTTTTAACTTATTCAGCTTTTAGCTTCTATTTGCAAGCCCTACCAACTTCTGATTTTTAACTTTTAGCTTCTAAATCACTTATTCTAAAAGCAGAAGTTTTGGCGAACACTCCCATAAAGATCAATGGAGATTTATGTGTTAGTCCGTTGACCGTTGCACTAGTTATGCTTCTAGTTTTTTTAAGTAAATCCCAAGACCACACTTGTTAGTTGAATTAACTCATTTGCTATTTTTCGTTTGGCAGAGTCATTGAAGGGTTCCATGCTTCTTTTGTGGAGTCGGTACCATTCAAATACATCTTCATGTTTACGCTGTTTCAACTCGCCTATCTTCTCATTTGCTTTGGAATCACATGGATACCTATTGCTGGAATATTGTTTCCACTTCCATTCTTCCTTCTGATAAGCATAAGAGAGCACCTTCTTCCCAAGGTGTTTCCACCTAATCACCTTCAGGAACTGGATGCAGCTGAGTACGAAGAAATTATTGGACATTCAGTCAGAACTAGGAGTCTATCCCTCACGGTAAATTTATCTATTCCTCATAATAATGACTCAACATCTTATAACATGTTTAAGAGCTAATTACAAGCCCTCTAAAAGTGTTTGGTATTTTTTTTTTTCAAGAAAGACCTTATAAGATACCAAAATAAGATATTAGGAGTTTATAAGTTGTTTTTAAAAAGTTGGAATTATTTTTTTAATAAGTTGGGAGTCTGGGTCGGAGGAGGGAATAAATTTCAAAGAAACTGAAAGATACCGGGTTCAAACCCCGGTCAACACTGAGTGATACCAGTTGAGGTACAAGCTAGTGGTCAAAAAATGGTATGCAGCAGACCAGATTCGAACCTGGGTCGGTAGGCATTGGGTTGTGCAAAAAAGTTGGTACTATATTAAAAGCTGTTGTTAAAAAATAAGATTTTATTTTGAACAACCTTCTTCAATTTTGACTATTTTGTTTAAAAAGATGCCATCATTTGCCATTGCTATTTTATCCAAACACTTGAACAACTTGTTTTCAAAATACGATTTCATATAGTTTAAGCTCTAAAAGCATTTGATAAGTAACATCTTTTAGATAAGTTTAACTAAACACCCTCTAAAGAGGCTTGAAAAATGTTACAAATACGACATAAGTAATATTTCATTATATCTCCTCCTTTTCATGGTTCTTGCGCCATTTCATTTCTGAAAATATATTGAGTTGTGTGAAAAACAGGATAGAGAACCACCTGATAATGATGGTGACGAAGGCGCTCCCGATGTTTCTTCCGCCGAAATACTAGATGAGATGACGACTCGCAGAGGTGAATTAAAGCACAGGTCAGTGAGCTTCAACGACAGGCAGCTTCAATCTCAGGTCGGTAACTTGTAACCATAACCACGTTTTAAGTTGGTTGGATACTCCCTAATGCTCGGAAAATAAGTTGTAATCGGTTATGTTTTTTTTTTCAGGTTGTCCCAGGAGGTTCTGCTAGAGTTTAAGGAAGATATGTAATGAAACCGTCTCATCCAAGTGTTGTCAAGAGTATTATTATCTTCGCGATAATCTGGATGACTAAGCATAACAAATACAAAAATGACTCGAGGATAGAGAAAAGGCTGAAGGGAAAAATGCGCTGTTAGAAAAAATGAATAGGCTGTACTTTTTGTCGACTCAATGTAGAAATCATGAGGTATTTCGCGTGCATCCATTCGTTGTTTCTTGCGTTTCAAAGCGGCCAAGTAAAAAAGAAGGATTGTGAAGAGAGAATTGTGGCAAAAAAGACGGTGAGGCATTAGAACATCTCTCTCTCTCTTCTTGTTTAGCTGATGAATGATAAAAGATTAGAATTTTTTTTTTTTGGCTCCTATACTTTTGAATTTTGTGATGTTTGATCAGTTAGGAAATTTAGACCGATGTATCAAACGACTTCATTCTTTCGTAGCTTAATTGATGAGACAAATTCAATTATTATTACTTAATTTTGTAGCAGGCTGAGACATTTCTGCACTACGTATGATATGGTTGTGACATTGTGTATAAATTATAATCATCAATTTTGACATAGCAGTTCTTGCAGTGGTTTTAGGTTTTTTCCTTGAGTATCATAAAACTCCGCAAAAATGGCACCCATGACTGTTGAGTGTCTTTGAGGTTGTTTAAGAAAAAACACAGAGTTACTATTTGAAATTCTGGATATGCTATTTTATTCGTTTTTATAAGAAACTAGTATCACTGTGTGCGATGCACAAAGTATAACATAACGAAGTTTTGTATAATTTTGATATTTAAAAAAAATATTGGAGGATTAGTGGGCAGGGCGATATCTCAAGATCCAAACTCGCCCACTGTCCTTTGAACAGAGGAGTGAGTTACAAGTTGAGAAGTCTTGACCGAACAAAATAAGATAGGATTTATAAAATAATATTAATAATTATATATAATATGTGTTTACAAAATATTATTTAATATATCCAACAATAAATTAAAACTTAGAAAAATTAGAAAAAAGAAAAAAAAAGTTGATTATATATTTGAAGCAAATTTATACGCCAATTAAAAATACTTATTGAGTTGTCTAAAACTTTTTTTTTTTTGAAATAAGTTGTCTAAAACCTAAAAATTATATGTCTACTAATCAGTTGAGACATTGTTGAAAGTTATACCAACAAATTACTATGTGAGTTGATTTAATAAATAAAATGAGAGTATCATATAATTTTTAATAACAATATCATTATATTTAAATCATGATTATTTAAGAAACTATCTTAACCATAAACGAATAACCAATAATTGTTCTATTGTTTGAGATTAACAAATATAAATAGCATAAATAATATAACAAATAAAAAACGTTTTTTTATGTAATAAGTATTTTACCAATTATATATTAAAAATGTTGTGTACAATATAATATTTAAACTATATATACAAGTAAAGAATCAATGTACAGATTATATAGAAATATATTTAGGATTTCAATATTTCAGGGCATTTCATGTAATATTCATACACTTGATTATTTTTTCAAACATAATACATAGATACATAAAATTATATATATACATCTAGGATTTCAAAATTTCGGCATTTCATGTAATAAATGTATGGTTGATTATTTTTTCGTGAATAAAACATATATAAATATGTACAATTATATATATATATATATATAATATTATATTTTTATTCACATTATGTTAGATGGTTTTTAATTTCTAATTTTGTTATCCAAATTTGTATTCCATGTTCGATTTTCCTGTATCGATTATTTTCATAGAGTTTGTAGTGTCTATAGTTTGGATTTTTTAAAAATTATAATCGGATATTTTCTATTTTCCAGATTTTTGGTGAGAAAAGACATAATAAAATATAAAAAAAAAAATATATATATATATATATAATTGTCCATGGATCAACATTACACTCTAGTGGTAGAGACTTTTGTTGTCAGGGTGACTGACCAGAGTTCGATCCTATATGTGAATATGTCCCTTCCCCTATTATATCCCCATTCTACTATATATATATATAGGGAGAGGATCAAGTGAGACCATGTCTCTAGGTGAGACACAGTGGACTAATCTCAACCATCTCCCACTATTAATCAATGAGTATGATTTAATGGATAAAAAATATATTAAAATATTAATATAATCAATATAAGGGTAGTAGGGTAAAATAACATAACAAGTTAGTTACAAAAATGGAATCAAATCTCTTTCTCTCTCATACATCTCCCAATTTTCCCAATCTCACGTCTCTTTCTCTCTCTCTCTCTCTCTCTCTCTCTCATTCATCCATTAACGCAAATAAAGAAAATCGTGAAGAAATCGAAAATTACAGGTTATGAAAATTACAGAAAAAAACAAGAAAAATCGGTGCAATATTACAGAGAAATAACGAATGAGTTCGAAAACTAAATATGCAACAAAACTCAACTAAATATGCAACAAAACTCAACTAAATATGCATTATCCAAAACTATAAATGCAAAAAAAAACTAATATGTAGTACAAGATATCCAACTATGCAAGACGTCATAAACTATGCAACAAAATCAACTAACAATGTATTATCTAGAAACTATCTATGCATTGTGGAATAACTAAATATGCGATACATTATGTAACATCCCATTTTTATAATTTCCAAAAGCAACATCCCATTTTCATAACTAAATATACATTATATTAAACCTATTTATGCGGTGTAGTATAACTACATATGCGATGCGACGTTATATTCAATTATGTCTTATTTTCAGAAAAAAAAATATTTGGAAAGAAAAACAAAATAACTAAATATGCATTATTTGATGTCTAAAATATTATGCAAAGGAAGAACCCTAACTATGTTTGAAAATAAAAATATTTGGAAAGAAAACAAGTTCCTTAAATTCGCCAAAAATCCGGCAAGATGTCAATTTATAAAAATCCACCGGGACCACTAATTTGAACCATAAAATCAACCACTAATTTGAATTACAAAATTACAATCTTACCCTTAAAATCGGCGAAAATTAGGAACTAATTAGAAAATCATATATATATATATATATATATGATTTGTTCAAATAAGACCACCTCTCCCTAGGTGAGACAAATGGTGTGGACTCATCTTACCCATTGATCTTAAAAAATGAAGGGATGTGATTAATTCAGTTTTTCTAAATTAGTTCCTAATTTTCGCTGATTTTAAGGGTAAGATTGTAATTTTGTAATTCAAATTAGTGGTCCCAATTTTTATGGGCTCGAAATTGACACTGCAGGATTTTGTATGATTTTAAGGACCCGTTTTTTTTTTCCAAATATTTTTATTTTACAAAGATAGTTAGGGTTCTTTTATGCATAATTAGACATCAAATAATGCATATTTAGTTATTTTGTTGGCACTGCTTTTACGAAAAACAAGACATAATTGAATATAACGCATCTTGTATATGTAGTTATACTACACGCATAAATAGTTCAAAATAATGTATATTTAGTTATGAAAATGGGATGTTGCTTTTAGAAATTATAAAAATGGGATGTTACATAATGTATCATAGATAGTTTCATATTTAGTTATTCCACAATGCATAGATATTTCGTTTAGTTAGATAATACATAGTTAGTTAATTTTGTTGCATAGTTTATGACGTCTTTGCATAGTTGGATATACCAGATTACATATTAGTTTTTTACACTTTGCATAGATAGTTTTCAGATAATGCATATTTAGTTGAGTTTTTGTTGCATATTTAGTTTTCGAACTCACTTCGTTATTTCTCCTCGTAATATTGCACCATTTTTTTTATTTTTTCTCTGTAATTTTCATGAACTGTAATTTTCGAGTTCTTCAGATTTGCGTTAATGGAGGAATGAGAGAGAGAGAGAGAGAGAGAGAGAGAGAGAGAGAGAGAGAGAGAGAGACGTGAGATTGGGGAAATTAGGAGATGTATGAGAGAGAAAGAGATTTGATTCCATTTTTGTAACTAACTTGTTATGTTATTTTACCCTACTACCCTTATATTGATTAAATTAATATTTTAATATATTTTTTATCCATTAAATCATACCCATTGATTAATAGTGGGGGATGGTTGAGATTAGTCCATTGTGTCTCACCTAGAGACATGGTCTCACTTGATCCCCCCTATATATATGTATATATATATATATATATATATAGGAATAAGATCAAATGAGTCCGGGGTCCCCAGGATAAGAACATAGAGAGACACTTCGAACTGTTGATCTATTGTTTAGACGTTAAGATTTGTCTTTTTTTTATTTAGGCATTTTGTTTTTGGCAAATTAAAGGGTATTTGAGTAATATTACAATTAATTAGATTAGTAAAAGCTTTATTTTAGGTAATATTCCTATTTTTCAGGAATAAATATATCTCTTCCCATATCTCTTCTCTAAAACCACTCCCCCCACAACCCACGTTCTTTTTCGAAGGGTCCCAAAATTTACGCCATCTTCTCTTCACAGAACAAAAAGAATCAACCCATCTTCTCTTCACAGAACAAAAAGAATCACGCCAACTTCAACTCATCTTCTCTTCACAGAATCAGCATTCACGCCATCTTCCATTTTCACGCCATCTTCACATATTTTCGAAGGATCCAAAAATTCCACCTCTCTACACTGATTTTGAGAGGTATGTGTTTTTCTTCTTTAATTTATTTCCGATTTTTAACCTAAGTTTTCTGTAACTTTGCTTTAATTTGATTTAATTTCGAGATTGTGTGTTTAAACATTTTAATTTGCACTAGGGTTTTCGGATTGTATGTTTCGAGATTGTGTGTTTTTGAGATTGGCGTTTTTTAGAACAGTAATTCGCGGTTGTGGGTCTTTGAGATTGTGTGTTTATTGTGATTGTGTGTTTTTTTCATGATTAAACCAGAAAATAATCATTATTAGAGCAGAATTTTCATGATAACAATTTCGGTAGTACATGTTTATTGCTTCCTTAGTATTTTTTCATGCTTCGATAGTACATGTTTATTGTTTTTATTATGTAGTTGATGTTTGGGTATTTTTTTAATGGTTGATTGGTGTTCTAGTATATGTAGTTGTTTGGAGCATGTGCTTATTACAAATTTTTGTTTTCTCAATTTTATATAGGGTTACTTATATGAAGTTTGGATTGACTTCTTAGCAATAGAATTATGCTATGATGATACATGGTTTTTATTTTCATGGTATATTTTGATGTTTTGTGCGTTCTTAATTTTTTTTCCTAGTTTTTCAGGTGTTTTTATAAGTGTTAATTGAAATGGCGAAAGGTAGCGGGAAAAAGGAAAATTATATCCAGTAGTGAGGAACACGAGGTATTTCAATAAAAGATATAAAGATATTCCTGTAAAAACGAAGAAAATCTTAAAAGATATAAAGACGCCAAAAAAGAAGTAAGAAGAGCAATATATGAAGCAAAAACCAAGGCATATGAAGATTTCTATAAAAAACTAGATACTAAGGAATGAGAGAAAGATATATATAAAATAGCTCAATTTAGAGAAAAACAAACAAGAGATCTAACCCAAATTAAATGCATAAAAGATGAAAATGATAATATTTTAGTGAAAAACGAGGACATAAAAGATCGATGGAAGAGGTATTTCAATAATCTTTTTAACGAATCGAAGAGGAATGAAGTCACATTAGGAGAACTAGGCCAATCTGAACTGAACAGAAACCGTACCTTTTATCGTAGGATTCAACTTCATGAAACAGAAAAAGCACTAAACAAAATGAAAACTGGCAAAGCAGTTGGCCTAGATGATATACCAATTGAAGCATGGAAATATCTAGGTGGAGTTGGAATTGCATGGCTTACTAAATTATTTAATGTTATCCTAAAAACTAAGAAAATGCCTAATGAATGGAGAAAAAGTGTATTGATACCTATATATAAAAACAAAGGGGATATACAAAATTGTGCAAATTACAGGGGAATTAAATTAATAAGTCATACAATGAAACTATGGGAAATAGTTATAGAAGCAAGAATAAGAAATGAAACTAGTATATTAGATAATCAATTTGGCTTCATGCCAGGAAGATCCACAATTGAAGCTATACACTTAATTAGACGACTATGTGAATAATATAACGAGAGAAAACAAGATTTACATATGGTTTTTATTGATCTTGAAAAGGCATACGATAGAGTCAACCGAGATATAATGTGGCGCATATTGGAAAAAAGAGGAATAAAAATAGCTTACATAGATGCCATAAAAGATATGTATGATGATATAACAACATGTATCAGGAGACCAACAGGAATATCTAGTGAATTCCCAAACACTATAGGTTTGCATCAGGGATCCGCTCTAAGCCCTTACCTTTTTATCCTAATAATTGATGAAATCACTAAACACTTACAAAAATCCATCCCCGAATGTATGTTATTTGCGGACGATATAGTTTTAATTGATGAAACAAGATAAGGAGTAAATGCAAAATTGGAAGTTTGGAGAGAAGCACTCGAATCATAAGGTTTTACTATAAGTAGGTCTAAAACAGAATACATGGAATGCCACTTTAGTAAAAACAACAGGAACAACGAGACGAAGGTTAAAATTGATTGACATTAAGTGAGTATAACAAAGAGTTTTAAATACTTAGGATCTATAATTGAAGAGAACGGAGAAATCAATAAAGATGTCACACATAGGATCCAGGCTGGTTGGAATAAATGGATGAGTGCATCTTCTTGTAAGTCCAAGTGGCTACGATAATCTAGAGGGGAGGGGTGAATAGATTATCCCGGTTTTTCAGATTTTGCCCTCTTTTTCGTGAAACTCAAGCAAAGATGAAATGCTAAGTGCGAAAAGTAAATAGCACACGTCGATTTATAGTAGTTCAACCCACCTAGGGCCTAATCTACTACCACCCCAGTATATCCGGGATGGATTTCAAAAAGAAAAAAGGATTTTATTAATTTGCCAAAAATTAATACAACACCTTGAGGATTACCACAACCCTCTTACACCACCTTGAGGATTCCCACAATCCTCTTACAACACCTTTGAAGATTACCACAACCTTCAAACACCTATCACCTAGATCACCCAAGTGTATTCTTACCACAAGAATACTCACAAGGATGTCTTGTGTTGAATGATGACCAAAATCAAGATTACAACTCAATAATGATTGATACAATATGAGTACAAGTGTAATCAAGAATTGAAAGCCTAGACCTCAAATGTGTGCAAGTGAAAGTGCTAAGGCTAATATAACAAGATATATGAAAGTGTTTGCTTGATTGCTCTTTGCTTGTGTAGAGTGTTGTATCTTGTTGCTTGAATGAAGCCTCTATTTATAGGAGAGGACTTGGCTTTCATTTCCAGACATTGGCTCCTCCTTGGGGAGTGATTTGCTGCAAAAGAAACCATTTAAAATGATCAATATAGCTGTTAGAAATCAATCCCACAAAATAGGGAAAAGCTGTTTGAAAACGCAACGGATAGTTCTTTGATAAACATGGGTTCGACCGTCGCTGAGATAAGATTGAAATTGAATTCTGTGAATTTTTACACAGGGGGACCGATCGGAGGGGGGTGCGACCGGTCGCCCTTAGTTGTGACCGGTTGGACTTGAAGAATTTACGAAACAGAGAAGTCTGAACCAAGAGGGCTGCTCCGAGGTACCGGTCGCCCAGGGGTCGACCGGTCGCCCACCTGGTCGACCGATCGCCCTCCTCTTTTTTTCTTACGTCCCATTTTCTGTTTCAAAACTCAACTCAGGTACGGGTTGCCCTATAGGGCGACCTCGAGCCTGAAACAAATGTGTTGTCCAATTTTTATCGAAAATAAACTTCAAAAAATACTCCGAAAAATAGTAAAAACATTTTAAGACGGTCGGAAGTATTTAGACAACATTTAGGGACATTGTTTTGGTTTAAAAACTCATTTGAACAAACTCGAACAAAATCATCAAAATCATGATAAAAACATTTATCTAACACTTCTATCCTTTGTGACCGTAAAATACCATTAAAATTGAAAGGAAAATTTTATAAAACGGCCATAAGGCCCGCAATACTTTATGGCGCAGAATGTTGGGCGACTAAATATGAACACGAACAAAAAATGAGGGTAGCAGAGATGAGAATGCTAAGATGGATGTGTGGACACACTAGATTATATAGAATAAGAAATAAACACATTAGAAACAAAGTGGGAGTAGCACCAATAGATGAGAAAATTAGAGAAATGCGATTAAGATGGTTTGGACATGTCTATAGGAGACCTTTAGATGCACCCGTACGACGCTTAGGAGGTAGAGAATCATTCACACAAATCAAAAGAGGTAGAGGTAGGCCTAAAAAGACTTTGGAAAGAAGCTATTAAACAAGATATGTTATACCTAGAAATAAATAAAAATATGGCTTGTAACCGTAAATGATGGCGCGATATGATCCGTATAGCCGACCCCACATAGTGGCATTAAGGCTTAGTTTGTTGTTGTTGTTGTAGTGAGGAACACGAGGGGGGATCACAGTGATGTTGGGAGGGGGAAGGTATTTTTATTGTACACAAATATCGGCCCTTTAATAGTATATGAAATTGTGATTGTTTCCTTGTTAATAAATTTATGCTTTTATAGTATATTTTTGTTGCTTTCATGGTACATAGTATATGTTTTGCTTTTTTGGAATAGTTATTACTCCAGTAGTACTATTTTTATGCTTCAATAGGTCATCTTTCTTGCTTTAGTAGTATATGAAGTTGAGATTGCACCCGTATTAATAGATATATATGCTTTTACAAAGACCTTTTTGGCTTTCATGGTACATAGTATAAGTTTTGCTTTTTTGGAATAGTTATTTCTTCAGTAGTATTGTTTTTATGCGTCAGTAGATCATTTTATTTAAGCGATAATTTTGCAAGCATGATGTACAAAAGAACGAGAATATAAAATTAAAATCGCATTACAAAAATAAGTGATTAGAGATATTTTAATCCCAAAAATGCACGATTCTAAATTATAAGTTAAAGAAGCAAAATTAATATGATTAAAAAGCGCTTTTGTAAAATCAAGTAGCAACTTAAAAATATTGATGAATAAATTTGGTTAGCAATTAAAAATTATCAATGAAGCAAAAATCAATACTAACAAAGCAAAAAAATCATTACTATCGTTGCAATGATTTATAAGTTGCAATGACTTATAAAGGTGCAATGAATTAAAGCAAAGATAGATGAAGCAAAAAACAACAAGAACGGCGTAAAATCATTACATCGTGCAAAAAAACCAATACTAAGGAGTAAAGAGGCATAAAATCATTACTATCATTTTGGATGAAGAACCGTGAATGGCTAGAGGCGAGAGAAATTACAAATCTTTTCCATATCCAAAATTATAACCGTCCATAAATAAAATCAGCATTTTTTTCGGTTTTGACTTTTATTACCTTAATGAATAACTAACGAAGTAGAAGATCATTATTATCATTGCAAAAAACCAATACTAAAGAAGCAGAAAATCATTACTCCGCGAATGGCTATAAGTGAGAGAAATCACAAATCTTTTCCATATCTAAAATTATAACCGTGCATAAATAATATCAGCATTTTTTCCGGTTTTGACTATTATACCCTTAATGAATAATATTTATGGAAAAAATAGAGTAACAATTGATTTAATATCAACCATAGATCGAAAGAGTCCAATTGATAGGATGTGTCCCTACGTTCACACTCAAGTATCCATATATATTATATTAGTTATATGTTTATAAGTTATATATACACATACCAATTATATATATGTGTGTGGGGGAGGATCCAATGAGACCACATATTATAGTGAGACAATGTGGACTCATCTCAACCCCCCTTTATCTATATCAATGGCTAAGATAAATAGGGGTTAAAATTACATTAAATATTTAATTAAGGAAAAATAAGGGTATAATTGTCAAAACAAATATGTGGGGACCATTCAAATATATGGAATCAGTTATTGGGATAGAGAGAATCACGAGGGGAGAGAGAAAATCGCGAGAAAATCACACTGGAGAGAGAAAATCGTGCATGTGCTCTGCTATGCAGTATGCTGTACATTTATCATATATTTGATGTATACTTAACACTATTTTAATGTATGTTTAACATAATTTTACTGCATATTAAAATGGTCAAACAAAAACATGTGGGGACTGTGAATTAAGGAATCAGTTAGAGAGAGAGAGAGAGAGAGAGAGAGAGAGAGAGAGAGAGAGAGAATCACGCTCATTAACATGTGAGGACCGTGGATTAAGTAAATCAGTTATAAAGAGAGAGAAAATCACGCTCATTAATGTATTGTATATTTAACATATATTTAATGTATATTTAACAATATTATATTGTATATTTAACATATGTGTACTGCATATTACAATTGTCAAACAAAAATATGAGTGTATAACAAAACACATATAAGTATACATCAAAACACATATAAGTATACAACAAAAAACATAAGTATACATCAACATAAAATACATACATCAAAAATTAACTACTTATACAGCAAAACACATATAAGTATACATCGAAAAATATATAAGTGTGCAATAATCCTCACTACCTCCTCGTAGGCCCTCGTTTTCTCCACGTCAGCATCGTCTTCTTCACCAATCCTCCAATCCTAAGATCAGAAAGCCCAACTCGAGCTCGTCGGACGGGTGCTGAAACGTGATGACAAACCAAAAATCCCATTCAACTCCAAGCCAACTAGCCACAATCAGCAACCACAACGGGCTTCGCAGTCCGGCCCGAAGAGACCCGAATTTTTCCACAGCCTTCACAACGCTGCCCCCTCAACAACCTCGCCCAAACACCACGTGCTTTCTAACCCACCGTTTTGGCGGTGCGGATGAAGAATGCGACCGTTCGTGTTTGGGCCATCGCCAAACACCACGTACGAGCCACACCGCTACGCGACCCCGTGTCTTTGCCATCGACTTACCCAGCCGGTGTGCTTTTGATGAAATTCTCGCCGGCGAATTTTGATCCGAGATGGATTCTCCTCCCACGCTCCCGGCGGTGAAATCGCCGCCTCGCACATGTACCGGATCACGTGGTGGAAGGTGGAGCCCTTCTTAGTTACCAAAATTAAATGATATTATGTAATTACACAATTACAATGTCAGCTTTTTTTCGATTTAAAATAAATCAAAAATATTTATTAAATTGGGTAAATCTCAACCATCTAAAATTACAAATTTGTGGACAGGATTAGTCTACACTGTCTCACTCTAATTAAGTGGTCCCATTTGATCCAATCCCTATGTGTGTGTTTGTATTTCATATGTTATTATATATATATAGGGGGAGGATCAAGTGAGACCATGTCTCTAGGTGAGACACAATGGACTAATCTCAACCATCCCCCACTATTATTCAATGGGTGTGATTTAATGGATAAAAATATATTAAAACATTAATTTAATCAACATAAGGGTAATAGGGTAAAATAACATAACAAGGTAGTTATAAGAATGGAATCAAATCTCTTTCTCTCTCATCCATCTCTCAAATCTCACGTCTCTCTCTCTCTCTCTCTCTCTCTCACACACACACACACACACATACGTCTCTCTCCATCTCTCCTCTTTCTCGGTCCTCCATTAACGCAAATGGAAGAACTCGAATCGTGAAAAAAATAGTAAGAAGAAGATGCAATTTATGTTTCAAATGGTTTCAAAAAAAACTCGTTTATATTCAACCTACACTTTATAAACTGATTTTATAGAGAAAAAAATTGTGAAGAAGAAGATGATTTCTATTCCAAATGAAACAACCATGAATAAGACGATGCATCCGTGTAGACATCAATGGAGAACTCAAATCGACCATTAAAATAAACTCTTAAAACTATAATTTTCACAAATAAGACGATGCATAGATACTTAATGAAATGATGTATAAATACTTATGAAACGTTGCATATATAATTATGAAACGATGCATATATTCAGAGGATATTACATATTTGAAAATATGCAACAAAAATCAACTAAATATGTATTATCTAAAACTATCTATGCAAAATAAAAAACTAATATGTAGTACAAGATAACCAACTATGCAGACGTCATAAACTATGCAACAAAATCAACTAACTATGCATTATCTAGAAACCATCTATGCAAAGTGGAATAACTAAATATGCAGACATTATGTAACATCCCATTTTTCATAATTTCCAAAAGCAACATCACATTTTCATAACTAAATATGCATTATATTGAACCTATTTATGCAAAGTGTTGAATAACTAAATATGCAAAGACGTTATATTCAATTCGCGTTGTTTTCGTTAAACAAAGTGCCAATAAAACAACTAAATATGCATTATTTGATGTCTAATTATGCGAAGAGAAGAACCCTAACTATGGTGTAAAATAAAAATATTTGGAAAGAAACAGTTCCTTAAATTCCGCCACAAAATCCCAGACTTTCAATCTCAGCCATAAACCTACTGGGACCACTAATTTGACTTACAAAATTACCACCTTACCCTTAAATTGGCGGAAATCGTAAATTAAAAAAAAACTGAATTAATCACATCTCTTCATTTTTTAAGATAAACGGGTGTATAAGATGAGTCCATACTTTGTCTCACCTAAGAGGCCTGTAACTAAATCCTATATATATATATATATATATATATATATATATATATTATATATATGTTAGCTACGTGTACATATGTTGTGTGGCATAGTGTATATTAGCTTTAATCATTATATATAAACATATATATATATACACTATATATATATTTAATATGTTTTCTGATTTCATTATTATATAATTTTACTATTTTTACTATTATTATTGCTTTCTAATAAAATATATATTATTCCCCAAGATTTCCAGAGAAAAGAAATTGGTTTTTTATTCTATGAAAACAATGTACACTCGCACAGCTTATTTATAGGTGTATACCTACCTTAACAAAGCTAACTATATAAGGAAAATATACAACAATAATATCCTAGAATATCTCAAAAATAATATCATATTTCTCCTATAAATAATGTGACCGATCCCTTGCAATCAATCGTGATATCCGACTGCATCCTTTGCAATCGATGCCGTGATATGCCAAACCTTGCACTATCATAATATTAGCTCATTCACAACACTCCCCCCTCAAGTCGGCTCAAATATGTCCCCGCATTCTCAACTTAGATAATATCTTGGAAAAATGTTGAGACGAAAGACCCTTTGTAAACACATCCGCTAGTTGATCCTCCGATCGCACAAAAGGAATACAAATCACCCCCGCTTTCTATTTTTTCTTTTATAAAGTGTCTATCTATTTCAACATGCTTCATTCGGTCGTGTTGAACAGATTATGTGCTATACTTGATTGCTTGTTTTATTGTCACGAATAGTCTCATTGGACAAAAAACCCGTATCTTCGCTTCTTCCAAGATATTTTTCATCCACACCCCTTCACAGATTCCCAAAGCCAAGGATCTAAATTCTCGCCTCAAAGACTAGAACGAGCTACTACTGATTGCTTTTTACTTCTCCAGAAACCAAATTTCCCTAAGAAAGCACAATATCCGAAATAGATTTTCGATCAAGTAATGATCCAAACTTCCAACATCGGCATCAGTATATCTCAACCTCCATTTTTTCACCTTTAGCAAATAATAACCATTTTCCGGAGAGCCCTTTAAATACTTAACAATCCGTGAGAACACCTTTCATGTGCTCCTCATTTGGGTTTTGCATAAACCGACTTACTATCCCCACCAATATGATATATCGTAGAGTATGGGAAAGATAAATGAGCTTTCCTACCAATCTCCGATATTGTTCCCTATCAACCATTCCACCATTCAGACTTTCAACCTTATGATTAAGTTCAATAGGGGTATTCACAGGTTTTACCGCTAATCATACCAGTTTCCTTTAAAAGATCAAGACGTATTTTCTTTGTGATAAAAATATCCCTCTCCTTGACCTTGCTACTTCAATTCCCGTAAAATACTTCAAATTACCAAGGTCATTGATTTCAAACTATTTGTTTAATTCCTCTTTCAATCTGTGTGCCTCCTCACCATCATCTCCTCGTAAGGATGATATCGCCACATATACTAGTAAGATGGTGATTTTGTCATTCCATCCATGCTTGAAAAACAAAGTGTGATCTCCTGGCTTTGATTAAAACCTTTGTTGCGAATAGACCTTGTAAACTTCTCAAACCATGCTCTTGAAGATTGTTTAAGGCCATATAGTGATTTCTTCAATCAAGCAAACTTGGTTTACTCCCATAACTTCTTCAAAGCCTGGTGGGATTTTCATATATACCTCATCCTCTAGATCTCCATGTAGAAAAGCATTTTCCACATCAAGATGATTCAAAACCAGTCCTTTTGAGCAGCTAAGGATATCAAAACCCGAATAGTGCTTATCTTAGCCATCGGATTAAATGTCTCCCGATAATCTATCCCGTAGGTCCGGTGTACCCTTTTGCCACTAGACGCGCTTTGTATCGTTCAATGGATCCATCACTTTAAATTTAACAGAAATACCCATTTGCATCCAACCGTCTTCTTTCCTTTGGGTAGAGTTGTCGGGTTCCCATGTGTTATTTTTCTTTAGTGCCCTTATCTCCTCAAATACAACAGACTCTCCATTTCGGATCCTCCATAGCTTCCCGAATACCTTGGGTACTTGGACACCAGAAATATTAGTAGCAAAAGCTCTATAATGAGGATTCAGTTTACTGGTATGACATAAAATTAGATATAGGGTGTTGCATACAAGTTCTAACTCCTTCGAGGGTAATAGGAAGATTAAGATCTTTATGAGAGATACTTGAGGAGTTACCCGTGTCTTCCGTAAATGGTTATTTCAGTGGTCTAAAGACTGGCAAAGCAAGTTTGGAGGATGGATGATCTCTTTTGGTCTTCTTGAGTAAACACTAACTCCTTTGGAGACTTATTTTGTTCCCGATTTGATGTTGTGTGTTCTTGGTGACCAATTGAGTCATCCTTCTCTTGATTCGGTTGTAACTCCCCGATCGAACCCGCTCCATTCCTCTCTCAATTTCAATTTCCCCATTTGGTTCGAACTATTTTCATTACCACCACTTTTCGCACCACTAGTGTGGTCATAATTTGGAAGGGTGTTTATAATAGCTTCCCAAACCAATGATGGACTAGATCCACCAGTGTTCTCTTCACTCAACATATTCTCCCCCTGAAGAGAAGATTGGTGGGTGAAAGGTTGGTGTTCTACAAAGGTGACATCACGAGAGATTAAGTATTTTCTCGAGATGGAGGATGGAAACACTTATAACCCTTTTGTGATGGTGAGTAACCAAGGAAGATGCACTTCAATGCCTTTGGGTCAAGTTTAGATTTGTGAATATCCAAATTATGGACATATGCAAGACAACCAAATACACGTGGTTGAAGAGAAGAAAACAAGTGTTTGGGCAGAGGGAAAAATTCTTTCAAGCTTTTTTAGTGGGATATCAAAGTTGAGCACTCTACTAGGCATTCTATTAATCAGGTAACAACCTGTGAGAATCGCATCACCCCAAAAAACTTTAGAAACTTTCATTTGGAATAACAAGGCCCTCGCCACCTCTAATAAATGCCGATTTTTCTTTCAAATGACTGCTTTTGTTGAGGTGTCACCACACACGATATTTGGTGAATAAATTCCCATTTTTCAAAGTATTGACCTAAAGCGCCCGATACGTATTCACCCATTATCAACCAGTATTATCTTAATTTTTTTTTCAAATTGATTTTCTATGAGATCTCTGAAAATTTCAAAAATGGATGCTACTTCGATTTTCTTTTGAGCAAATAAAACCCAACACATGCGTGTATGATCATCAATGAAAGTAACAAACCACCTCGCACTGAGATAAGGTTTGAAGTCTAGATGGCCCCCATATATCACTATGTATTAGCGAAAATGGACTAGAAGGAGTGTATTATTTTGCGGGAAAAGGGACACGATGGTGCTTTGCAAACTCACATGTCTCACAATGAAAATCAAGTTTTATTGCTCTTGAACAATGACGGAAATAATTTTTTCAAGTAATGAAAATTAGGTGACCTAATCTAAAATGCCATCTCATAATCTCGTCTTTATTTTCTCGATATTTCCTCACACTCAGGGCTTGTGCTTCCTTGTTTTCCTCTTCATAGATAAAGAGATCAATCAACTCCTTAGCATTGCCAATCTTCTTCCCTAAGATATATCCTGAAATTCACAAGCATTAGGAGAGAAAATGACAACACAATTCAGGTCTCTCCGTTAACTTATTGATCAAATAAGGTTACAAGATAGTTTGGGAACATGTAAAATGTAATCAAGGACCAAGTTTTCGGATAGAACAATAGATCCTTTACCAAATGCCACCGAAGAGAGAAATCATCACTATTTTTATTTTTTGTTGACTCAACAAGGAGTGTATGTGGAAAAGTACTTGGAAGAACCAAATATATGATCCTCAAGCCCCGAATCAATAATCCAAGGGTTATCATCAAATTTAACAAAGTGCACTATCATATGTACCTATTTGAGCAATATTAACAAAAGAGTGTGAGGGGAGTTTTCTCGGTTTTGGTTGTATTTGTTCAACAATTTTTGCAAGACTCTATTTGAGGTTTATCAAAACTTGTTCCTCGGTTGTTGGTTGGCTTTATTTTGCTCCTGGTCACCATAACCTGTCAGCCCTTTGCCAAAGCTTGACCTTTTCCCGGACCTTTCAGACCCTCTTCCAAATCCTGGTGGCTTACCATGGATTTTCCAAAGAAGTCTCTCGTGTGTGTCGTGGCTTGTTGCAAATATCACACCACAAATCATCCTTCTCGTCTTGCTTCTTTTGCCATCTTTTCCATCCACTGATTGACTTGGCTCTTCTCAATATCTAATGCGTAACCTTCTCGATGCTAATGGTGCTTCCTTTTTCATCATCACAAAGAGTCGACTCTCCTCACGCCTAATCTCTCGCATAGGCCTCGAATCGAAGGAAAAGGTTTGGTGCTCGAATTCTTCCTCTAACAAAGATCATATTCGTGGTTCAAGCCCCTAAAAATCAAACACCCTCTCATTTTCAACAATCTTCCTATATTCTAGAAAATCCACCTCGTCTTTCCATTCATAATCTTGGTACAAGTCTAATTCCATCCAAGATTGATTCGAAATGGTAAAATATGCCATAACATTCATATTCCCTTGCTTGGTATCATTAACCTTTCTTCGTAAATCATACAATTGTGAGTCGTTATTAAGATTTGAGAACATCGATTAACAATGTCCCATAACTTCTTGGTCAGACGCAAAGATAAAATTTTTGCTCACCTCTAGTTCTATAGAATTAATCAACCATGCAAGAATCATAGAATTTTCAACTTGCCATGCCTCATAACTAGCATCACCCATCGCCGAGCCTTCCTAGATCCATCTAACTTAACCCATCTTTCCACGTCCTCTAATGAAGAACTTTACGGATCGAGCCCATCTAAGGAAATTGCTTCCATTCAATTTGTGTGTAGTGATGTGAATAGAGGAACTTTCACTCAATCCATGGTTCTCGACTTGGTGTGGAGGTATCCGAGGTTTTAACCTCGCATATTTGACTAATGGGTGTCGAAATTATTGAGTAATCAAAGAAGATAGCATGGCTTTGATACCATGAAGATTTCCAGAGAAAAGAAATTGGTTTTTTATTCTATGAAAACAATGTACACTCGCACGCTTATTTATAGGTGTATACCTACCTTAACAAAGCTAACTATATAAGGAAAATATACAACAATAATATCCTAGAATATCTCAAAAATAATATCATATTTCTCCTATAAATAATGAGATGTGACCAGATCCCTTGCAATCAATCATGATATCCGACTGCATCCTTTGCAATCGCCTCGATATGCCAGCTTGCACTATCATAATATTAGCTCATTATTCCTAAACGGTATCTCCACTATTGCCTCATGTATTATACTAACCCTTTTATCGTGTATGATCCAGTAAATACATTGGTGTCATCCTTTAGTTTCAAATTTACCACGTCTAATCTAGTAATTCTCATGTTTCTAATGCTACCACGTGTAGTCTAATCGTACTTATTAGTCTGACCCTTAATTTTTTTTATATTACAAAGTACACCAACTACTTAAATTAGCAATACGACAACTACATGAAAGTTCTAGGATTATGAAATTGATATAAACTGATGCAAGTAACAAATAATTAACATATGATGCATGAACTATATTGACTAGGTAAGTAGTGAGAGGCTTGGATATTACATATATATACATATATTACATAATCACATACATAGCTGATAGCGCATTATATATATAAGAGAAATTAAATTTTCTTTTAATATTATATATATACATATATATCACCGTCGACAATATAATAAAGTTGTTTAAATTCCAATAAAATTCTAGGTTTAGATAGCTGGACTCAAAATTATTAAAGGAAATATATAAAGTGAGTTTCCAATAACTCAATTTTGATATGAAAATTATTTGTTTAAAATAAAAAATAATTGATTTTTTTAAATACTTTTTAAAACAGAAAAATAAGACAATAATGCAAATAAATAAGTGAGGATTCCCAACATATGTATAGCATAATGAATGTTGCCATAATTTAGATTTTATTTGTGAATTGTGAAACCATACAAAAAAAAAATTATATACACATTATTTTCAAACTATAAATGAATATTTTAAATCTTAACCAACAATATCATTAAATGACATCACATATTTCTAATAGCAGAAATGAGTATATGAAAAGCATAAGTATTTATTTTTTTTAACGAATTTTATATGAAATCTATTTTGTCATGTGTATCTGAAAATTGAACCATTTTCTATGCAAATATATAATAATCAAAATAAATAAGTGGAAAATTTCCAACATATAGCATAACAAATTAAATGTCCTCTAATTTATATTTTAACTGTAAATTGCTTTGATACACACTACAAGAAATAGATGATTTTGGGACAACATTATTTGCGACAACATTTGGTTGTCACAAAATGGATTGTTTTTGCGACGACTTTCGTAGCAAAATAATTTGGGCCTGGCATGCTTTGGGAAAATTGGCCCAATTAAAAGCACAGATTGTCACAACAATTGTTGTCGCTAATAACCTTGTCGCAAAAACTCGAATTCCTCCAGATTTTAGCAACAATGTCGCGCCTATTTTTTTCTCTTCCCTTCTCACTTTCTCTCTCAAATTGCTGCCATCGTCATTCTGCCTCCGTCTCCGACCGTGCCTCCATCTCTGTCTCTCACTATCACATTCTCTCTCTCTCTCTAACTTTCTCTATCTCTCTCTCTCTCTCTCTGTCACAGTTAGCCGCAGCGATCGATTGCCGTCGCCGCCGCTAACTCCATACGACGCCGGAAAAGTTGAGACTCCTTCGCCATCACCGCTCCGCCTCCAAAGGACCCTCTTCGTCATTAGGTCCTCATTTTTGTAAAGCGATTTTGCCAACTGATGAATAAAGTGCATGGTATGTTAATCTGATTAATAATACTTGACATTGAGACGATGATATAATGATGGTTTAGCGGCAGAGAATACAACAATATACTATTGGGAGTAAAATACAAAAGATAAATATATAATTTGTTCTATTGAGAAATTTTTGTTAACACTTTCACCAAATTTCACCAATTAAGACCTTTGTCTCTAATTTGTTGGTATTGTATAAGTTGTTTTCAAGCGATTAAAACCACATTATCTGTTTTTGTAATTTCATGTTCATGTATTGATTGATTACTTGATGTCCATTTGGGGCAACCAATGGGTATTTTAATTATTGCATTTGGAAATTTTGAGTGTCTAGTTAACTTGGGTAGACTCAATAATGATGACTTATTTAAGCTGTTTTGATAATCAATCACGAGCTTCAAATTTAGGGGAAGATTTAGATAACAATAAAAGTCCTGGTGAGCTTTTATCCTCTTTGTGGGTTAGCAGAGTTGCAAGTTTTTAAGCTGCATTTGATACTATTTTTAATTTTGTGTTTTAAATTGACAATGAAAGGTTATAACTTGTGGCTATTTCAGGTTACAATGCGAGTGATTCAATTCAGATAAGTTAGCCTGACTCTTGACCTGATTAGTTTATTGCTTTTGTTATACAATTTGAAGGTGAGTTGGACTTGAAGCTCTTCTATATGCTATATATAATTTCTATCTTTATCCTGTGTTACATTGAATGTTAATTCCTCACAAGAATTTATTTAGTCAGTAACTTAGTTTGTATTGATGCTTGGGTCGAATCATTAGTAAATCTCATGAGATGATGAATTCAATGTACCTCTCAAAAGGTCATAATGAATATATTTGTGGTGGTGAACTCTCTCTTGTCCGAATAAGATCGTTGAATTTGAGCTGCCTTTTTTTTTACATGACCAAGAATGCAACCGTGAAGTTCTCTTTGCCTGGAACTCCGATATTTATTTGTCGAAAAATGTTCATTTTAGATGTGTATCATTTCAAAGAACATAACTTCTCGATGTTTATTGGTCCGGTATGGTGGCATAATATGAGCATGGTTGTTGTTGGTGCCATGGCCATTGAGATTGTTTTTCAAGAAACTAATAGTGTTTAGATCAAATTTTCACTTTTTTGAGAGGGGAACTAGTTTATGTATGAATTGGGGAGGGAACAAACTGTGGGTGTTGTTCCTTTTTTGTTTGTGGTATTTGAAGTGCTTAGTGGGTTCAATATGCCAAGAATGTCAAGGCTAGATCAAAATGTTCTCTGGGAAAAAACAAAATCTGTTGCTGGAAAAGCAATCCAAGAGCCGCATTAATATGTTCTCTCGAATTCAAGAGATGCAGGGAACCCACCCACAAAAGGCACTTGCATTATTACCTTATTAAAAATCAGAAAATAAAATTTAGATGTACTTGAACCTATGGTACAAGATGACTTCATTAACGATGAAGAAGATGCAACGGATGATGTGTATTCTCAAGATGATGAAAATGAACTAAATGATGATAATGATGATGATATTGATGATATGGATGTGGAAAACATTAGCATTAACACCGACTAATGTATCGTATACTTCATGATAACATGTGTTGTGTTCATAGTTTGTTGTTTTATGTGTATCATTTAAGTTTATATTATATGTGCTTGAATAATTTATTGTGCAATTTTGATGTAATTGATTTATGATTCTTAATTCAGTTTTTACATCATGTCGGCCATGCAAACGTGCGCGCAGTTCATCCGGTAGAGCTCACCACCACGCGAGAATCCGCCTAGGTTGCCCTCGCAGGTGTGAGTCAAAAGATTGTTCTTGTAACTTATGTTAGTCAAAAATCTATATTTTTCATGTCTCCCAGGTTGCTTGAATTTTTATTAAGTTTGAAAAATTAACAGAATCTGTATCTACCATATTTTAGCTTGTGTACTATTTCTTTTCCTTGTGTGCCAAATATGTTTGTCAAAGAATTGGTGCATGTGCTTGCAACAACATTGAAAACTTTAATAAGCCTTGTTGAACTAGAAATTGGGTTTGATCATCCTGAGCTTTTAATAAGTTTCATGTGAATTGCACATCGATGATAAATGATATGGACGCCGTTATGTCTTACAATCATATATGGTAGGCATTATTTCTTTCAAATTAAAATTTTCACTATTCAGTCTGTCGTAACATCCATTAGTACTAAATATGGTTTGAAGGCAGAACCATGTGATTCTTGATCTGCTAATATATATTAATCTAGTGCCCACTTAAATAACTCTCTTCACCAAACTTCAAAAGTATCACTAATCATTTCTTGATTGAAATAGGTAAATAGGAAACATATTTTGTATAGCTCGATGCAGAGTGGCATCATGAAAATGGGACCCTTGACAATGTGATCTGGTAAAGCCTACAGAAATAAATTTTTCCAATCAAGGATGAACCTGTTATCTGTTAAGGAAATATTTAGCTTCAAACAATATACAAGATCAGTACAACTGTCAAATTTAATATAGATATTGGCTGCTGATGCACTTTCTAGATCTGTCTCAGGAAGATTTTGTAATATAGAGCATGAGTCTCAACATTATTGAAGCTCTAATATTTAATCCTAGTACTAAGTTTAAGAAAATGCTAATGATATCACTTTTTTATCATCTGTTCTCCAAGAAAACATCCAATGCCATAATATTACTGCTCTAATTCATCAATTGATGAATGTAATATATTTTATTCATGCAGCCCCTCCAGTAGCTCGTAAGGGCCGAGGTACGGCGAAGGGAATTAAAACTTATCAACGAACATCAAACGGTGAAAAACTCCATGTGGAGTTTGACGAGCAATATGAGACATGGAAGTCCTTAGGCGTCGATGCATCATTATACGATAGTGCGATTGGGATCCTTACCCGAGATCATTGCGAGCCCTTCCACTATGCATGGGCTGAAATCCCATTGCATCAGCGGACACATGTTTTTAACACCTTGTTGGTACGTTGCAAATAACGTGTATTAACGATAACAAGTTGTGACAAATAACATCACCACGTCATCCCAGGGAAAATGCGACGGAAACGTTATTGTGTCAAAATTGTCGTCGCAAATGCAATTGCGACAATACCAATTGTCGCAAATAATCTATTTGCGTCGACTTATTAGCAACAACGTTTTTGTGACAACATGTTGTCGCAAAAAATCTATTTGCGACGACTTGCTCTCTTTTGCGACAACAAATTGTTGTCGCGAAAAACAACTTCTGCAGTAGTGACAATACGTAAGTTATCCCTCCTCTATACATTACTTTTAAACCAATTCTAAAAATTCTAAATATGACTAATAATCACATTAAATCAAACAATTTATAATCATTTAAAGAAGTCTTCCAAAATTTGTAATATTTATTTTATTAATGATGTATAATTATGTGTGTGTATATATATATATATATATATATGTCTTTTAGATAAAAGAGAGTACTTTACTCAGTAGCCAAAGTTACATCCCTTAACCAAAATACATCAAGACTTGCAGTGAGTTCCAATGTATAATATTGTACATTTAAATTCTCTTTTTATTTGAAAATACATACATATTCAATATAGCCTATCATTTTATTTGTTTGAAAATAAAGACACTGCATCCAGCTGGTTGAATACTAGACTAAAGAAAAATATATGTTTATGTATTCTTAGAGTCTTTTTAGTAAATCATTTTTTTTTCAAATATTGTTTTGAATATTGATGTTGATGCTGCGTTTTAGGGCAGATCACTCCAAGTTAAAGTTTCTAATTTAGTCAAAGTCTTTTTCTCCCAAACCTGAAAATCTTCAATGATGGGAACTTTCCTGCAGTACCAGCAAATGTTAGGAGGTCCCTGGGGGTTGCCCAGAGAGGCCCCTCTAACGCTCAAGTCAGCATGGTGAACGAGAGAGAAATATAAAAAAGTAAATCAATATTGAATATGAGTTATGAGATTATGAATGAGTTTCTTGCAAATGAATCGGAGAGACCTTTATATACCTGGGTGACAGGCCTATGGGCCGCGTAGGAGAAAGTGGCATGTTGGTCAGTCCCGAACTTTTTGCACCAGGTTATTCCATTTGTAGCCCATTGATTATTGTGAAATTAATAAGACTAATCCAATATATAAATTTAATTATATATTAATAATAAAAAGCATATTTTTCCCCCAACATAAGCCCATAGCTCCGGTGTTGCGAAGATATGGAGCAGTGCAGGAGCAAAATTGATATTGTATTTGGCTTCTCTTGATCTAGTTTCTGGGCCACGGAGGCGGGAGAAGCTGAGTGTCTTGTGAATATGTAATATGTGTAGAAGTTGATCTCTTGAAAAGGATTGTGTACCCTTAAGATGTGTGGTCCCCAGAAAGATGAGAGGTTCTCGAGCACCTGAGCCAATGAATTGAGTTTTTACATGTGAAGAGTCCCCATGGGACTTAGCCTTTTGGAAGGAAACATATTTCTTGTGAGTGGGTGGTCTTCGTGGGACTAAAGAGTTGAGGAGAATGTCCACAGAGAGTTGGAGTGAGGAGTAGAGTGTGCCAAGTAATGAAGAGGGAGATGAGAGTCTGGGAGCCTTGGGAAGATGCCCGACAGTGCCTCCTTGGTGTGGGAAAGGGCGCCCTCCAGGCGCTCTTCAAGGGCGTGCCCAAGAGCGCGCCCCGCATGCCCTCCAATGTGGGGAGGGTGCGCTCCTGGGGAGCAGCCCAAGCCCCTCAGTCCGTCCTTTGCATATTTCACCATCTTTTCCAGAGTTTCACACATTTCGTGTCAGATTTTAGATTTTGGCCTTTCTTCACTTCCGCTCGGCTGCCGGGGCATCACTGGCCATTCAGTTTCTAGTTATGTTATTCCATTTCCACCTTTGCCTATGGGCTTTGATATTCCCCTTTTAGCTCCGGAGCTATGTTATGATGGTGAGGGGCCATTGAGTTTCAGTCGTATTCGTGCCCGAGTGAGGAGGCTCCCAAAGAGGATTCTGAGGGAATTGAAGAAGCAAGTGCGGAACTTGGGAAGAAGTGTGATGGCTTCAAGGCACTATATGACCAGGAGGTGTCTACCAGGGGAGAATTCCTAAAATATTCTCATGAAGTTTAGTTGATTGCTTCAGAGTGGACTTCTCCTGTTGGGTCCTACAAAGCTTCTTTTGATTATCACGATACCATTTTGGATGATTCCTCCTCGTACTTTGTGCGAGGGATCCGCCACATCCAGAGGGTCCTACGGGAGAGAAGAAAGGTTTCTAGGGATATTATTGTGTTGCTCGACCCGGGCATTTCTGACGAGAAGGAGGGTAAGATTGGAGCTTTGCGTGACATTCCAGATGATACCACCGTGGAAGATGGTAACTCGTATGATGTGGAAGGCACTGGGTCTTGAGCTTTTCTCGTTGTTTAGTGACTTTGTTTTGTCTTTCTTCCGCCTACTTGTTTAAGGCGTGGTATGATTCGCCCCACTTGTTTAGGTCATGTTTTTGAACACTTAGAATCGTGTTTAGTTTTTTTGTCTTCTAGAACATTATCCGCCCTTCGGGGTGAGTTGGTAACTCTTAGATATTGTTTGATCCTTTTTCTTCACATCCTGGCTATATGATGAATCTTGGTACTTTCCGCTTTCGGCAGAGTTGTTTATGAAGTAACATATTGCTGTCACTGCGGGGCACGACCTATCACTCCAGGGAGGGACACTCGAGCTCCCGCCGGTAGCAGACTTCCCCTTGGCCTTCTTCTTCTCTTTCTTCTTAAAAAGCCATCAACTCCGCAATATCAGAAAAGGAAGCAATCAAAATGTACAAGTAAACGGGAATCAATGTATAGAAGTAAAGCAAGATGGGATACCCAAGAACTACCTAACATTTAGAAGATTTCAAACAAGCCGTGAGACCTATAAGCTTCCACCATCTTCTTCCGGGAAGCGGAAGTACCTCGGGCAGTCATAACCTCTGAAACGCACTCGTGAGGAAGCTTCCAACCATTATCCCTCACATAGAAGATGTCCTCCTTTTATAGCCCACCAGGAGAAGGAAATCCATCAAGAAACTAACATTGAGGACGTGGGAAGAAGTGCAAGAAGGTGTCACCAGAGACTTCTGGGTGTAGAACAATGAATGGAATCCGTCTATAGTCGGAGTCAAGCCCAACTGCCGCATAGCATGCTGATACCCTTGTATACATGTGTTGGACTAGGGAATCAACTGACCAACACATGCCCCACCGACCTAAGGATCGAGAGGAGGAAAGTATCGGGAAAGCACAAAGACAACCAATAATCTATAAAGGTACACTACGATGAAGCCCTCGGGTGGATGAGTGAGCCTCGGCGCCCAACTCCTGGGCCAACATCACAAACGCCAAAGAAACCTTAAGCCGCTCACGTAGTCTTCGAAGACAAGCGAAGGACACTCGAGTGGCCAACTCTCCTGGGACAACTGCTCAACTCCTAGGAGGAGGCCTATACTAGTACTTGGTAGGGCGGACATGGTCAGGACTATCTTCTTCAGACTCCGCCTCAAAAGACTCATTACTTGAGATCGAATCTGGCATAAGCTCTACTTCCCCATCACCATCAAAGCACAACTCTGGAGCAAGGGGAGGAGTATCAAACTCTGTGGAAAAAGGTGGACATGGAATGACTGAACCAGAAACCAGAACACTCAGTAACACCTCGGCCTCCAAGCGGAATGGAAGAAGTACCAGAATCCAGAATAAGGCTTGAAACATATGAAAACTCAGGGGAAGACGGAGAATAATAGGAAGAAAACAGACCAAGGGGCTCGGGATGTCCCCCATGGGCGCGCCTTCCTCTGCCGGGGAGGGCGCCAAGGGGACACCCTTGCCCACTCCGGGGAGGCGCCTCGGGGCGTCCTCTACGGCCCAAAGGGCTCTCATCTCTCCGCTCGACGCACTCCACCTCTCCATGGATTCTCACCTCAAGTCTCACCTCACCTCTCACTTGTAAGAAATTTCCTTCATCTTCTAGAAAGCAAAAAATTTCAAAGTTGAGAGGTAGAGAGATGTTAGGAATTTTATTGTTTAGATTTTGATGAATGCCATGTAAAACTTAGAATAGAAAGTTGGCACCCCAATTCTTGTTGTAAAATGCATTGTAATAAATAGAGCTGGCCAAGCCGAGTTAAGTCGCCTACGCCTAACATGCAAGAAGACAATCAAGATCGGAAGGAAAACTCTCTGCGAGACAAATGAGTATGGCAAAGAAGAGTAGACGAACTCTATCAAGAAGCGGTGAGAGATGCAGTGGAGCATCAATCAAGTCAACTTAAGAAAAGCCAAGTCTCAAGTTGAAGTGATGTAAGAGTCATCAAATGATTGGAAGTCGACTCTAAGTCACCCGGGAAAGCAAGGAAATGCAATCAAGTCGAGATAATCGTAAAAGAACCATTGCATTTAAATCAAGAGATTTACTTAAACAAGTAATATCTCCATACCACCTTTCTTGGAGTGCTCGGTCCCGTGCAAAAGGAATGAACCAATGGGAAGCACTACACCGTGTCGAACTCGAAAAGGTGAAAGAACAATTCATACGAGGAAACGGCAACTCCAAGAACGCAAGCCAACGATCGCAAGGTGACTTTCAAAAATAAGCCTATCTCTTCAACGGGCAAATTTTTGAAAGTTCACTATAAAAGGCCGAGGAGATTGTTTGAGAAAGGATGACACACATGCGAGATATACAAGCATATTAGAAAATCGAAACATTCTCAATCCTCAAGCCTACATTACGAAGTACATCAATCCAACACTCACTGTGAAGGAAAGAGAACTTCTATCGCTTGAAGAGGAAACTTTTGAAAAACAAGGGGTCTACATTCCGGGAAGGATTGTAGAAAGGTTCAAGTTGAACCAAGTCTTAAGCTTTTGGAGGGCTTCGTGATCAAATCCAAAGAGCTTGAGCAAGTGAGTCAGTAACAAGGCAAATGCCTGTGAAGAAGTTCGAGTCGCACGAGAAGCCACCGTGTGATCAAGGCGTCTCGGATCGAGTCCCTGATCAAGTCGGCCGTTGTGATCAAGACTTGTATCCGGGACTTACCACTTTGTAAACCGATCATTACTTAGTGGATTCCTCCAGAGTTGGAGAAGAGAGGAGTAGAAAAATTACCCCATCTTCGAACCTCTATAAAAACTTTATTGTGTCATTTACATTTCAAAGATTTAAATTCCTCGCACTTTTAATTGCTTATATCTCACGATAAATTTTCTATCCATTTGATAATTTATAAGTACTAAATCAAGCTCTAAAATCTTGCTTAACCAAACTTAAGGGTGTTAAGTCTTCCAATAAAATAAAACCACGGTTGAGTCAAATTATAGCCAACAACAATCGAGTTACTCCATCAACGGCCGAAAGTCTGTTGAGAGATTAACTCTACCGAGTGACTAATTCGATGTCCATCAAGGACACAATTGTGTAGAATCAACTCAGAGATTTAAAAGGACTAAATCGAAAAATTTGGTAAGGTTTATTCAACCCCCTTCTAAACCTTACACTTACACCCCTTGGACCTACAAGTGGTATCGAAGCGATTGGTTCATTGAACCCTCCGCACCGTTACTTGAACTAGATCTCCAAACTTTTCAAAGTCCGCTTTAGTACTTAAACCTTCAAAACTCTTTTTATTAAAAGTCATTATCATGGAAGCAAATTTGACACGCATCCCTATGTTCACTATTGAAGAATTTGATGATTGGAAAATTCGTATGCGAAGTGCTCATCTATCAAAGATTACATGATGAGATGTGGATAGTGATAGAAGATGGGCCTCCGCAAATATTAAAGGTGAACACAAATTGCACGAAGAGTTGCAAATCGAAGGAGAAGAAGATGTCGCCCTGCACGGTCCATGGTTGAAAACCAAGAACCGAGTGGACAAATGATGACAGAAAAGATACAACCTGGACAATGTAGCCAAGGACATCCTCTACAAAACCTTGGACAAAGCCATGTTCAACAAAGTCAAATCATGCAAAACGGCTAAAGAAATCGGGACAAGTGACATTGATTTGTGAAGGCTCGTGAGCAAATCAAAGAAAACAAATTATCGATGGCGGTACAAAAATTTGAAAACTTCAAAATTATCTCGGAGAGAACCTGGATCAACTAGACGCTCGGTTTACATGTAAATCACAAATGAGTCATCTACACTTGGAAAGGAATATACACGAAGAAATGTGTATGAAGATCCTAAAAGCCTTCCAAATGAATGGGAAATGAAGGTCATGGCACCGAGACACTCCATGGACCTATCAAAGACATCCAATCATGAGTTATTCTCGCACCTCAAAGCCTACGAGTTTGAGCCGAGAAGAAAAGACCAGGAAGAGACAATTGTACCCAAAACAAATGCTTCTAATTGTCAAAGATGGGAAGAGAGCCGAGGTCAAAGAGGCAATTGACCCGTAAGAAATAGCCCGATGGTTAAAAGATTTAACAAGTTCTTTAACAAGAACTACAAGAGAGGAAAGGGTGAATCTTCCGTAAGACACTCGGCTCCCTCCAAATCAAGGGAAGACAAAGCCAACCAAGAGAACATATCATCAAAAAGTTGAGTATCAAAGGGCCGACAACTCAAGAATAGAAAGAGCTGATCAAAAAGCTCAATATCTATGTTGAACTCAGACAACCAGGTCACTATGCCATTGATCGCTCATATCCTGTAGTCAACAAGTACAGAGATGAAGAAGAAAGGAAGGTCTTCGAGAGAAAGAAGACAAGAAAGGAAAAAGGCAATGATGGTCAGCAGAGATCTGAAACAAATAAGTCAAGAGAGACAAAATGATTCAGAGAGCAAAGAAGCCGACTACTCAAGTGACTCAAGAAGAAGCCCCGACCGCTTGATGGCCAAAGAACAAGATCAACCTGATCAAGAAGATGAGGTACAATCTAACTCAACAAACTCGACACTAGTGATAGTGACTCAGACACAAACACTTCATCACCCACTCGATCTTTATGATTCATTAGGCAAAATGATGAAAGATTTTGAACACATTAAATCCTCACACACACTATTGAATGAGGAAAACAGCCTACTCAAAAGTCAAAACTCAAAGCTGACTAAGGAGCCGAGTACTCTAAGTCAAATAGTCATTGAGAATGAAAGGTTAAAGGTCGAAAATGCTAAATTAATAGCGAAATTGCCGCTATAGAAAAGAGGGAGAATGACCTCAAGAATGTTATTGCTTCATTCACTAAGGCATCTAAATCATTGGATGATCTTATTATGAGTCAAAGAGAATGTGGAGACAAGACAGCTTGGGATTTAATTCCTCTGTGCCATGTCAAACCTCAAGAGTAATTTTGGAAAAAGGATCTTCAAGTCATGAAGAATCAAAAATCCAAAACTCTAAATGTTGCACACACATTCACTCCAAAGCACAATACTAAGCAAACTGGCCTTGGTTACAAAGGAAAAGGAAAAAATGGCCCAGTTGAGTGTGCTGAAAGGACAATGAGAAGAGGTTCACCGAGTCCTCAAAGAAACTCCAAACAGAAAATACTCAGAAAGAAGAAGCAGAGCTACCAAAAATCCCGTAAAACCCATAAAAGAAATACATATGATGGGGATGGTAGAAAATATCCAAGCCAAGCCGATTGGAATAATGTGAACTATCAAACACGACTTATGGAATATAAGCCCAAATGGCAAAGGCCATTCCAAAAGTATAAGAGCTTTCATCAAAGACACATATGCACCTAGGCACTACACTCAAAGACACCACAATTACCCAAGGAAGGCAATTGCTAAAACACATATGCAGCATACGGCATAAAAAGAGACAAAAGTATGAACCTAGAATCCCCAAGCAATTTGCCAGGATTAATTATGATTATGGCACTCGATAGATGGCAACCTCTTAGAGTCAAATCATTTGGCTATAGGTTGGTTGGATCATCTTATAATTTAACCCCTCAGACCCGCATAAGTATGGGTACCTAAAACTTAATTTCCTTGATTGCAGTTTCAAGGAACAAATGAGTGCCAAGGAACCTGGTACATGGATAGTGGTCGCTTCCGCATATATGACAGAAATAAGAGAAATCATCAAAATTCAAGGAAGTCAAAGGAGCAAAAGTCATATTTGGGGGAAATGAAGCTCCTGGTGAAATAAGAGGCATTGGATCCATCAAGAGAATGGATTAGAAATCACAGATGTTGCATACGTTGAAGGACTCAACTTCAACTTATCGAGTATCATCGGCCCTCGACAAGGGCTACAATGTTGGATTCAACATGGGTACATGCCAAATCAAAGAAATTGAATCAAATGAAGTGGTGCCGCAAGGATGTAGACAAAAAAATATGTATGTAGTGGATTGGTCAACCGCAACACCCAAAGACTTTGTCTACTAGCAAAGAGCACAAATCAAGTCAGTTATTGTGGCACAAAAAGCCGAGTCACCCGAATTTCAAAACGATTAACAAGTCGGGCAAGAAGTCATCTTGTAGAAGGACTTCCGGACTCAAGATACAAGAAGGAGAGTATATGTGATGCATGTCGGAAGGGAAAGCAAATCAAGTCGTCATTCAAAGAAAAGACATGCCCATCCTCAACAAGAATATTGCATCCGCTTATATGGATCTATTTGGCCCAAAGGAACCAAACAAAGATAAGTGGAAAGAAATACACCTTGGTGGTAGTAGATGACTACTCAAGATATACATGGACAATATTCATGTGCAAGAAGAAAGAAACTCTACAAAAACTACCACAAATGATGAAGAGGATTCAAAATGAGAAGAGTCAAACCATTATCAAAATAAGATCGATAGAGGAACCGAGTTTGTCAATGGAATAATAACTCGATTGTATTGAGAATGGTATTGGTCATGAACTATCGGCAGCAAAGACTCCACAAAGATAATGGAGTTGCAGAAGAAGAAAATAACCCTCAAAGAAGCAAAGAAGGACCATGTTAGTCAAGGGTGGTTACCAAAAAGATTTTGGGTCAAGCAATTAACACAAATTGCTACACCCAAAACAGATGCATGATAAATAGACAAATGACAAAGACTCTATGAGATCCGGATCGAAGAAAACCAAATGTTGCATATTTCGTAATATTTGGATGTAAATGCTTCATCCATAACAATGGCAAAGACAACCTAAAGGCTTTTGATGCTAAAGTCGATGAGGGTATCTTCTTAGATACTCAACCGAAAGCAAAGCCTACAGAGTACTCAACAAAAGAACTATGGTTACAGAGGAATCCATTCATGTAGTATTCGATGAGCCAAATGTAAATGGAGAAGACATTGAAGAGTCACCGATAAGTCAATCATCCAACCATACGTAAGAGTCCCTATGTCAAGCCAAGCCGAATTATCAATTCGTAAGAAGATGAGATAGTCAAATCTCAAAAACAATGAAAATTTGCAGCTAAGCAATAACGAGAGAGCCGACCACACCAACACAAACAAAGTCGATCAATCCAGCTAACTCACTCCAACTCTGATGTAAGATGGCCGAGAGACCATCCACCGAACTTGTCATTGGAGATATAAGAGAAGGTGTCAAAACAAGATCCGAACTCAACAAGAAGCCATGTTCACATGCTTCATCTCGCAAATAGAGCCAAAAGATGTGTCACAAGCATTGGATGACACACATTGATTCAAGCTATGCAAGAAGAGTCAATCAGTTTGAGAGAAATAAAGTATGGGAATTAGTGCAAAGACCCATACATCAAAATGTTATTGGAACCAAATGGGTGTTCGTAAACAAGATGAACGAGGAAGGCTGTGGTAAGAAACAAAGCAAGACTAGTAGCCAAAGGATATTGCCAAGAAGAAGGGATATATTTTGATGAAACATTTGCCCTCGTAGCAAGATTGGAAGCTATAAGGATGTTTCTTGCCTATGCAAATCATAAGAATTTCATTGTATATCGATGGATGTAAAAAGTGCATTCCTAAATGGTTTATTGGAAGAAGAAGTATATGTTGAACAACCTCCAGGATTTGAGCAGTAAGACTCTTGGAGATAAGGTATACAAACTCAAGAAAGCCCCGTATGGATTGAAACAGCACCCGAGCATGGTATGACACCGTCTCAATTTCTAACCGAAAATGGATTCACAAAAGGAAAAGTAGATAGAACACTTTTCGAATTCAAGACAAGAATAGTATACTTTGCTTGTTCAAATATATGTGGATGACATCATTTTTGGATCCACTAACAAAGAGTCAGAAAAAATTTTCAAACTTCATGCAAAGTAAGTTTGAAATGAGCATGATGGGAGAGCCGACATTCTTCCTTGACTCCAAGTGAAACAAATGAAGGATGGAACCTTCATAAGTCAAACAAAATACACCGAGACTTAATGAAGAAGTTTGGTATGGAGGAGAAGTCTTCAGAAAAATACCAATGAACACATCACCAAAATGGACATGGATGCGGATGGCAAGCCAGCAGATCAAACAAGATACGAGCACTTATTGGATCATTGCTCTATCTCACAAAGCCTAGCAAAGCCGACATCACCTTTGTCAGTAGGTGTATGTGCAAGATTTCAATCTGCTCCAAAAGAGAGCCACATGACAAAGATCTAAGAGAATATTGAGATACCCGAAAGTAAGCCAAGAAGTAGGCCTATGGTATCCAAAGGAAGGTGGATTCAAGCTAATTGGCTATTCGATTCGACTATGCCGGATGCAGAGTGGACAGAAGAGCAAAACTTCAGCACATGTCAAATGCTAGGAAACAGACTAATTTCCCCGGTTTAGCAAGAAGCAAAACTCAATAGCCACCTCTACAAATTGAGGCGAAATACATAGTCATGGGCAAACTGTTGTGTTGCCTAAGTCCTATGGATGAGACAAAGAATGAGAGACTATGAAGTGGAAGAAAAAGAAATTCCAATCATGTGTGATAACACAAGTGCAATAGCTATCACTCAAAATCCCGTTGCACTCAAGAACAAAACATATTGATGTCGATATCACTTCATAAGAGACCATGTTGAAAAGAAGGACATCATCCTGAATAAATCTCAACCGATAAACAACTAGCCGATATCTTCACAAAACCATTATGTGAGTCAAGATTTGAAGAACTCAAACATGAGTTGGGATTAATTGAACCGAGCCGACACTCGGACAATTAAAGAAGAGAAATGGAACAGAAAAAGGGGGAAAAGGAGCTGAAAATGAAATCACCAAGAATCACCAGATCGGAAAGACAACTACACCGAAGTCACCGATAATGAGTCGCTAAGAGAACTGTGAGGAGTAGAGTTAAATCGGCCTAAGAGATAAGTCAACAACTTATGAGCAAAGTGACAAAACGCAATGTTTTGACTTAGCGAATGTTTTAAGGAACACGTCAAAGATAATGATGATGTGTACGGACATAAAGCCGCACACCAAGCTTATGATTGGATATAAATGCTGCCGCATTAAATACGAGAGACGTGAAATGCTCAATAGGCGTGCGAAATCCAAGCCGTTGATTTCGATCACAATTCAAAAACCGCCGCACGCCCTTTCATAAACCATATTTAAACCATTTTCGTCCGCTTCTCTCTCACACTTCTAAAACTGTTCATCTCTTTCTCTCAAAAGCAAAGGCAAAAATACTCTCAAACCCTATCAACTTTCAAATCAATTTCTCGAAGTTTTTTCCTTGATACAATCCTCGAGAAATGGCACCAACTTATGACTTTACCAAGTTAGGAAAGCAAATCCACACCGTTCGACGGTGGATTTTGACTAATGGTGAAGCAGGGGTCCGACGACACCCTGGTGAAGAAAATCGCCGAAGTTGGAAACGTCCGGACTAAAACCGCTTTCTAACTTTAGAATATCCGATGACCTATGTGGTCAAGTCGCACAATTCTACGTGAATGCCGAGATTCACGATGAAGGAATCAAGTCATCTGCTCACGGAAAGCAATGACTATCTCTCCAAGGATTTGGCAATATTGCTCACTACCAGGAAGGAGCATCCGAGATTAAAGAAGCTGATGTAAACTTGGCCGACGCCCGAAAGAAATAGCCAAGTCCGACTTTGCCGATAAAATAATATACACAAAAAACAAGAGATCACAAGGAGGATTATCACAAGTTGTTGGACATAGTTGCCAAATGTATCGACATCAAATTTGGCAGCTTTGACCAATCACAAAGGCGAAGCCGATTGTAATGGCTGCAATCATCGAAGAAAAGAAGATCAATCGGGCCGAGTTTGTCTACAAAGCAGACTCGCTGCAACATGGGGAACAAGTCCTTCAAAGAAGATGGTTCATTTGGAGGTTCCCTAGGATATGGCCTCGGTGATTGGCCGCTATTGGAAGTGAAAGGAGTCCCTCTTAGACATGGGAAAGCATTCCATGTTAACAAGAGGATGTTCGTGAGCTAACCTCTCTCGGCGCTCGTGCGAGCTTACGCCAAGAGAGGCGACACTGAGGGGGAATCACCACCCCGAAGATACAAAAGCTTCCTCTCCACCCAAGAAGAGAGAGCCTGCCAGCCTACTAAGAAGATCACGCCCCTGCAAAGAAAGAAAACCAAACATGTTTCGCCCCGCAGCAGAGTCACCGCCCAGCGAGCCGTGTCTCCCGCCCATGCAACAAAATGGCGAGAAGGACTCACAAATACCTTCTCCGATCGTCAAGAAGAGGAGAACCGAGAAGCCACGACGGCCCGCTCCTCGAAAAAGACACCAAAGACCGCCCCCGCCCCAAGACTCGTAGAGGACACCGCCCAACTGTAAATTCCCCAGTACAAACCAGAGAGAAGAAGACTCGTCAAGGGGCCGAACAAGAGAAACCAAATGAGTCGGCTTATCACTAGCACAAATACGGAGACTACCGGGAGAAGTAGAGTCTCCGATGTAATTGATGAAACAACCAAGTCTCTCACAAGGCGATCGCAGAGGCAACCCGAAACACAGCTTGTAGCTCACACAAAAGCACAAGAAGAACCCGCCAGAGCGGATAGTGATGTAATGATCCTATCTCCACCTTACCCGGACATCCAAAATCGTCTGCGTGAGTGGAGGAAATGGAAGTTGAGCAAGTCAAGGAACAGTTCCAACGGCCGAGTTCATAGAAGAAGAAGAGGAACTGCTAAATTTCCTTGGATTAACTATCGTGTCCCAGCTGGATGAAGACAACCGCACGTACATTCTCAGTAGATCTACAAGGACAGGAGAGAGAAAAGCAAGTCAAGAAGCCGAAGCACGTGAGAAGGCAAGCATCTTCCCTATCTCCGCACCCGTAACACACACATCCTCTCCTTGATGTCTTCTTCTCACAAAGACAAGGAACCGAGAATGTTGCTTTGCCACGTAAGAGTTGCAATGCAGCAAGCATTGCACGAGTCAAGAATCCTTCACGAGCAAAGACTAATGGAGGGACCAGGAGAGTCCTCCGAACACAATCGAAATCGATCCAATGGGAGTGGTTCAAAGAAATAGCCAATGTTGTTGCTGCTACCACTTCCCGCTCACTCGAAGAAGGCAATAAGGAGCCGGCGATGAAACTCGGCTAGTGGGGACCCCATCGAGCCAACCCCTATTGAAGGTGTGCTACCACCGCCCCAACGGCTGAACAATCAATCGAAACAATGGGAGTTTGGAGACGAGTGACCCCATTCCAAGTCACTCACCGGTGCACCAAATGAGGGGAAACTCCCTCCACCGCAAAGAAGGTCGGAGGATGCCGCAGATGACTCCGCAACGAATCAAGGAGGCGAAGAAGAGAAATTACAATCACAAGAAGAACATCAAGTTGCCATCAACGGCTCGACAGCTTGAGACTCGTCTCACCGAGGTGCCAACGCTAATGATCTTTCTGATGCCGATCGATGCGCGAGGCACGAAGGAATGCCTGGGAGCTAACACTGGGCGATGAAAGTGCAATCCATGGGGTTGAGACTCCAACGGATGCCACCGAGAAGACCCTAAGACAAATGACACCGCGAAAGGGAGGACCAGCCTCGCAAGAGAGACCGGGGAGGAAATGAAGGCCCACGGGAGGTTGAGACTTCCCGGGTAAAGAAGTCGAAGTAGAGAACATCCCTCCTGCTATCATCGACCCATCCGAGAAGGAGATCGCCGCACTTCATGATTCCCAGACAACCCCGATGTCACTTTTCCGGGATCGGGCGAAGAAGAAGCCGAGTCATCCCCATGACAAATCCAAAAGACTCACCATGGGGTGTTCCAAGCACGAGCAAGTCTCGATCCCAAGACTACTCAAAACTTTTAACTTTGATGATGAGTCACCACTCGAAATCTCATCATCGTCCGATGACGCCACCGATAAGGCCGAGGACTAGTCTACATCGAAATGGAAAAATCACCGAGACCAACAAAGTCATAAGACAAACCGAGGCTCAAGAGCGGGTCCACTTCACAACAAGACCTACAACAAGAGACCACTGCAGCTCCTCAAGCCGTAGCAGGATCAATTCCCAAAAGAACCGCCCGCGCACCACTCATCATCAAACATATTCCGGTTGGCGGTGATGAATCCTTCGTAGAGTCTTTTCCTTTTTCACCGAAATACCGGAACTCCACGAAGAGTCGAAAACGAACAAGCACGCTATCACAGACCACCTCCTGTTTTTCACTCAAGCACCATTGTTCCAAATTTTTTTGATTTTGATGTCAGTATGGCCATCACCGCAATGAAGAATCACAAGTTCGAGAAGTGTTCAAGGCACTCTTTGCCGAGGTTGAACGGATGGAGAGGCATCAGCCTCTTTGGACATGCGCCGGACAACAGAGATGCCAACCTTGACTTGAGAGGCATCACACAGTCGGGATAAGGGAATGGTGGCAACAAGAACAATCAATGCGTGTGGAACAGGTGAGATACTTGAACTTTGTTCAACAAGTCACCGTATGGAGAGTCGAAAATGCCGATGCAAAACGGCCGAGAGAACACATTGAGCATATGCATGAAGCTCACACTCGCCGAAATCAAGTCAGCTGCGTGAGCAAAATACAAATGATATACGTAACTTGGAAGAACACATGACTAGAAAATTCAGCCTTCTCATGGCCGAGATGAAGCCGATTTCAAAGCAGAGTCCAACGCTACTCGATCCGGGAGTTCCGTGTCGCTTACAACGCAGCAGACTTGAAGCGTAACTCAACCATCGAAGACTCGATTTCATGCTTGCCAAGATGTTCCCTGGGTTCCTCTATCCTTTGATGATGCCAAAAAGGGGAAGAGGAATACCTTAAAGCAAAAAATCTAAAGTCGAAAAGAAATGAGCAAAGTAGAAGGAAAATCACCGAGGAAGTCTTGAAACAGAAGAAAGGAAAGCTTGTTGAGGGGAAGGATCACAGATGTAACATTGATGATTGCACAAACCCCCAACAAGGTCCTGTCACGGTGACATTATAAGCGAAAACTCCCGTGACTCGCCACTCCAACACTCTGTATCTATGGCCGAGAAGAGAAAAGAAATTGAAGCGAGGGATGAAGGAAGTGGAAGGAAGAATGGATGCCAGGGTGATGAACATCTTGAAAGAACATGGAGGCATTCCATTGACAGAGACACTTATGCCATCTCGGATGTCGGACAGAGCCACGATCGATGAATTTAAAACACTCGAACTGAGGGATACTTTGTAAATATGTCCATGGCTCAAGCTTGGGACTTGTATCTTGGGAAAAAGGTCTCACCTTATGTGAAGAAGTCGACAGCAAAGCAGACTTCCTATCCTCTGCTGGTCACTCGCTAGTCACTCACCAAAAGAAGACCCAAAGACAAGATACGCCCGAGGTAGAGGAAGAAGCGATGGTGGAGGAAGAAGCTTGCACTAGGCCTCGCCCAAGAATATTGAATACGTAGATCCGGAAAGAAAGGAGGGATCTATCAAATGGGCTTGACCAAGTGGCAAATTTAAAAGTGGCTAAATCTAACGCCGAGTATGCAAAGAGATTAGAAGAAGAAAACAAGAGACAAACTCGGCTATGGCAGAGAGAGACAGGAAAGAATAAGAAGAGATGAAGCTTCCAGAAAGCATATGAGAAGAAAAAGAAGGCAAAAATGACGATGAGAAAAAGAGAAGAAGAGAAGAAGATGCGGATCAAGATGAAAGAAGGAGACAAAAAAGGAGATGAAGTGTTCTTTGTCCAACCCTTCGGGTAGTTTATCATGTAAATTACATACAATGTAAGTCTTCGTAATAAAGCTATAAACTCTTTATTTTTTGTGAAGACAAGTATATACTCGATACACCTTGTAAACAAATTGTGTTAAGTACAAGAATGATATGATCAATAAAAAGATTGATTCTCGCATACATTCTATGTCAATACACTATCTGTATGTATCTTTGTTATTTGCATCTTTGTATGGTTTAAGTTTTGGCATCATCAAAAGGGGGAAATTGTTAGGAATTTTATTGTTTAGATTTTGATGAATGCCATGTAAAACTTAGAATAGAAAGTTGGCACCCCAATTCTTGTTGTAAAATGCATTGTAATAAATAGAGTCGCCAAGCCGAGTTAAGTCGCCTACGCCCTAACATGCAAGAAGAGTAGACGGAACTCTATCAAGAAGCAAATGAGATGCAGTGAGTGGAGCATCACCAAGTCAACTTAAGAAAAGCCAAGTCTCAAGTTGAAGTGACGGAGAAGAGTCATCCAATGATTGGAATCGACTCTAAGTCACCTGGGAAAGCCAGGAAATGCGAAATAAGTCGAGATAATCGTAAAAGAACCGTTGCCGTAAATCAAGAGATTTACTTAAACAAGTAATATCTCCATACCACCTTTCTTGGAGTGCTCACCCCAGAAGCGTGCAAAAGGAATAAACCAATGGAAGCACTACACCGTGTCGAACTCGAAAAGGTGAAAGAACAATTCATACGAGGAAACGGCAACTCCAAGAACTCGCAAGCCAACGATCGCGCAAGGTGACTTTCAAAAATAAGCTATCTCTTCAACGGGCAAATTTTTGAAAGTTCACTATAAAAGGCCGAGGAGATTGTTTGAGAAAGGATGACACACATGCGAGATATACAAGCATATTAGAAAAATCAAACATTCTCAATCCTCAAGCCTACATTACGAAGTACATCAATCCAACACTCACCGTGAAGGAAAGAGAACTTCTATCGCTTGAAGAGGAAACTTTTGAAAACAATGGGTCTACATTCCGGAAGGATTGTAGAAAGGTTCAAGGTTGAACCAAGTCTTAAGCTTTTGGAGGGCTTCGTGATCAAATCCAAAGAGCTTGAGCAAGTGAGTCAGAGTAACAAGGCAGTTGCCATGTGAAGAAGCGAGTCGCACGAGAAGCCACCGTGTGATCAAGGCATCTCCAGACCGAGTCCCTAAGATCAAGTCGGTCATTGTGATCAAGACTTGTATCCGGGATCTGTACCACTTTGTAAACTGATCATTACTTAGTGGATTCCTCCGGAGTTGGAGAAGAGATGAGTAGAAGAATTACCCCATCTTCGAACCTCTATAAAAACTTTACTGTGTCATTTACATTTCAAAGATTTAAATTCCTCGCACTTTTAATTGCTTATATCTCACGATAAATTTGCTATCCATTTGATAATTTATAAGTACTAAATCAAGCTCTAAAATCTTGCTTAATCAAACTTAAGGGTGTTAAGTCTTCCAATGAAAATAAAACCACGCTTGAGTCAAATTATAGCCAACAAATGAAGTTACTCCATCAACGGCTCAAATTGAAATTGAGAGATTAACTCTACTCGAGTGACTAATTCGACTGTCCATCAAGACACAAAATGCAGAAATCAACTCTGTAGATTTAAAAGGACTAAATCGAAAAATTTGGTAAGGTTTATTCAACCCCCCCTTCTAAACCTTACACTTACACCCCTTGGGACCTACAAGAGAGAATTTACCTTTGGAAGACATGACCAAAAGTTTTCCTCCAAGTCCTTATGCAAAACGTTGTCAAAGATTCTCCAAAAACAAGACAAGCCAGCTATTTCAACACCGGATTAGCTCCAACACTGCTTTATCCCTCCACAGCATCGGAGATGGGGGCTTATGTTAGGGACAAAAATAGTATTTAAAAATTTAAATATATAATTCATTTTATATATATTTATTTAATATTAATTGACTAATAGGCTCTTAATAATTAAACCAGCCCAAAGTAGTCCAGGTTTGGCCCATCGACCGTTTTCTCCTACGCGGACTGGCCCATAGGCCAAATTCTCCTACATGGCCCATGGGGCCCATCTCCCAGGTATAAAAAGGTCCCTCCTATTATCTGTAAGTAAATTAATTCATAATCCTCCTATGCGTTTATTATATAATATTTGTTTACTGTTTTATTCTCTCGTTCACCGTGGGCAATCCCAGGGACCCCCTAACATTTGCGTACATGTGCAGGTAAGTTCCCAGTCGAAGGTTTTTCCAGCTTCCGGAGAAAAAGACTAGAAGAAGACTTGAAGACTTCCCCCTCGAGAAGAGGAGTGACGTGAAAACATCCCTCTCGGGAAGAGGATTTTGGTCAACCCCGTTGACTTAGAGTGATCTGCCTTAAAAAGTAGCATCAATCACCATTCAAAAAATCATGTTTTACATGCATCTGAGATATACCCCATCGAGAAACCGAGGTGACTGCAAGAAGGGTACGAATAGTTATCATCTTTGTAACAGGCGCAAATGTCTCCTCATAATCAATCCCATACTCTTGAGTATAACCCTTAGCAACCAATCGGGCTTTATATCTTTCAATAGCCCATCAGATGGTTTTGATTTTGTAGACCCAACGATAACCAATGGCATGTTTTCTCGGTGGTAAAGGTACCAAGTCCCAACTATGAGTATGATGCAAAGCAGTAAGTTCCTCAGCCATAGCATCCTGCCAAAGTGGATCACGAATCGCATCTCTATAGGATGAAGCCTCAGTAATACAATGAAGAGAGGCCAAAAAGGAGACGAATGAACTAGAATAACAAGAGTAAACGAAATCTGGTAACTTAGTATACTTACGGACATGTGTGGATTGATGAGGAGCAACATCAGGAACCACAATTGGAGAAGTTGAAGGGACAATAGCAGGAGAATCAGTCGCATCAGAATCAGAAGTCAATGTACCAGCCATTAAGAGTGGATTCGTCATCATGAAAAAGGTCAATATGAATGAGGTCAGACCTGGATACATTATGGGAGCCATCTGGTACAGAAAAAAACGGAATATGTTCAAGAAACACTACATGACGCGAGACATATAATTTTTGGCTGACTGGATCAAAACAACGATAACCTTTCTCTCCTTCACCATAACCAAGAAAAACTCATAAAATAGACCTTGAGATCAACTTGTTACGGTCAACTTGAGGTCAAAGAACAAAGCAAGAAGAACCAAACACGCGTAAAGATAAATAATCAGGAGCATGCCCATACAACTTCTCAAATGGTGTCAAACCCAAATTATTCAAAGTAGGAATTCTATTAATCAAATAGGTAGCAGTGAGAATTGCTTTCCCCCAAAACACACTAGGAACACCATAATACAACAAAAGAGACCTAGTAGTTTCTATAAGATGTCTATGAATTTGCTCTGCAATACCATTTTTGTTGGGAAATTTATGTAATAGATTTTGATGATACCATATAAAACTTAGATTAGGAAGTTGGCACCTCAATTCTACTGTAAATCAACTTATAATAGATAAGGTTCTATAAGTTATGTGAAAGCAGCCAAATTGAAGCATGCATGAATCGACTTGAGACCAAGATTAAGATTCAGTTGTGTGGTAGCTGAGTAAAGTAAAAATGATAGAAAAGTTGTCTCAGTCAACAGACTGACAGATGAGTCACTCCCAGATAAGTGGAGTTGACTGTCAAAGGGGTTAAGTAGCACAAAGGATCCAACAAAGCTGAAGAGATCCGTTGTCAAAGCAAAGTCAAATGTTTGCTGAAAATAGGCATGTGTCAGACTGACATCCTTAAAGTTGTTTTGCTGAAAAAATGCAAAAAGCAAGGAATCAATGGGATGTCCCTGAAAACCTGCAGAGTTTAAGAAAAGGCTACATAGCACTAAATTCAAAGATCAATCTACATCAAAGCTGCAAGACAAGGGATCTACACATCCAATGTTGAAGGAAGTGTAGTGAGGTTCTAGTTCGAACCAAGAGCTTGTTAGATAAATATTTTTATCATGATTTTGATGATTATGTTCGATTTGTTCAAATGAGTTTTTAAACCAAAACAATGTCCCTAAATGTTTTCTAAATACTTCCGATCGACTTAAAACGTTTTCACTATTTTTCGGAGTATTTTTTGGAGTTTATTTTCGATAAAAAACTGGACAACACATTTGTTTCAAGCTCGACCAGTCGCCCTATAGGGCAACCCGTACCTGAGTTGAGCTGAGAAACAGAAAATGAGGCGTAAGAAAAAGGGGCGGCCGTCGGCCGACCAGGTGGTCGACCAGGTGAGGAAACGGCTGGCGACCCCTGGCGACCGGCACAGGGAGTTGGTTTTTGTTCCAGACTTCTCTGTTTCAAATTTCTTCGAGTCCAACCATCATCGCTAAGGGCGGCCGGTCGCACCCCTCCGACCGGTCCCCCGTGTAAAAATTCGCAGAATTCAATTTCAATCTTATCTCTCGCACGACCGGTCGAACCCTATGTTTATCAAAAACTATCCGTTGCGTTTTAGATGACTTTTCCCTATTTTGTGGGATTGATTTCTAACAGCTATATTGATCATTTTAAATGGTTTCTTTTGCGAAAATCACTCCCCAAGGGGAGCCAATGTCCGGAAATGAAAGCCAAGTCCTCTCCTATAAATAGAGGCTTCATTCAAGCAACAAGATATAACACTCTACACAAGCAAAGAGCAATTGAGCAAACACTTTCATATATCTTGTTGTATTAGCCTAAGCACTTTCACTTGCACAAATTTGAGGTCTAGGCTTTCAATTCTTGATTACACTTGTACTCATATTATATCAATCATTATTGAGTTGTAATCTTGATTTTGGTCATCATTCAACACAAGACATCCTTGTGAGTATTCTTGTGGTAAGAATACACTTGGGTGATCTAGGTGATAGGTGTTTGAAGGTTGTGGTAATCGTCAATGGTGTTGTAAGAGGGTTGTGGTAATCCTCAAGGTGGTGAAAGAGGGTTGTGGTAATCCTCAAGGTGTTGTATTAATTTTTGGTAAATTAATAAAATCTTTTTTTCTTTTTAAAATCCATCCCGGATATACTGGGGTGGTAGTAGATTAGGCCCTAGGTGGGTTGAACTACTATAAATCGACGCGTGTCTATTTACTTTCCGCATTTAGCATTTCATTTTTGTTTGAGTCTTTCAAAAAAGAGGGCAAAATCTGAAAAACCGGGATAATCTATTCACCCCCCTCTAGATTATTGTAGCCACTTGGACTAACAAGTGGTATCAAAGCCAAACTCTTTGGCTAGCTCGTTCCGAGTAAAGAGGAAAGATCCATGGCTACACATGATGCTCATCTCACCACCTAGCTCCACCAACAAGCCACCACTATTCGACGCCAACAACTACGCATTTTGGAAAGACCATATGGAGTGCTTTCTACAAGGGGTGCGGGTTCGATATTTGGAATGTGGTCATTGAAGGAGTTGATCAACCAACCAAGAAATCGGAGGATGGCACCTTGACTCCTAAACCTTTCAAGGAGTTCGATGAAAACGACAAAAGGCTTTCTCTCTAAACGGTAAGGCCTTAAATATTTTGCATTGTTCTCTTACTGACTCACAGAGTATAATCGCATAAGAGGCATTAGGTCGGCACATGAGGTTTGGGAAAAATTGGAGACAATCTATGAAGGGACTAAGAAAGTCAAGCAAGCAAGAAATACCATGCTTGTTAAAGACTTCGAAAACTTTAACATGTATGATGGCGAAAGCATCTCCAAGATGGTGGAAAGGCTTGACAATATTGTCAATCCTCTTGTGGCCCTCGACAAAGTCATTTCCAAAGAAGACAAGGTGACCAAGGTATTGAATGCTCTTCCCGCTCATGGTCCGAAAAAGTAACGGCAATCACGAGGCACAAAATCTTGAGACACTCAAGTTTGACGAGCTTATTGGAAATCTACTCATCTATGAAGTCTATCTCAAGGAGAAGAAAAATTCCAAACCATCCATAAATCAATCGGGTATGCAAATTATTCCTAAAGGTATTGCTTCTTCCTCTAATAATGCATACTATGATAATGATGATGATGATGAGGAGACGGCCGCACTTGTTCGAAAATTTGCAAAATTTGTGAATAAAAATAAAGCAAGAAAACCAAGAGATAATGCTTGCTTTAAATGCGGAAAACCCGGGCACTTCATTGCCGATTGCCCAAAGCTCGATGAAGAGGAGCAAAAGAAAAAGAAGCCTTTCACAAAAAAAAGGCTCTAAACGCGGAGGTCAAAACATGGGATGAACTACTCGAAACAACCGATGAGGAAGGAGAAACCGAACACGGTCTCATGGCCATAGACGATGAAAACAATGAGGTACACTCAAATTCTTCTACTTCCTCCATAGTTGATGACTTGCAATGTGATTTTGATGAATTGCAAATTGAGTTTCAAAATTTAATTGTTAAATACAAAAATTTGAAAAAGGAGCATAAGGAGCTTAAGGTTGAAAAGGAAAAATTATTTACCTCTTATGAATCTCTAGACAAAGCTCATGCTCTCACTCTTACTAGAATTCATTCTCTTGAAACCGAAAAGGAATCGCTCACAAAAGATATTGAATGTTTAAAAAATGATGTGCATCGTTTCAACATAAGCACGGATAAAGTCACAAAAATTTTAGATGCACAAAGAGGTGAGCATTCCAAATTAGGACTTGGTTATAAGCCATTTCAAAGTGTTTTTAAGAAAAATAACCAAGGTCCGACTTTTGTACGTGCTAATAATTATAATACTCCTACTTGTTTTTATTGTGGCAAAGTTGGACATTATGCTAATAATTGCAAATTGAGAAATAGCTCAAGACATGTTTGGAGACCCAAAGGTCTCAAGACTAACCCCCATGGACCCCAAAACTATAGGGTACCTAAAAGAAATTCTTTTGTAGGTAATAGGGGCCATAACAACAATGAAAGATTCAAAATGGCTCATGGACAATGGATGTTCACGCCATATGACCGGGAGGAGAGAACTTTTTACCAACATCAAGCTCCAAGAAGTGGGTATGGTCATGTTCGGCAATGGCAAAGGAAAAATTCTTGGAAATGGAGAAATTGGTAACTCTTCTTTCTCTCTTAGTAATGTTCTTTTAGTTGAAGGGCTTAAGTTTAATTTGATAAGTGTTAGCCAACTTTGTGATTCAAATTATGATGTTTCCTTTAATAAAGAAAAATGTCTTATTCCTAAAAATGGTGAAATTATTTGTGAAGCAAATAGAAAAGGAAATCTTTACAAAATTTGTACAAGTGATTTGGTTAGTCAAAATGTTTCTTGTTTAGTCGCCAATAATGATTTAACTAGTTTATGGCATAGGCGACTTGGACATGTTGGATACAAGAATTTGAAAAATATTTACAAAAACCAACATGTGAAAGGACTACCCAAATTGAATTTTGAAAATCTTGGCTTATGTGATACTTGTCAAAAGAACAAATTAGTTAAAAGTAGTTTTAAGCCCAAAAATGAAATTTCCACAACCAAACCCCTACAAATGCTTCACCTTGATTTGTATGGGGATATTGGTACGGCTAGTCTAAGTGGAAAACATTACACTTTTGTTATCGTCGATGATTTTTCTAGATATACTTGGGCTCTTTTTCTTACCAATAAAAGCGATGCCGTTAATGAGTTTGTTAAGTTGTGTAGACTTATTGAGAATGAAAAAGAAGACACTATCAAATCTATTCGAAGCGATCGAGGTGGAGAATTTGACGGTGAATTTAGAGTATTTTGTGAAACCAAAGGATATGCTCATAATTTTTCGGCTCCAAGGACACCTCAACAAAATGGAGTAGCCGAAAGGAAAAATTGGACATTACAAGAGATGAGTCGGTCCATGCTCAATGAATTTTCACTTCTAAAATATTTTTGGGCCGAAGCCGTAAGTACCGCTTGCTATGTCATTAATCGAGTTTGTATTCGTCCTAAAATGAATAAAACTCCATATGAGCTTTGGAAAGGTAGAACTCCAAATATTAGTTATTTCAAGATATTTGGTTGTAAATGCTTTATTTTGAATACCAAGGATCAATTGGACAAACTTGATCCTAAGGCCGATGAAGGGATATTTATGGGATATTCAACAAAAAGCAAAGCATATAGGGTTTACAATAAGACTAGTGGAGTTGTTGAAGAATCCATCCATGTCAAATTTAATGAAGCCTCGGGGGTTGAAAGAATACCTAATGATGAAAGTGATGAAGAAGATATTATTGAACAATTTGTTCAAATTGATGATCAACCGTCTACATCAAATGATCAACCGTCCACTTCAAATGGTCCTCAAGAAGATAGAGGTGATATCTCGAATCTTCCCGTTGCATTGAAATTTAAGGGAGATCACCCAAAAGATCTTATTATTAGTGATCCCCTTGACAAAGTGATGACCCGGAGAAAATTTGCCGAAAAAGCTCTTATTTCTCAAAAAGAGCCTAAAAATGCTAAAGAGGCCATTGAGGATGAGGATTGGTTCTTAGAAATGCAAGAGGAGTTAAATCAATTTGAAAGAAATGATGTATGGGAATTAGTACCTTGTCCTCCATCTCAAACTATTATTGGTACAAAATGGGTATTCCGGAACAAACATGATGATCAAGGCAACATTGTTCGAAATAAGGCAAGGTTAGTAGCTCAAGGGTATTGTCAAGAAGAAGGTATTGACTATGATGAAACTTTTGCACCCGTAGCACGTTTAGAAGCTATTCATATTTTACTTGCCTATTCTTGTTTTAAAAATTTCAAACTTTACCAAATGGATGTTAAATCCGCTTTCTTAAATGGAATTATTCAAGAAGAAGTCTATGTAAAACAACCTCCGGGGTTTGAAAATTTTTCTAGGCCTAATGATGTTTATAAACTTAAAAAGGCCTTGTATGGTTTAAAACAAGCACCCCGTGCATGGTATGATAGACTTAGTTCTTTTCTTTTACAAAATGGTTTTATAAGAGGTAAAGTTGATACAACTCTATTTGTTTTTGAAAAAGGGCAAGATTGTTTACTTGTGCAAATTTATGTTGATGATATTATCTTTGGTGCTACTAATGATTCTTTGTGCAAGAAATTCTCCAAGTTGATGCAATGAGAATTTGAAATGAGCATGATGGGGGAGCTCAACTTCTTTCTTGGACTCCAAATTAAGCAATGTCAAGCAGGTATTTACATTTCACAATCTAAGTATACAAAAGAACTTTTGAAAAAGTTCGGCATTGAAGAAGGAAGAACCATCTCTACTCCCATGGCAACAAATGTCAAAATTGACAAAGATGAGAAAGGCAAGTCCGTGGATGAATCAAAGTATCGAGGTATGATTGGTAGTTTACTTTATTTAACCGCTAGTAGACCGGACATTCTTCATGTCGTATGCCTATGTGCTCGTTTTCAAAGCAATCCCAAAGAATCTCATATGAGTGCCGTTAAAAGGATTTTTCGATATTTGAAAGGCACCATTCAATATGGTTTATTTTATCCAAAGAATGAAAAATTTTCTCTTAAAGGTTATAGTGATTCGGATTATGCGGGAAATATTGATGATCGGAAAAGTACTTCCGGATCATGTCAATTTTAAGCGATTGCCTAGTTTCTTGGTTTTCAAAGAATCAAAACGTGTTTCTCTTTCAACGGCGGCGAATACATTTCCGCCGCATTTTGTTGTACTCAACTTCTTTGGATGAAACAAACCTTAGCGGATTACAAATGCTCTTTTGAAAACGTACCTATCTTTTGTGATAATATATCCGCTATTAAATTGCTGAAAACCCGGTTCATCATAACCGTACCAAACATATTGAGATTCGACATCATTTTCTAAGGGATTGTGTTTCAAAACGAAAAATTGAGATATCTTTTGTACCATCTCAAGATCAATTAGCGGACATTTTTACAAAACCGCTATCCTCCGATACTTTTGCATCGACACGAGCTCGGTTAGGCATAATGCATATTGAATGAGGCTTACGTTTGCATTTTGCACGTTTTTAAAACTTAGGGGCGAAAAATCGGATTTTTGGTTGAAAATTCGGATTTTGAAAAAAAAAAAAAGCTGACGACATGGTGGTTTGAAAGGGTTGAGGGCAACCGCCCTCAACGTTGACCGTCGCCCTCAACCTCGACCGTCGCCCTAAAGCTATATCTTGATTAAAATGGTTCTGTCTTGACATTCGCAACTTTAACATATTTTGGCCATTTTTCGTCCCCTTTGCCAAATTTTCACATATTTCATTCAAAAATGGTTTTCATGCATTTTTTCACAACATGGACATTATATAGCATGATCATCATCATTATGGCTCATCTTTTCCGATCAAATGGTAAGAATTTCTCTTATTTTTGTTATTAACCTTATGGGATATTTCTTGATATTTTTTGCATATGATTTTGATGAGCTTATCTATTATGTTGTATTGTATAATGATTGAGGTGAATTGGTGATAAATTTTTTTGGCTTGAAACATTTACAAGGGTTATATTCAACCTCTTTTATTTTTCACGCACACAAGGTGTTCGATGAAATGTCGCAAGGAAAATTTCAACTTTTACATGATTCTCTTGCTTCCAAAAGTCTCCAACATCTATTGAGATCATGTTTTACCTAATAAAACAAGCATATGACCTCTTCATGATATATTTCTCCCATTTTCCTTGGATTTTACGCTTAAATTGCTCAACGGTTGATAAACCGTCCCTTTGGCGCACTTTGATATTATTGTATGGTGTTTTTACCATTCTAACATTCTTTTTGATGATTCCAAAGTGGGAGAAATAGGAAATTGGCTCGTTAGCTCAAGAAAAGCTAATAAAAGCTCGTAATAAAAAGCTATGGCTTCTTAAAGCCAAGAATACCTAGTCCATGGCTTGAATTTTGGACTCAAATGAAATTGATTATAAGTATTGTGACAAGGGGAGCTTCTTTGCCTATAATGTTTATAAGCATCTTATATAAGCTAGTTATAGCTTGTACTTTTAGCTTATGAAAAATCTTTTGTTTATATGCTCATAGATAGGGGGAGCTTTGTATGGAATGTTTTTAACGGATAGTTCACTCGTAAAACCGGAAAACCGATTTGTTTTCAAAGTCGTCCTTGAGAAAATTGTTTTGGTTTGTAATCATCAAAAAGGGGGAGTTTGTTAGATAAATGTTTTTATCATGATTTTGATGATTATGTTCGATTTTGTTCAAATGAGTTTTTAAACCAAAAACAATGTCCCTAAATGTTGTCTAAATACTTCCGATCGACTTAAAATATTTTCACTATTTTTCGGAGTATTTTTTGGAGTTTATTTTCGATAAAAAATGGACAACACATTTGTTTTAAAGCTCGACTGCCGCCTATAGCTATAGGGCAACCCGTACTGAGTTGGTGAGAAACAGAAAATGAGGCGTAAGAAAAAAGGGGCAGGCGGCGACCGATCGACCAGTGGTCGACCGGTGAGGGCGACGGGCGACCCCGGGCGACCATACACAGGAGTTGGTTTTGTTCCGGACTTCTGCTTTGAAATTTCTTGAGTCCAACCGTCACAACTAAGGAAGACCAGATCGCACCCCTCCGACCGGTCCCCTGTGTAAAAATTCGCGAAATTCAATTTCAATCTTATCTCTGCGACCGGTCGAACCCTATGTTTATCAGCAAACTATCCGTTGCGTTTTCAGACAACTTTTCCCTATTTTGTGGGATTAATTTCTAACAGCTATATTGATCATTTTAAATGGTTTCTTTTGCAGCAAATCACTCCCCAAGGAGGAGCCAATGTCTGGAAATGAAAGCCAAGTCCTCTCCTATAAATAGAGGCTTCATTCAAGCAACAAGATACAACACTCTACACAAGCAAAGAGCAATTGAGCAAACACTTTCATATATCTTGTTGTATTAGCCTAAGCACTTTCACTTGCACAAATTTGAGGTCTAGGCTTTCAATTCTTGATTACACTTGTACTCATATTATATCAATCATTATTGAGTTGTAATCTTGATTTTGGTCATCATTCAACACAAGACATCCTTGTGAGTATTCTTGTGGTAAGAATACACTTGGGTGATCTAGGTGATAGGTGTTTGAAGGTTGTGGTAATCTTCAAAGGTGTTGTAAGAGGGTTGTGGTAATCCTCAAGGTGGTGAAAGAGGGTTGTGGTAATCCTCAAGGCGTTGTATTAATTTTTGGTAAATTAATAAAATCTTTTTTTCTTTTTAAAATCCATCCCGGATATACTGGGGTGGTAGTAGATTAGGCCCTAGGTGGGTTGAACTACTATAAATCGACGTGTGCTATTTACTTTCCGCATTTAGCATTTCATTTTTTTTGAGTCTTTCGAAAAAGAGGGCAAAATCTGAAAAACTGGGATAATCTATTCACCCCACTCTAGATTATTGTAGCCCCTTGGACTAACAGAGCTTTGGACTTGTTGGAGGGCTATGTGAACAAATCCAAGAGTCTAAATGAGCTGAAGTAGCTGGACAACTGTCTTGTGAAGAAGCTGAGTCCCAGAAGCAAAGTCAGTTGTGTGATCAAGGCCTAACTTGGAATGTCACCATATTATAACAAATTCACCGTTACATTAGTGGATTCCTCCATGGGTTGGAGAAGAGTGAATTAGAGGAATTACCCCGTCCTCGAACCACTATAAAAATTTCTCTATGTCATTTACATTCAACACTTTAATTCTTGCATATTTTTATTGTTGTTTGTTAAATTTTCCTAAGTCAACTTATAATAACAAAAAACGTATTTAAAACAAAGGGTGAAAGTCTTCCGCTGTAAAACCAAGTCTATTGAATTTCTTAAGAGTTAACTGAATCAGCTGAGTTATTTTATTAACAGCTCAGTCGAGTCTGTTGAGTGGTTAACTCAATTGTGAAGGTAAACTAAGTTGTCTACCAAGGACCCAGCAGAAACTTGTGACTAATCTCTAACTTTAAAAGGACTAAAATAAAAAAGTTGGTAAAGTCTATTCAACCCCTCCCTTTCTAGATTTTACATTATCACCCCTTGGGACCTACAAATGGTATCAGAGCAGTTGGTTCATTGAGCCTTCCGCACTGGTTACTGAACTAGATCTCAATCTTTTTCAAAGGATACAACACTTGCAAAACAAGTTATTATTATGGAAGCAAATCTAACTCGCATTCCTATATTTACTGCCGAGGAATTTGATGATTGGAAAATATGCATGCAGGCACATCTTTCAGCCTTACACGATGAGATGTGGTTCGTCATTCAGGATGGGCCACTACAAATAATGAAAATGAAAACAACTGTTAGGGCTCCTGCTCCTGAGGCACCCGAAGCTGAAGGAGAGGCGTTGCAGCTCCTGCTGCATGTGGCGCATGTCCTGCTACTGCTATTGTCCTAGCTGTACATGCTGCACCAAAACCAACCATGGTCGAGAAGCCTCGATGTGAGTGGACAAATGAGGACATAAAAAGATACAACTTGGATAATGTTGCCAAGGATATTTTGTATAAAACCCTTGATAAAGCCATGTTCAACAAAGTGACATCCTGTAGAACGACAAAAGAAATTTGGGAAAGACTAACTTTAATTTGTGTAGGATCTGATCAAATTAAAGAAAATAAATTGACTGTTGCTATAGAGAAATTTGAGAATTTTAAAATGCTTGTAGGTGAAACTCTTGATCAGTTGGATGACAGATTCACAGAGATTACAAATGAGCTTCAACTCTAGGCAAAGAATACACACGAAAAGAAATGCGTATGAAGATAATGAGGTCTCTCCCAGCTGAGTGGAAAATGAAGCTGATGGCTTTGAGACATTCAATGGACTTAACAAGAACATCCAACCATGAGCTATTCTCAGATTTGAAAACTTATGAATTCGAGCTCCGACGGAAAGAGCAAGAAGAGACAGCTATACCTAAGACAGCTGCACTTATGGATGGGGAATCCGAAAGAGCTGAATCCAAGGAAGCCATTGACCAAAAGGAGATTGCCCTTATGGCAAAGGGATTCAACAAGTTCTTCAATAAGAACTATAAAAGAAACAAGGGTGAATCATCTAGGAGACACTCAGCACCTTCCAAAGCAAAGGAAGAAAGACCATCCAAGAGAGCTGACCATCAGAGGATTGAATATCAGAGAGCTGATAATCAGAGAGCTGACAGAGCTGACTTCTAGAAAGCTGAAAACCTGTGCTGGAATTGTAGACAGCCAAGACATTTTGTTGTTGACTGTCCCTATCTACCAGTCAACAAGTGCAAAATAAAGAGAAACAAAAGTCTTCAAACAAAGGAGACAAGAAAAGAAGAAAGTCATGTTAGCATTCTGCTGACACACGGCTCCAAGTGCAAAGAACAGAGTCGAGACAAAGGTGAGGCTGATCACTCCTCGGATTGAAGAAGAAGAGGCTTTGATATGCCTCATGGCCAAAGAACAAGATGCCAAAGAACAGGAAGATAAGGTACACTCTAACTTATTTCATTCTAATTCTGATGATAGTGACAGTGACACAAACACTTCATCACCAACAGATCTTTATGATTCATTAGGCAAAATGATGAAATATTTGAGCACGTGAAAACCTCTCTCACATTTTTGAATGAGGAAAATAGCCAGCTCAAAAGCCAAAACTCACAGCTGACTAAGGAGCTGAGTACTCTAAGTCACAAAGCTACTCTAAGTCACAAAGCTACTGAGAACACTGAGCTGAAGGCTGAATATCTAAGATCAAAGCAGACTTAGCTGAAACGAAAACAGAGAAAAAGATTTAAAAAATGTGATTGCATCATTTACCATAACATCTAAATCATTGGATGAATTTATAATGATCAAAAGGAAAGTGGAGATAAAATAGGCATAGGATATAATTCCTTTGTGCATGCTTAAACTCCAAGAGTGGTTATGGAAAAATGATCCTCAAGTAATGAGGGAGTCCGAAAATCCAAAGCATCATATGTTGCACCCACACCCACACCCACTCACAAACACAATCACAACTATGTTGGCCTAGGATATAAAGGCAAGGGCAAAAATCCAACAGAGTATGCTGAGAGGACAGTGGAAACCAAATTCAGAAGAGTCCATCAGCAGACTCCAAATAGAAAATATTCTGTGAAATCAAAACAGAACTACCAAAAGCCCCAGAGGTTTCAGCAAAGAAAGTCATATGATGGGAATGGTAGAAATTATCCTAGCCAAGTTGACTGGAACAATTAAATGAGATATCAGCCAAGTCCTGAGGGATACAAGCCCAAGTGGCAAAGACCTCAGACTCAAAATAGGTCATTCCCAAGGAAAATAAACAATTATCAGCACACATATGCATCCAAACACAATACCCAATATGCACAAAAGTTTCCTTATTATCCCAAGAAAGCAAATGCACAAGCTCACACACAGGCATACAGACAAACGAAATAGTTGTATGAGCCTAAAGCTCCCAAGCAATTTGCAAATATTCATTATGATTATGGAACTGATAGGTGGCAACCTCTTAGAGTCAGACCATTTGGCTATAGGTTGGTTGGATCACCTTATAGTGTTAACCCCTTAGGATCTAGATAGGTTTGGGTACCTAAAAACTGATTTCATTGATGCAGGTTCAAGGAACAGCTGAGTGCCAATGAACCTGGTACGAGGATACTGGTTGTTCCAGACATATGACAGGGAATAAAAAGAACTTATCAAACTTCAAAGAAGCAAAAGAAGCCAAAGTCATATTTGGGGGAAAAGAAGCTTCAGGGGAGATCTAATGCACTGGATCCATAAGGAAGAATGGATTAGTGTTCGCCAAAATATTTGGATCTCTATATTGCAAGTGTACAGTGTAGTTTATAGGATAATGGCAAGCAAGGTCGTATTCCTCAGGGATTGACTACGAAACACACAGGCTATAATAACAAAATATTCCAATTTTATTGAAGCAACCGAATGTCAAGAGTTATAAAAATTGAAAAATAGAAATAAAAAAGAAATAAATTTTTGAACCCCACAAGTATTTTCAACAAATACAGAAGCAACCCTAGGCACATAATCTCAACATGTTTCTTCAATATTAAATTCAATTAATGTTTCAAAACTAATTCATGTGTTTCTATGGGTTCAATTCCTAAACTAGTTTATTCCCCCTCCCGGGTGGCGCATAAATAGTAGATTAATAGCAATTGAGGTCTCCGGATACATCACAACTATTATTAACTCCCAACAGATCTTTGAATTGAAATACTCCCTACAAACAGAAGTAGTATATCCCGATACATTACCCTGTTTATGTCTGAAGTCGATTTTCGGCTCGTTAAAACCCACCTTCTGGATTATGGACTAGCAAGTATGACATGCAAATTATTGGCCAAATAATCAAAAACTATAACTAAGCACTCGAATTCATAAAATAGAACACATTAATCAATTAAGAAAATAATTAATCAAGATTTAACATGAATCCACAATTTGATTATGCCTAGATCCGAAAGATTAGCCAAACATTGATAACAAATTCATAGATAAACTTGAAATCAACATTGTGACATCGTTTAAGCACAGACAATAGATCTAAACTAAGAAAGAAAACCCCCTTCTTGTCAGGATGGATTCTCCTTCCAAGCCTCCAAACTCTTGTGCTTCCATAGATGTGAAAGGCCTTGTGGTGTTCTTTGTAACCTAGCCCTCCTCTCTCAGAAGACCTTTGAACTTGTGTTCCTATGTATTTTGGTGTGTTGTATGTTATATGGATGGATGAATTTATGTGCAGCCCTTGGGTCCTTTATATAGGTGCTTGGAGAGATCACTTGTAGAGTTTGAATGGGAAAAGGACATAAAAATCCATCACAACCAGTCGCACGGCCCGTGTGGCTTTCACACGGTCATTCCACACGGTTGTGTGGCCCTCACATGGTCCAGTCGTGCGACTTGGTTTCGCCCCTGTTTACTCCCAACATTTCACACGGACATGTCTCTTCATACGGGCAGGTCACACGACCGTGTGGTCCCACACGGTCCGACCGTGTGATTGGTTTTTGTCCAATTTCTTCGTCTTTTTGATCTTCTCTTTACACTCGTCAATCGTATCCGGGACTTCCAACTAATATCTTCTCGATTAAGCTCTATTTTCTTTAAAAAATTACAAGAATACGCAGTTTCATGCTCTTCTAAGGAAACCAAATAAAATACACTAAATATACATGCAAATGTATCAATTATATACCATTTTAAGCCCTAAATGCACGTATATTTTGCACGTATCAACTAGAAATCACAGATGTAGCCTATGTTGAAGGGCTGAATTTTAATCTGCTGAGCATTAGCCAACTTTGTGATAATGGATACAATGTAGGATTCAACATGGGAGTATGCCAGATTAAGGATGTTGAATCTAAAGAAGTTGTGCTATCGAGATCAAAACAGAAAAACATGTATGTATTGGATTGGTCAACTGCTACACCAAGTACATGTCTGTTAGCCAAAAGTACAACTGAATCAAGTTGGTTGTGGCAAAAGAAGCTTAGTCACCTGAATTTCAAGACAATCAACAAGCTTGCAAGGAGTCATCTTGTGGAAGATTGCTAGACTCAATATACAAGAAGGAAAGCATTTGTGATGCATGCCAGATGGGAAAACAAATCAAGTCTTCATTTAAGGACAAGCCAAGTCCTTTTTTAACCAGGATATTGCACTTATTACATATGGATTTATTTGGTCATGTTGAACTAGCTAGCATCAGTGGAAAGAAATACACCGTAACGGTGTTAGATGATTATTCAAGATACACATGTACCATTTTTATGTGTAAAAATAAGGAAACTTTGCAGAAGTTTCCTCAGCTCATGAGAAGAGTCAAACCATTATCAAGATAAGGTCTAATAGAGCAAGTGAGTTTGTCAATGGGATAATAACTCAGTATTGCATAGAGAATGGTATTGCTCATGAGTTGTCAGCTACAAGAACTCCACAGCAGAATGGAGTAGCTGAAAGAAGGAACAGAACTCTCAAGGGAAGTTGCAAGAACCATGTTAGCTGGAGCTAGATTGCCTAAGAGATTTTGGGCTGAAGTCATCAACACTGCCTGCTACACTCAGAATAGGTATATGATCAATAGGCAGCTGACCAAAACCCTTTATAAAATTTGGACAGGGAGAAAGCCAAATGTTGGATTTTTTCATATCTTTGGATGCAGTCGTTCATTCACAACAATGGCAAGGACAACTTGAAAGCTTTTGATGTTAAAGCTGATGAAGGTATCTTTTTGGGATACTCAGCTGAGAGTAAAGCTTTCAGAGTGCTGAACAAGAGGAATATGGTCACAGAAAAGTGTATCCATATGGTTTTTCATGAACCTAATGTCAATGGAGAAAACATTGATGAGTTAACTGACAAGATGAATCAACCAATTGTTCAGAAGAGTCCCTATGTTGAGGCAGATGTCAGAAGACTCAACCCAGATGAAGATGAGATAGTTGAATCTCAAAGATAGCTAGAAGACTTGCAGCTGAATGATGACGAAGTTGTTCAAGACAATTTAGCTGCAAGAAAACTGAATCCATCAGACTTACTCCAACCAGATGTGAGATGACTGAGAGACCATCCTCCAGAGCTTGTTATTGGAGATGTTAGAGAATGAGTAAGAACCAGATCGAGAACTCAACATAAAGCTATGTTCACTTGATTCATTTCCCATATTGAGCCTAAAGATGTGTCACAAGCATTGGATGACACACATTGGATTCTAACCATGTAAGAGGAGCTGAATCAGTTTGAAAGAAATAAAGTTTGGGAATTGGTTCAAAGGCCTACCTACTAAAATGTTATTGGTACTAAGCAAGATGAATAAAGAGGGATCTGTAGTGAGAAACAAAGCAAGATTGGTAGCCAAAGGGTATTGGAAAAAGGTGGGCATAGATTTTGATGAAACCTTTGCACCTGTTGCAAGATTGGAAGCTATAAGGATGTTTATTGCTTATGATGCACACAAGAACTTCACAGTCAATTAAATGGATGTGAAGAGTGCATTTTTTAATGAACTTTTGGAAGAAGACGACTATGTGGAACAACCTCCAGGTTTTAAGCAGAAACTATTGAAGATAAAGTCTACAAGCTCAAGAAGGCTTCGTATGATTTGAAACAAGCACCAAGCGCCTGGTATGACGCATTGTCTCAGTTTCTTTTAGACAATGGATTCACCAAAAGCAATGTTGATAGAACACTTTTTAGAATTCAAGATGGGGAGAGTATACTGCTTGTTCAAATATATGTGGATGATATTATCATTGGATCCACAAACAAATAGCTGCGTGACAAATTATCAAACCTTACGCAAGGGAAATTTGAGATGAGCATGATGGGAGATCTGACTTTCTTCCTAGGTCTTCAAGTCAAGAAAATGAAGGATGGAACCTTCATAAGTTAAACCAAATATACCAGAGATTTAATGAAGAAACTTGGTATGGAAGAGAAGTCATCTGTGAAGATTCCCATGAATACATCAGTCAAGATGGATATGGATGCAAAAGGAAAAGTTGTTGATCAAACAAGGTATAGAGCCCTCATTGGATCTTTGCTCTATTTAACGGTAAGTAGGCCAGACATCACCTTTGTTGTAGGTGTATGTGCTAGATTTCAATATGCTCCAAAGGAAAGTCATATGACTGCAGCCAAGAGAATCCTAAGGTATTTGAAGGGATGCCAGAAAGTTGGCTTATGGTATCCAAAGGAAGGAGGATGCAAGTTGGTTGGCTACTCAGACTCAGACTATGTTGGATTTAGAGTTGATAGGAAAAGTACATCAGGTACCTGTCAAATGCTTGGAAATAGTTTGGTTTCTTGGTTTAGCAAGAAACAAAATTCAATAGCTACATCCACAACTGAAGCAGAGTACATTGCTACAGGCAGCTGTTGTGCCCAAGTTTTATGGATGAGGCAACAACTGAGAAATTATAAATGAAGATAGCTGAGTAATTTATGATCTAAGTGATAAACACAATTGTTTTATGCGAGCGAGAATGTTTTTAGGCTTGACGTAAGCGATAATTAATGATGTCTATAAAAATCCTGTGCCAGTTTACCCATGATTGGATATAAATGTTGTTGCATTTAATGCTGGGAAATTAATGCGGTTTTCAAACGTGATCTCAACCTTTGATCAGTTTTTATCTTTTTGAATTCTAAAAACCGTCCTTTCAAGTACCATATAAAGAGAAATTTGATTTTGTCTCTCCTCACACTTACACTCTTGCTCTCGAAGAATACTCAGAACTCTCTCTCTCTCTGTGCAAAGAAAGCTTAAACATTAGTTTTTTCATCGTTCATATCTCAAGTTCCAGACTAAAATGGCACCCTCATATGACTTTGTGAAGCTTACTGAGAAGATCCACACCAGCGCGACTGTGGATTTTGAAGGACTTGTCAAGCAGGGCGTGGACAATGTATTGACCAAGAAGATAGCTGAGAAGCTTGACAAGGCAGGTCTCTAGAAATTTCTTTCAATGGAGTTTTCTCACACCTACCTTGAGGAGGTAGCGATGTATTACATGAATACTAAAGTTCACAATGATGAGATCCACTCATCGGTCAACAGCAAAGAGTTAAGTTGACTGCTACTGAACACTGGTATCTCCCTACCAGTGGGTTGAAGGAGATAACTGCTAAGGATGTGAATCTATACCCTTGGTCAGAGTTCATATTTGGCAAGTTGTGCCAAAATGTGATGAACATGTCTGTTGGAGAAGGTGGGAAGTTTGGAAGTTCATTGGGTTATGGTCTGATCCTAGGTCATCTCATGGAGAAGAAGGGTGTTCCTCTCCGGAATGGGAAACCCTTCTATGCCATAAAAAAAATGTTTAAGGTAAATTTGTATGGTGTCAGTAGGGCACATGCCAAGAAGTTTGCAACTAGCGAGGGGAATCGATTGAACATGTCCTTGTGGACACAAACGCCGACCAAAGCCCCTCCCCTAAGCCTGCTCATGCCCCCGTACCTAAGAAAAAAGCTCCTACCCCAAATCCCTCTCTAGTAGTGAGGAAGAAGAGATCAACTATGCCTCGCAAGCCAGCTGCATCCAAGAAATAGAAACTAGGAGAGACATCATTTACAAGCGTGGAGCCGAATATGTTGAACCCGATGTTCCATTGGAAAGAAAGAAAGGAAAAGCTGGTAAAGATGTCCTACTAGCTCGAGCCAATTTGAGTTAAGGGCAATTTGAGAAGAAAGAGAATTGCTTGTCAAGGAACAGCAGACATCGAAGGATGGAAGTGGTGTGGAGGCCACTGAGCATGAATCTGTTGCTCAACCACATCAAGAGACAGTTGTTAGGCCAACGGTGAGAATCGAACCAGGCAATCTGCGACAACAAAATGAAGAGTTAGTTGTAACATACCCTCCGGACCCATGCAATTGTTCTTTGAGAAGGCAAAGTGAGCTTTGAAAAACTTTATCGGCGAGGATGATGATGATGATGATGATGATGATGATCTTATTATGATATCTCCTGCATATCCAGATATTCAAGAGAGGCTACGCATTTGGAGAGCCTGGAAGTTTAGTACAACCAAGTCTCAATTTCAAAGCCTAGAGTTCATTGAGGAGGAGGAAGAACTCCTTAGCTTTTTGGGAAACATTGCCATTTGGTCTGCTTTGGACCCAGATTTTTGCACAACCATCCTCTTTGAGAAGAAGGATGCGAGAAAAGTTAAAGCGATAGAAAATCCAAGGCGATTGAGAATCGAGAAGCCTCACTCTTGCGCTTTCACAGAAGCTCCAGAAAGCGCGTTATAGCCTACCAGTAGCAGTGACAGTGATGAGGAAGTGTTGGATGATGCTGATCCAACCGAGAAGGCTGAACTCAAACAAGACTTGAAAGAGTCCAAGGAGTTGCATGAACAATTGTTGCGAAGGGGTCCTGGAGAGTCATAATTTATTCAAATCTCTCCTACCCCTGACATCCTAGAAATGGTGAGGACTATTGATGCTTCTACCTCACCAGCGCACTCTGAAGGACCTATCAGGGACACTGGCAATGAAGCTAAGAGTGGAGATGTAGAGGGCAACTTCACTGAGCCAACCACGAGAAAATTGTTGAGGCAACTTCCCAGTCGGCTGATCATTCAAAGAAAACAACAACCGAGTCTCTTGTGTCCAATGACCCTACTGACCGTGATTCAGTTGGTGTGCCAGTTGAGGGGAAAACTGCACATACTAAGATCGGGTTGGAGGAGGTTGTGGGAGACCTTACAAACTTGAAGTTAGGAAGCTATGGGAAGACTGAAACGATATAGCAGAGTGGGATTGACGAGGCTCAGATGGTTAAGACTGTCTCAACTGAAATTCCAACTATGATGCAGGCCAGACGGACTGTTGCTGCTGCAGCTGAGGCAAAGGATGGACATGAGACCATGGTAGTTGAGACTGCTGTTCCTGAAAGTACAATTCAAGAGGTTGAGACCTCTAAGGATGCCACTATTCAAGACCCTAATGCGATTAAGCTGCGAAGGGAATGTCCAAGACCCTAATGCGGCTAAGTCAAAAATGAAGTGCGAGAAGGCCCTACGGTTGACCCCCATTGTTAAGGTCTTTGAAGGCCTAATAGAGGTTGAGACTTCCTTAGGTAAAATTGCTGCTGAAAAAGGAAAAATTCCAGTTCCTCCTCCAGAGTCAACTAAAATGGAAGAGATCAGTGCACTGCACGACTCTAAGGAAAACGTGTCCGTCGAATTCTTGGACTCTGAAAATGAAGCTGATTCCAATCCCAAATAAAAATTAGTAGAGGACCCAGAGATAAAGGAAATGGCGGCAGAAATGAAGAAGGCACGCGAGGAAATGATCTTATCAAAATTTATATTGGTTCATGGCCCACCCCCATTGGTGCCATAACCAACCCATGATGTTGCTGAGGCAGCGGAGGCAATGAAAACTCAAAATGAATCACCTACTTAGACTAATGAAGCTGTTGAGACAGCTGAAGATCGTCGACTCAGCAGCTAACACGATTCGGCATTGCCAATGACGTTCTTGACACAAAGTGAGGCACATAGAGTGAACCAAGTCTAAAGAACAAAGGAAAGGATCCCGAAGAAGGAGTGGGAGAAGTTCCTGTTGTTCCAGATAATATATTCTCTGACTATTTCCCATTTATCACTAAGGAACCGCTAGAGACTGAAACTGCTGAAGAACGTGTCAAGTATACCATTGAAATCCATCTGGAAGAATTTGAAGCTCCAGACGACTTAAGAGTTGTACCATTTGGGTTTGACATTGACGTAGTGTGGCCAGAAGAACAGTCACCTGAAGCAGCAGACTTCCGAAAAGCCTTCAAGGCTATCTGTTCGAAAATAGAAAATATGGAAAGAGGGTTTGATGCACTCAACCAACTGTTGGAAAATCATGATGCAATGATCTCTGGAGATATTCGAGGATCAGTTCTAAGGATTCGGAAATAGCAGCTCAGATGAAGGCACTGAGAAGAGAATAAGTCAGCTACTCCAAATCCTTATTCACCAAACTGGTGATTAGGAGTGCTGACAATGCAAAATTTCAGCAGAGACAGCGGGATCATATGTTCAGAATGGACCAGACGCATAAAGCAGATATAGAGTTGTTGAAGGCTCAACACAAGCAAAACATTCTATGGGCTGAGAGCACTCTGCGTTCGGAGATGATGATAATGGACGCCGAAATGAAGATTATGAGTGCAGAAATAAAGGCTCTGCATTCGGAACATAGAGTATCTCACTCAACAACGCATGAAAAACTAGATCTAATTCTGTCCAAATCTCCTCAAATATCTCTCATTAGTGATGATGCTAAAAAGAGGGAACATAGAAAAGGGAAAGGCAGTGGAATTAAGGGGGAATGATCACTTAAGAAAGCCCCTCTGAAGATTATACTTGAAAAGCCCTAACTTGGCTCATCCACCAACTCTCTCTATTCCCAATCGCCAAAAGAGCTTCCAGCTGATGAGAAAGCTGACATCACATTGAAGAAGACTAAGGCTGCAATGGAAGTTGAACTTGCAGAAGTCAACCAAAGGCAGCAAGAATGCAGTGAAAGTTTGAAAACCAAGTTTGATGGTCCCCCAGGAGGGTTGTTACCAGACTCTCCAGCAATAAAGCTCCCACAGGAACCCGCTCCCAGTGCCGGATCAGAACTAAGATCACTTGAGGAGTTTCAAACCCTCAAAGCTGGAGGATTTTTCGAAGGATTGTCTCTAAAGGAAGCATGGGATTTGTATTGGGAAAGAGACTTGGAAATTTGTCAATCAGTCGAGAAGCAGCAGACTCAAGGAAGCAGTCCGCACACTTCTAGGCTCAGCCTGTGCAGTACACTCCTAGGGGTGGAGCAGACTCTGGACGAGGTAGGGGAAGGAGTGGTGGAAGAAGCAGAGGTACTCCACCACAAAGGCCTAAAAATTTCACATACATAAATCCCCTGAAGACAGACCTGTTGTACTGGGTTAGATACAACGAACTTGAAAATAGAGAAGTTGCCAGAAAAAATGCTGAAGCATCCAAGAGGCAAGAAGAAGAAAATTAAGGCAACATCAAGAATGGGACGAAATAAGGAGAAAGAATGAAGCTTCTCGTAGAACATATGAGAAGAAAAGGAAAGAATATGACAGAAAGAGGAGTAGAGAAGATGAAGATAGAAGAAGAACTGAAGATGAAGAGAGAAGAAGGAAGCAGCAAAGGCGATGAAGACTGTTGCAGACACCTTCATGTTGTATTTTTACTTCATTGTAAATACACAGAAAATTGTAAGTACTTTGTATATTTCTCATTGTACTCTGTAACACATTGTAAAGTTCAAGAATGATATGTTCAATAAAATGACATATTTATACATTCATTTTTTATTATGCACTATTTACTTTGTTGTTTTTATTTAAGTTTTGATATCCTCAAAAAGGGAAAATTGTTGGGAAATTTATGTAATAGATTTTGATGATATCATGTAAAACTTATATTATAAAGTTGGCACCCCAATTCTACTGTAAATCAACTTGTAATAGATAGGGTTCTATAAGCTGAGTGGAAGCAGCCAAGTTGAAGCATGCAGGAGTCGACTGGAGGCCAAGATGAAGATTCAGTTGTGTGGCAGCTGAGTGAAGTTTGACAAGTCTCAGTCAAGTTACAGAAGACTGACAGTTGAGTCACTCCCAGTTAAGTGGAGTTGATTGTCAAAGGGGTTAAGCAGCAAAAAGGATCCAAGAAAACTGAAGAGATCCGTTGTCAAAGCAAAGTCAAATGTTTGCTGAAAATAGGCATGTGTCAGACTGCCATCCTTAAAGTTGTTTTGATGAAAGAGTGCAAAAAGTAAGGAACCAATGGGATATCCCTGAAAACCTGCAGAGTTTAAGGAAATACTGCAAAGTGTTAAATTCAAGGATCAGTCTACATCAAAGCTGCAAGACAAGACAAGCCAACGACCTCAAAGTGTAGTTTGAAAAATACATCTATCTCTTCAACGGATATATTTTTCAAACATTCACTATAAAAGGCTAAGGAATTCATTGGGAGAAGGTTACAACCAAGAGCAACGAATGCAAGCAAAGTAATAGACACAATCTATCTGAGCAAAAAGCAAAATAATCTCAAGCATTCAATACTATCCTCAAGCCTAAAACTCGAATGAAATCAATCCAACTCACTCAGTGAAGGAAAGACAACTTCAAATTGTTGAAGAGGAAAACTTGTTTAAAGACAAAGGGTCTACACATCCAAGATTGAAGGAAGTGTAGTGAGGTTCTAGTTCGAACCAAGAGCTCTGGACTTGTTGGAGGGCTGTGTGAACAAATCCAAGTGTCCAAAGGAGTTGAAATAGTTGGACAACTGTCTTGTGAAGAAGTTGAGTCCCAGAAGTAAAGCCAGCTGTGTGATCAAGGCCTAGCTTGGACTGCCACCATTTTATAACAAAGTCACCGTTACATTAGTGGATTCCTCCAGTGGTTGGAGAAGAATGGATTAGAGAAATTACCCCATCCTCGAACCACTATAAAAATTGCTCTGCGTCATTTACATTTAGCACTTTAATTTTTGCATATTTTTAATTTTGTTTGTTAAATTTGCCTAAGTCAACTGATAATAACTAAGCTTAAAACAAGTGTTGAAAAACGTATTTAAAACAAAGGGTGAAAGTCTTCCGTTGTAAAACCAAGTCTACTGAATTTCTAAAGAGTTAACTGAATCAGTTGAGTTAGCTTATCAATAGCTCAGTCGAGTTTGTTGAGTGACTAACTCAACTGTGAAGGTAAATTAAGTTGTCCACTAAGGACCCAGCTACTTGTGACTAAACTTTGACTTTAAAATGATTAAAATTGAAAAGTTGGTAAAGTCTATTCAATCCCTCCCCCCCCCTCCTTCTAGATTTTACATTATCACCCCTTCGGACCTACAATTTTTCTTAGGGGTATCCGTACAAGATATTTGTCGTACTGTACCATCAGAAGCGAGTAAAGTAAGAAAAGCATTGGAAAAATATTCCCCATCTAAGTCACAACCGAAACACTTTATGGTGGCTGAATATTGGTTTCACAAGTACTCTAAAGTGGCAGAAGATGTTGAAGAAATCAGAACATCGTTTCATAAGATAAATCCAACAATAACGTGCATAATTATCAATAAACGAAACATAATATCACGATCCACCCTTTGTATTGACAGGTAAGGTCCTCATACATTAGAATGAACAAGATCAAATGGTGCACGAGAAACAGAAACACTTTTATTGAACGGTAAAGTAGAAAATTTTGCCAGTTTGCAACCATTACAATCCGAAATATCATGAGATTTCAATTCCCCTAAGACATAAGTAGAAACCAAAAACTCTAAACAAGACGCAGACACATGACCTAAACGACAATGCCATAAGAAAAAGGCCGAAGACGAACGACTCAAAAGAAAAAATGACAAATCTACACTAAAAGTTGTATCTTCTGGTATTTTGAGTTGATCCAAAACATAAAGTCCCCCTTGCTTACGGCATGTCCCATTTAGCTTCTGAGACTGTGGGTCCTGTACATAACAAGTAGAAGAAGAAAATGAGACTAAATAACCAGACGCACATAATTGGCTAACTGAAACCAAATTCAAGGTGAGGTTAGGAACATAATAAACATTTGGAATGGAAAAACAAAGCGTGACAATGGAACCAATTCCTGCTAGTGCCATTGGAGTACCATCAGCAGTTAGAACTGACACAAGACGATTAGGAGACAAAGAGACAAAAGACGACATACTAGGTGACATACGATAGGAAGCTCCAGAATCTAAGACCCACATAGTGAAGACGTATGTTAAGTTGGTTTTATACCAATGTATTAAGTATTCTAGACTAGGATTTTTGCGTTGTTTTCGGGAGTTATAGTGTCGTTTGAGTCAATTTTATGTCATTAGTTGTCATTAGAGAGTCAGTACAGGTTTTGGTAGTCGAAATTGGTCAAAAACAATGAGAAATATGTTTGGAAGGAGGAAATCGCATTTACCAAGAGAAAAAGCGGAAAAATATTGCTTTAAGGCGTAGCGCTAGCAGCCTAGTACGATGGCGGCCTCTTTCAAAGATCATATGACCCGTTGAGGCACCGTTGGCAGCAGCGATGAGCGGTGGGCAAAAACTTGATCTTGTAGCGCGGCAGCGCAGTCTTTAAGCGCCATGGCGCGCATCCGCGCAGAGAAGTGATATTTTTTATTCTTTTTGGGCTTTTGACAGATTTTGGGCCTATAAATACAACGAATGACGTATGGAACAAGGTTCGGACATTATTTTGAGCACAACGCAAGGTAAAAAACACGAGGCTAGGGTTCGGGATGACAATTGAAGGCATCTCTCATCTGGGCATAGAGAGGATTTCTTCTCTTCTCTTTTAAATTCCTTCTTCGTTTTTCTTTGTCGATTCTTGAGATGTATAATTACTTTTTCATGGGTTTTTGTATATCCAAAATGAGCTAAACCTATCTTTTTAGGGAATTGATGTAACTTACGTTTGAACCTGTGTTTTGATTTCTAGTTTATGAGATTCGCATGTCATTTAATCTATTTGTGCTATTTGAATTGATTGCATCTGGATTATCTGATCAATAATTTAGATTGTTTGGTGTGTTTGATTTGACACTCGAGAGAGGTAATTGAACATCTGGCAATAGAATAACATAACTTAGGGTTTCATAGAACTGAGAGGTTTATGAATTCTTCGAAGTCCGCGATAGAGTATTCATTGAGCGCATTAGGTTATGATTTTTATAGAGATATCGAAATCAGAATTGAAACATAGAATCATTTGGCACTCGAGAGAGGAAGTGATAAATGGTAGGAATATTTGGCTTATAGATTAATAACGTGTGATTAATAGACTGGATTGAGAACATAGGGGATTATTAGGTGAATCAACCCTCTAGAATTTGTCTGAACCAACTTGTTAGTTAATTTTAGTCTTATTTTTAGTTTAATAAAAATACATCTCTATTTGATTATCTAGATAGAATTAGGCTATCATAATTACAGTACTTAGTATAAAATTTGATACCAATCCCTGTGGAGACGATAACTCTACTTCTAAAACTATACTAAAACTTGACACCGTATGCTTGCGGTAAGAATTTTTCGATCAATGTACCTGAAGAATTGGAATGAGACAAACCTATATTTTATGAGGCAGACACATCATGTGGTTGTGAGGCAATGAACTTTTGAAACTGCTCAAACATATATGGATCCAACGATGGTGCGGCGACTGCATTATTTGGCGGAGGTGGTCTAGGACGAGACCATTGGGATGGTGATGGTGTTGGTGGCTGTTGTGGAGGTCGTTGTTGCTGGAACCTCAGCTGCTGCTGTTGGGACCTCGGCTATTGTGGTTCACCTTTATTCAATAACAGCGGACACTAAGCCTTCCAGTGATTCTTTTGGTGGCAAAAGGCACATTCATCAGTGGGTATCTTTGAATTCACCTGATTGGGATTATTATTAATCGGCTTTTATGATATGGCAAAAACTAATGCAGTAGATGTTGAAATGATCTCCTTATCAGCATGAGTCTAAATTCATATCTCTTCAATTTAAAGTTCATTAACTACTGAATCTAGAGAAGGTAATGGGCTACGATGCAAAATATTACCACGCAACCCCTCAAAGTCAGAACGAAGATCCATCAAAAATTTCACCAATCGTTGTTCTTCTCGACGTGTAATATAGGGCAAAAAAAGCTCGCAAATCTGCAGATTTAGTAAGCAATAATTGATCCCACGGTCGGGCGTAGCGGAATAAAACTCCACGAATACTCATATCCTTACATTTCAAAGCACGAATATCAACCTCCAATTGATAATGTTTAGCAAAGTTGGGTATATATACAACCGTGCGGATGGTCCCATACTTCCTTCGATCCTAATACTTTGCCAATCGAGCCCCTATAGATGCGAAACCGAATTGTTGATCAAGTAATAATCTTGAATTATCTCGCTTCCCAAACCTCCAATAGATCTGTACCATTCGAATCAGTTTTCGTAGGTTTATCCTTTGTCCCAGTTACATAACCTCACATAGACTTACCTCGCAAAAGGTTTTTCATGATATAACTCCAATATGAATAGTTTTTCCCATCTAATTGCACGCTAATTGCCTAAAGATAGTCATCCTTACGAGTAGCCATGACGAATGAAATAAAGAAAAAACACCAAATCTTAACCCAAAAATAAGTAAAACTAACCAAATCGGAACCCAGAACTAGTATTACAAAATAAAATGGAACCAAAAACCGAGCAAAAAAACATTGTGGCAAAAATTAAAAATTTGGCTCTTAATACCATGTTGAAATCAAAGAATTCATAAAATATTGAGAGAGAAAATAAATATTTGTATTCTTATTATGCAAAAGCAAAAGTGAATTACAAAATAAAAAAAGATAGATTTATGTAAGCGACTAGAAAATCTAACCCTAAAAAAATTGAAATCCTAACTATAAAGGGACTAAAACATAATAAGGAATCCTAATATGTATTATATTTTATCAGTGGGCAAGTTATTCTTGACAATTTTGAGTAAGAAATGTTTAATTTCGTCTAACTTCAAGCTCATATATTTTGAAAGCTGATGGGTGAAAGTGATTCCATATATAAAGAACTTCACCATATATTCTATTTTATTTATATTCCACCATTAATAAGTATGCAATTTGACAATGACATTCTCATTTCATGCTTGGAAATTGATAAATGCAAAAACATGGGCCCATAAATGATCTGAAAGTCAATTAAAATACCAGACTGCCCACTTACGGATTTGTAGAATATTTTACTTATTTTGGACCACTTTTCAAACAAGATTTATGATTGGGCTGATCCACAAAATGGGTACTTCATCTTTGTCTCATTTGTGGGCCAGTAAAGCTCAGGTAAGACGAAGATTGACTATTATCTTTTTTATTATTTCCTTTTCCCCCCTTCAATTTAATCGTTATATAATATTTCTTACTTAATTTATACTATAAAAGGGAAAATTCTATTGGTTATCTTATATGAAAACACAATTATACAATTTTTGGGACCAAATAAAGATTAAAATTATGATAAGTATCAAGAATATATTTTATATTATCTGAACAATTGTTTTGAAAGTGATGCATTTTTTTAATGATGAATTTAAAGTAAAAATCCATTTTTTTGTTGCAACGCATTATGTGGTTTAACGCACAAGAAAATACCAGAAATCTGAATTTATTAGCCTCCCAATAAATATTGGAAGTTGGGCGGGGAGGGTTTGGTGGCTCATAAATGATGTTCTTCACACTACACCTATATGTTAGATCATGGACCACAATTCTCTCTATGGCTCACCATTCATGCAATTTTTTGGTTTCAACAAAAGTCCGCTTGTGTTTAGTATGAAAGTTTCTTAGGTTGGATATGCCTAAATTTTATTATCCTATATTTTTTTAATTTAAATTAGGCAAAAACTTGTATGAGACGGTCTCATGAACATTATCTATAAGACGGATCATATGTGTAAATATAATTTTAAACAAAACCTAAACACATAAAAATATTCATATTGTTTGTGTTTTGTAGGATCCGTCTCATGTACTTAAGTCCATGTGACATAAGACCAACTCTTTAAATTATTTGTGTTAGTATAGCTTTCTCATTTTATTTCATTGCACAAACTTCATATGTAATATTTAGGGATAATTAGATAAGGGGAAGTCTCTTGTGAGGCCGAGTCCGTCACGGATTAGATCCATGAGACGGAGCCCAGTGGTCCCCTATCCTCTTTCTCTCCCATTTCAATTGTCCCCACTCCACTATCTCTCCTCACTCATTTCTCTCTCTTTCTTCACATCTCATTCCTCTTGTGGTCCCCATCTCTCTCTTCTCTCTCTCGATCCGCCCCCTCCCTTACTCTTTCTCTCTACACGTAACATTTTAGTTACAAAAATCTCACAAAAAATGTTATACTTTTCATAAAAATGTATACTTTTTATAATAGAATTGATACTTTCTTAATAAATAGTGATACATTTTTTTTAATAAAATATAATATTTCTTTTAATAAGAAGTTATACTTTTTTTAATAGAAAATGGTACTTTTTGAGCAAAAAAATGAAACTTTAGTGTTAATTAAAAGTAATATTTATTTTAATAAGAAGTGATACTTTCTTAATAAGAAGTGATAGTTTTTCTATAAAAAAGTGATACTTTTTACATGATAAGTGATACTTTATAAAAAAATAATAAATAAAAAGTGATACTTTTTTCATAAGAAATGATTTTTTCCGAAGATACTTTTTCATAAGTAATGTTTTTTCATAAGAAGTAATTTTTTAGTCTAAATGTGATACTTTTTTTCATAAATAGTGATACTTTTTCAATAAAAGTGATACTTTATTTTTCTCATCTTTTTCCTTTGTTTCATGCGTGTAGAGATAAATGAGGGCGTTAGGGGAGAGAAAAGGGGGACCACGAGAAGAGAGAGAGAGAGAGAATGGACCACCAAAGAGTGATGTGAGGAGAGAGAATGGACCATGAGAGATTTGGTGTGCGGATGGTAATGAGGGGACTAAGCCCCCGGGGCATAGCTCAACTGGTAAAGGACTTGGGTGACGTGATGTCTGCTTGCTGGCACCCACAGTGTGGTTATTCGAATCCCTCTGGTAATGATTTACAGGGTGGAGGAGAACTTCTTGTGTAGTGACTCAGCCTTCGGCAGCCAAAGATTCTGACTAGTTGAGGCATAACCCGCGCTTCACATCCTCCACGAAGCTCTAGGGCAAGGGCAGTGGGGGGCCTCAGGGATGGGGTTCATCCTTTGGTAATGAGGGGACTAGTGATAGGAGAGAGAAATGAGGGTCAACACAGAGAGAGAAAATATGGGGGACCATGTGAGGCTTTGTCTCACAGATTTAGATCTGTGAGACGGTCTCACACAAGTTTTGTGCTACGAAAATTACCCACGAGGGTTAGTCTAATTAAAAAAAGCTTCAGTTATCTTTCAAAATTACAAATATCCCCTTAAACTTTGTATTTACCTAACAAATACTCTCTTCAGGATTCAATTTGTAAGATAAGAATAAAAATTTGGTGTTTGTAATTTTAAAAGATAACTAGATTTTTTTTAATTATGTTAACTTTAGGGTAGTTTTTGTAATTAACTCTAATATCAAGTGTTAGATAAATGTTTTTATCATGATTTTGATGATTTTGTTCAAAAGTGTTTTTAAACCAAAACAATGTCCCTAAATGTTGTCTAAATACTTCCGATCAATTTAAAATATTTTTACTATTTTTTGGAGTATTTCTTGGAGTTTATTTTCGATAAAAAATTGGACAACACATCTGTTTCAGGCTCGACCGGTCCCGTACCTGAGTTGAGTTTTGGAACAGAAAAAGGGATGTAAGAAAAATTAGGGAGGGCGGCCGTCGACCCCCCTGAGCGTCGGTACACAGGAGCCCTTCCCTCCCGGTTCTTTGTCTTCTCTGTTTCGATTTTTAATCAACCCCAACCGGTCAAGATCAAGGCGGCCGTCCCCCCTTCCGACCGGCCCTCCTATGTAAAAATCGCGAAAAACAAATTTGAATCTTATCTCTGCGACCGGTCGAACCCCATTTTTTATCGACAAACTATCCGTTGCATTTTCAGACAACTTTTCCCTATTTTGTGGGATTGATTTCTAACAGCTATATTGATGATTTTAAATGGTTTCTTTTGCAGCAAATCACTCCCCAAGGAGGAGCCTATGTCTGGAAATCAAAGCCAAGACCTCTCCTATAAATAGAGGCTTCATTCAAACAACAAGATACAACACATCACACAAGCAAAGAGCAAACAAGCAAACACTTTCATATATCTTGTTGTATTAGCCTAAGCACTTTCACTTGCACACATTTGAGGTCTAGGCTTTCAATTCTTGATTACACTTGTACTCATATTGTTTCATTCATTATTGAGTTGTAATCTTGATTTTGATCATCATTCAACACAAGACATCCTTGTGAGTATTCTTGTGGTAAGAATACACTTGGGTGATCTAGGTGATAGGTGTTTGGAGAGTGGGGTACTCTTCAAAGGTGGTGAAGGAAGATTGTGGTAATCTCCTTGAAGGTGTTGTAAGAGGGTTGTGGTAATCCTCAAGGTGTTGTATTAATTTTGGTAATTAATAAAATTTCTTTTTCTTTTTCGAAACTCATCCCGGATATACTGGGTGGTAGAGCACGTAGTCCCTAGGTGGGGTGAAGCTCTTTAAATCAACGTGTGTTGTTTATTTTCTGAATTTAGCTTTCATCTTTGCTTGATTATTCGAAAAATAGGGCAAAATCTGAAAAACCGAGATAATCTATTCATCCCCCCTCTAGATTATCGTAGCCACTTGGACTTACAAGTGGTATCAGAGCCAAACTCTTTGGCTAGCTCGTTCTGAGTAAAGAGGAAAGATCCATGGCTAGGAATGATGTTCATCTCACCACCGGCGCCTCCACCAACAAGCCACCACTATTCGACGCCAACAACTACGCATTTTGGAAAGACCGTATGGAGTGCTTCCTACAAGGGTGCGGGTTCAACATTTGGAATGTGGTTGTTGAAGGAGTTGATCAACCAACCAAGAAATTGGAGGATGGCACCTCGGCTCCTAAGCCTTTCAAGGAGTTCGATGAAAATGACAAAAAGGCTTTCTCTCTAAACAGTAAGGCCTTAAATATTTTGCATTGTTCTCTTACCGCCACCGGGTACAATCGCATAAGAGGCATAAGGTCGGCACATGAGGTTTGGGAAAAATTGGAGACTATATATGAAAGGACAAAGAAGGTCAAGCAAGCAAGAAAGATCATGCTTGTTAAAGATTTCGAAAACTTTAACATGTATGATGGTGAAAGCATCTCTAAGATGGTGGAAAGGCTTGACAACATTGTCAATCCTCTTGTGGCCCTCGGTAAAGTCATCTCCGAAGAAGACAAGGTGACTAAGGTATTGAATGCTCTTCCCGGCTCATGGTCCGAAAAGGTGACGGCTATCATGGAGGCACAAAATCTTGAGACACTCAAATTTGACGAGCTCATCGGAAATCTCCTCATCTATGAAGTCTATCTCAAGGAGAGGAAAAATTCCAAACCAACCATCAATCAATCGGGTATGCAAAATATTCCTAAAGGTCTTGCTTCTTTTTCTAATAATGCATACTATGATAATGATGATGAGGAGGAGGAGACGGCCGCACTTGTTCGAAAATTTGCAAAATTTGTGAATAAAAATAAAGCAAGAAAACCGAGAGACAATGCTTGCTTTAAATGCAGAAAACCCGGCACTTCATTACCGATTGCCCAAAACTCAATGAGGAGGAACAAAAGAAAAAAAAAGCATTTTTCGAAAAAGAATGCTCTAAATGCAGAGGTCAAAACTTGGGATGAATTACTTGAAACAACCGACGAGGAAGGAGAAACCGAACATGGTCTTATGGCCATAGACGATGAAAATAATGAGGTACGCTCTAACTCTTCTACCTCCTCCTTAGTTGATGAATTGCAATGTGATTTTGATGAATTGCAAACTGAATTTCAAAATTTGATTGTTAAATACAAGACCTTGAAAAAGGAGCATAAAGAACTTAAAATTGAAAAGGATAAATTATTTACTTCTTATTAATCTCTTGATAAAGCTCATGCTATTACTCTTACTCAAGTTTATACTCTTGAAACCGAAAAGGAATTGCTCACAAAAAATCTTGAATGTTTGAAAAATGATGTGCATCGTTTTAACATAAGCACGGATAAAGTTACAAAAATTTTAGATGCACAAAGAGGTGAGCATTCCAAATTGGGACTTGGTTATAAACCATTTCAAAGTGTTTTTAAGAAAAATAACCAAGGTCCGACTTTTGTACTTGTTAGTAGTTCTAATACTCCAACTTGTTTTTATTGTGGTAAAGTTGGACATTATGCTAATAATTGCAAATTGAGAAATAGCTCTAGTCATGTTTGGAGACCCAAAGGTCTCAAGACTAACCCCCACGGACCCCAAAATTATAGGGTACCTAAAAAAAATTCTTTTGTAGGTAATAGGGGCTATAACAACAATGGAAGATTCAAAATGGCTCGTGGACAGCGGATGTTCACGCCATATGACCGGGAGGAAAGAACTTTTTACCAACATCAAGCTCCAAGAAGAGGGTATGGTCATGTTCGGCAATGACAAAGGAAAAATTCTTGGAAATGAAGAAATTGGTAACTCTTCCTTCTCTCTTAGTAATGTTCTTTTAGTAGAAGGGCTTAAGTTTAATTTGATAAGTGTTAGCCAACTTTGTGATTCAAATTATGATGTTTCTTTCAATAATGAAAAATGCCTTATTCTTAAAAATGGTAAAATTATTTGTGAAGCAAATAGAAAAAGAAATCTTTACAAAATTTGTACAAGTGATTTGGTTAGTCAAAATATTTCTTGTTTAGTCGCCAATAGTGATTTAACAAGTTTATGGCATAGGCGACTTGGACATGTTGGATACAAGAATTTGAAAAATATTTACAAAAACCAACATGTAAAAGGACTACTGTTGGGATTTGGTCCAAAGATCCTGCCTAAAAGAGAAGGCGCGGGCGCGGCCCGCGATTCGAACTCGTGAGCGCTATTTGGATTGCATAGTTAAAGGATAGCTTAAAGGATATGATTTGGACTACCTATACCAACAGATGCATCTTCTTTTTTCGGTGCCCATTACATAGAAACTCGAGGTTAAGCGTGCTTGGCCTGGAGTAGACATGGGATGGGTGACCCCTGGAAGTTTTCGAGTGCGGCGTGAAGTGAGGACAAAGCGCGCTAGAAAAAGACTCATGTTGGTTTGTGGGGACAGTCGTCAATCCGAGTAGCGCTAGAGGTCCAACAACTACCCAAATTGAATTTTGAAAATCTTGGCTTATGTGACACTTGTCAAAAGAACAAATTAATTAAGAGTAGTTTTAAGCCCAAAAATGAAATTTCCACAACCAAACCCCTACAATTGCTTCACCTTGATTTGTATGGGGATATTGGTACGGCAAGTCTAAGTGGAAAACATTACACTTTCGTTATTGTCGATGATTTTTCTAGATATACTTGGGCTCTTTTTCTTACCAATAAAAGCGATGCCGTTAATGAGTTTGTTAAGTTGTGTAGACTTATTGAGAATGAAAAAGAAGATACTATTAAGTCTATTCGGAGTGATCGAGGTGGAGAATTTGATGGTGAATTTAGAGTCTTTTGTGAAACTAAGGGATATGCTCATAATTTTTCGGCTCCAAGGACACCTCAACAAAATGGAGTAGCCGAAAGGAAAAATCGGACACTCGGTCCATGCTAAATGAATTTTCACTTCCAAAATATTTTTGGGCGAAGCCGTATGTACTGCTTGCTATGTCATTAATCGAGTTTACATTCGTCCCAAAATGAATAAAACTCCATATGAGCTTTGGAAAGGAAGAACTCCAAATATTAGTTATTTCAAGATATTTGGTTGTAAGTGCTTTATTTTGAATACCAATGATCAATTGGACAAACTTGATCCTAAGGCCGATGAAGGGATATTTATGGGATATTCAACAAAGAACAAAGCATATCGGGTTTACAATAAGACTAGTGGGGTTGTTGAAGAATCTATCCATGTCAAATTCAATGAAGCTTCGGGTGTTGAAAGAATACCCAATGATGAAAGTGATGAAGAGGATATTATTGAACCCATTGTTCAAAACGATGCTCAAAATGACCAACCTACTACATCTAATGATCAACCATCCACTTCAAGTGTTCCTCAAGAATATAAAGGTGATACTTCGGATCTTCCCGTGGCATTGAAATTTAAAGGAGATCACCCAAAAGATCTTATTATTGGTGATCCCCTTGATAAAGTAATGACCCGAAGAAAATTTGCCGAAAAAGCTCTTATCTACCTACCTTTAAAAGTATGAATATTTCTGCAAAAAATTGAACCGACTAAAATACCCTTTAATTTTCTAATTTTTAATGGCAAAAATGGAATTATAAAAAAGTGGAGTTATAAAGAAACCTTTCACATTCTCTCCAGCTAACCCCCAAAAAGAAAATATCTGACTTTTCATTCTCTCTCTCTAATCTTTCATTCTCTCTAATCGACATCTGACCCACGTACAAAAAAACCTGACTTCTCATTCTCTTTCTCTAAAATTGACATCTAACCCGCGGACAACAAGAGCAAGAGTAAGAGAGCCATATAAACTTCAACTGAAGATTGTGAATGAGGAATATTAGTGAAAGAAATTTGTTGGTAAACTATGTAAGAGTTACACCATCTACTTGAGTGTGTTCATTTTTTATTTTAATTTTTCTGAGTAAAAATCTTTTTTTTTTGGCCGAAATAGCAAAGCTAGGGTTGACAAAACTGAATGTAGCCCCATTCAACGTGGTGCTCGAGGATGACAGAAAGGATTCACAAGAGAATCAAGAGATAAGAGATACTAGGAGAGGCAAAAAATTATGGACGTCCTCCGCCGGTTTCTTGATAGAATCTATTGGTATGAAAAATTGCACTTGGTGTTGCAAGATTCGGATTGTAAAGGTTGTAAACTCTGAACCACCTCAAATTTACTTCATTTTATTAATTTTAGTAGTAAAAATCTAATTTATGATTTGGATAATTTTAGAAGTAGTTGGGATAATTTAGGAAGATGGAGACTCAAGACCAAAAAAAATATTATACGTGCTTAAGGTCTGAAATAATCTGATCATCTCAGTGTGAATGCTCTATTAAGATTGGGACTCAGATGTGCTCTTTCAAATCATTATTTCCATCATTCATTGTTTATTCTTATGGTTTGTTGAGGATATGACTCTTGATGGTTTAGAGTTGGGGAAGGGTTTTAACCTGCGGGGAAAAAAAAAAAGTTAATGGGTTTTTGGTCTTGAGTTACAATTTATATGCTTGCATGAATTTGGGTGTTGGTGGCCATTTGTAAAGAGGTGTCTAAGAACTAAGCAATTTATAGGCCATGAAAAAAAATAAACTATTTAAATTAGTTAAATTTACCAATTTGGGATAATTGATAATTATACGTACATATTAATCTTGTATTGTATACCTCTTTGTATCGTGCTTTATCAACTCTCGATCCTTCTTTATTTTTCTTTTGTATTTATTTGTTTTTCTATAAGTTAGAATTTGTTCAAGTCAAGAATTTCTTTACCTTTAATGCAGTCAATTGTTTGAATATCTATTAGAAACATGATAAAGGATGCAAACCTTTTTTTTTTTGGGTTGCATGAAGAGTTTTCTTGTAGTGTAACAACTTGCATAAACTCTTTTGGAGATGAACAACTTGCGGTGATTTGCTTGCTAATGAGCTTGATTGAAGTAGAACCTTATTTTTTTTATTGTCTTTTTATATTAAATACTTTCTACATCTATTCACTATCTTGATCAATGATTATGAGAGAAAAAATAAGTAAAGTTCAAATTAAAACGCGAGGCCAATAACTTTAATAGGGATATTATTAATTGCAAGATTGATAAGATAAAATGCAAGTATTGACTGATGATAGATAGAATATCTAAATACAGATATCAGAGTCAAGTAGTGGCATAAACTATCAATTGGAGAAAGGAAAATCATTTTCCCTGGTTATCCGAGACTCTTGCATACAACTGCATATAATCCTGACTATGCCAAGGTTTCATTATATCGCAATGTTTGATTTCCCGGTGCATGAGATATGACGCTTGGTATTTTTCAGAGTTTTCTACCATGCATATAAAGATAACTAACTATAGCAATCTGACACATATTTGATCGACTATTGTGTTAGGGAGAACTACACCTTCATATACACTGTAGTGTTCATAAATGTGTCAATATCGAACCCTTAGACGGGAACCCCATTAAATAAAAAACACAAAGGAAATCTATATGTAAATCGATACACTTATTAAAGGACAATTTTTTTGTAAATATTTGTTGAGACTACATTACCCTTTTGGTTTATGAATTTTTTACTAATTTTGATGGAAAAATTATAATTAGGAAAAGGTATCACAAAAGATATCCACTATCTTTTTCTTCATCTACTCTTGATCAGCATCCTCTGGATTAGGATTAGGAAAAATAATCACAAAATGCCTTCTATAAAAAAAGAAAAGAAATCACAGAAGGATTTTAGTCTCACTAAATATTTATCTCTCTAAGCGGCCTTCTTTGAATTATGAAAAAGAATCACAAAATGATTTCACTTTCTTTTATCTTTGTCTTTCTAACTGATCGACCAACTCACTTTCAAATAGTAGGCGAGATGGTGTGTGGGCAGGTGTGTGTGTACATATGTATACTTGGATTCAATATGTTGATTATTGATATGGGTTCATATCGTTCATGCGTGCTTCTCTTTGTTTCTCCATCTACGCTTTAAGATTTAGAACTCTTTGAGTGTGGAATTATTGCACGGATCATGAATTCTTAATCCTTTATATATGTGTCTATTGACATCTTATTTGATCCAAGCCATTTGAAAGTGTTGATATGGGCTTGGAACAAAAAAAAAAAAGTATTTTATGGGTTTTAGTTTTATATGGATTTTAAGGTAGATTCATGAATTGAAATTTATTTTTACTGTGCAAACTTACAGGATTTCCAATTAATGTCGATAGTGAGAGTGGCGTCTTTTACTCCGTATTAAAAAAAAGATTGTTTAGATCTACGGGCACCAACCTCAACTTTTCCTTTTTTTTTCTTTTTTAAGCACTTGGACTTGTAGAATGACACATATTTATTATGGGAAATATGATATTACATGTGATTTATGCCAAACACATAAAGGAAATAGTCCTTAGATTACTTTCTTGGACAAAAAATTTGTAGCCATTGTTATTTGTTCCTTTAATATTGTTTCCATGTTTTCATTCCATTGGACATAATCTCATATCCATCAGAGTATCATTTTTTCCATTAATTCCAACTCTTCTCTTCAGAATAAATAAATGCATCAAAGATCTTCTATATCAAATTTATCGTCACATAAGTTAATTCAATATTCATTTTTCAAGGTTTACAATTTTTTATTTTTTTAATTATTTAATATTCAAGATATATGTGTAATACTTTTTGTAAAAAATATATAATTTTCATGTTACAATAATAGATGTATAATATTTCAATAATTATATCAACTTATTCAATTTGATTTGGATCTGAATAAACTTTAAAATCCCATTGTTTTTTTCTTTTCTATCTTTATGAATGCAATTCAATTATCATACAACCAAAAGCTAGCTTTTTTCCTTGCAACAGACCTAACATATTGATTTGACATTTTATAAATTTGTATTTAGATTCACTTGAAAATCTTGATTTTATCACTTTAGGTTTCTGTTTGATTGTTTTTTTCTTGTCTTACCTTTATCATTCTTGTTAAGAATAGGAATACATATCAGAAAAAAGATATGTGTATCTGCTAGGCCGGGTAAATGAAGATGGAGGTTTCAGACGTCAAGATTCAAGAAAAAGAGTCATTAAGCACGCAATGGATGAAAACTTACTCGAAAAAATGTGGCTAGAAGGTCTTATTTGATTTTTCTATTATGTTAATTTCTTACGTGTACGATTGCTTCTGAATGACTCTAAGACCTAAGTGTAATGTTGTATGTGTTTTATTTGATTTTTCTATTTTGCTAATGTCTTAGGTGTAATAGCGAGGTGGAAACGGTATCTCATATCTTCTTTTTTTGCCCATTGGCTAAAAATTGCTGGAATTTATCACCACTTGTTGGGGTATTTAATGAAGGTAGTTCTATCCTTAAGTGCTTAACTGAGCTATGGGCCAATAAATCTCCTGATGATAAGTGCATGAGTGTAATGATCCTTTGGGCTTTATGGTACAACAGGAATAAGATTGTGTGGAACCGAAAAAGTAAGTCGGCCCATCAAGTCCTCAATTTAGCTAGCAGTTTGCTGTTTCAGTGGCAAGTTGCCCATGTAGCTGAGGTTGCTAATTGGAATGTTTCACACTCTGATGGGGCGATGCGGTGGAAGAGACCAAATGCAGGATGGTTAAAGTGCAACGTTGATGCAGCAGTTTTTACTCAGTCTCAGAAATTGGGATACGGTGGGGTGTTGAGGGATGAAAATGGAAAGTTTATAGCTGCTATACAAGGGGATTTAAGAGGGCCGATGACTCCAAAAGTGGCAGAAGCTATGAGTTTTTCGAGGTGTTAAGTCGGGTAAAGAGAGAATTTGGAGATCAAGCTTTATGTATTGAATCAGATTCATGGACGGTCATAAAATCAATCAGGGGGTCTCTTGACGAAAATTCATATTTTTCTGGTGTAATTGATGATTGTAAGTCTTTACTTAAAGACATGGTGCAGGTGTTTGTTTGTTTCGTTAGGCGTTCAGCAAATGTAGTTGCTCATGAATTAGCTCGAGCAACATGTTCTATGTCTGGTGCCAAGTGTGGAGGGATGATCCTCCCCTTTTTCGTTGTAATGTTCTGCAGTTGGATTTGATGGTTTAATGAAATTTCCATGTTTGTTTTCAAAAAAAAAGTCTTAGGTGTACGATTGCTTATGAATTAGACTATAAGTGTAGTGTTTTATGATGTAAGTTGAACCGATTGCACATATTGTATTGTTAATAGAGATATATATATATACATCTTGACTAAATATAATGTCATGTTAGATTTCTATGGAAATGGAAGTGTATTACTAGAACACAAGAAAATATGTAGAAGTTTTTTATTGGCAAAAGATTTTTTCCAGGCTTGTGTGAAATTTTCAGTTAATAGTACATAACTATTTTAAAATAGAGATGTTAAAAAGGATAATCCCTAATTTCTTAATGCATATCCATTTTCAAATGGAGATGTTAAAAAGGGTAATCCCTAATTTCTTAATGCATATCCTGAAAAAATGTTGGTGTCTAAAAAATATGCGGTAGTGAAATATGTATTAAAATACACTGGAGACAAAATCATTTTGTGGAGTTTAATAATATGTATAGCTTGAGCTACAAAAAAATGGAATAGTTAAAAAAAAACTCCTCCTTTACTCTTTAGTTAACTATAATTATACTCTTTTATGACGTAAGGAAAATAATAGTTACCAAAAAAAACTAAGAGAATACTCTATATAACTTGAATTTATCGCAAGTTTCTTACTATATGTATTTCATGATGGTTCCATAGACCTATCTTGATTGTTTTATATAATTCAAATATTGGGATCAACAATGACTTGAAAGAACTTTTTAAGCTGAAATATGGTTTAAATTGTTTGTTTATCTGATTTCCAAAGACGATAGGGAAGTCTCTTTATTGTTTAATGGTCCATTTCTAAAATACACACAGCAATACTATTTTGGCGTTAACATCTTAAATAAAATTTCTACATTAGATATAGTTCTGTGACAATTTTGTTTAAACTTTTCTATATGAGCTTTTGGTCTACAATATTTCATTTGTGTTTCACTTGCATTGTACATATGAACGATACTATAATACAATAAAACTATATTATATTAATAATTTACTTTTAATTATATGGTACACGTGCAGCGCACGTACACTTTACTAGTATCTCAAAAAGAGCCTAAAAATGCTAAGGAGGCTATTGAGGATGAGGATTGGTTTTTGGAGATGCAAGAGGAATTGAATCAATTTGAAAGAAATGATGTATGGGAATTGGTACCTTGTCCTCCTTCTCAAACAATTATTGGTACAAAATGGGTATTCCGGAATAAGCTTGATGATCAAGGCAACATTGTTCGAAACAAGGCAAGGTTAGTAGCTCAAGGGTGTTGTCAAGAAGAAGGTATTGATTATGATGAAACTTTTGCACCCGTAGCACGTTTAGAAGCTATTCGTATTTTACTTGCCTATTCTTGTTATAAAAATTTCAAACTTTACCAAATGGATGTTATATCCGCTTTTCTAAATGGATTTATTCAAGAAGAAGTCTATGTAAAACAACCTCCGGGGTTTGAAAATTTCTCTAGGCCAAATGATGTTTATAAACTTAAAAAGGCCTTGTATGGTTTAAAGCAAGCACCCCGTGCATGGTATGATAGACTTAGCTCTTTTCTTTTGCAAAATGGTTTTACAAGAGGTAAAGTTGATATTACTCTCTTTGTTTTTGAAAAAGGGCAAGATTGTTTACTTTTGCAAATTTATGTTGATGATATTATCTTTGGTGCTACTATTGAATCCTTGTGCAAGAAATTTTCTAAGTTAATGCAAGGAGAATTCGAGATGAGTATGATGGGGAAGCTCAACTTCTTTCTTGGGCTTCAAATTAAACAATGCCAAGAAGGTATATACATTTCGCAATCAAAATATACAAAGGAACTTTTGAAGAAGTTCGGAATTGAAGAAGGAAGAACCGTGTCTACTCCTATGGCAACTAATGTCAAAATTGACAAAGATGAAAAAGGCAAGTCCGTGGATGAATCAAAGTATTGAGGTATGATTGGAAGTTTACTTTATTTAACCGCTAGTAGACCGGACATTCTTCATGCCGTATGCCTATGTGCTCGTTTTCAAAGTGTTCGCCTTATTTTTAGCTTCACCGCAAGTGTACGGTGTAGTTTATAGAATAGGGTAAGCAAGGTGGTATCCACGGAGACTAATAAATTAGTGCGCTAAGTATTGAACCAAAATAGTTTTATTTTTATTTAGACGATCTTAATTTGATGATTGTTGTGGAGGTAAATGATAAGTGTCATTTTGTACATATTTTGTGTTATTAATTCAATAGTTTTGAATTGTTTTGTTAGAAAAATCATAGTTTCTCAAGTATTTCTGTAGCATTTCATCGTGTGATGTGTTTAACATTATAGGTGGAGCAATTTGGAGCAATGTGAAGCCAATATTAATTGTAAAAAGGCAAGAAAATCACTCAACATGACTTGGGGTGTCAAGTAACATGGCCATGTTCAAAAAAAAAGGAAATAAATTGGATAAAAATTGAAAAAAGGGTCCAAAACGGCCAAACCGTGTCACCGAACACGACCATGTTGAAGGGGATCAAAAGAGGAGGAAAAATCGCACAAAACAGGCCCGAACACGGCCTGGCCGTGTCGTGCAACACGGCCGTTTCGTACAACACGGCCTAGCCGTGTTGTCCAACACGACCGTGTCAGACTTATTTTCAACAAATTTTGTGCGACGGCCTGGCCGTCTTTGTCTTTTTCAACATGGCCGTGTCGGGGCCACTTTCGGATGACACTTTTTCTTTGCGGAATTTGGGGAAAACTCACCAACCAACCCATTTTGGCCACTTTTGTACACTTTTAACACCATATTTTGCTTTGAAACATGTCTCCATGTCCCCTCCTCATCACTTGAATACAAGAATTCACCAACCAACAAGGAAAATGGGGGTGATTGTTTAATAAAAGAGAGTACTATCAATGTATTGGTTGCCTATAAAAGCCAAGGGTTGAAGTTGGGAGATTCATTCATTAGATACTCATGAAATATTCATTGTATTCACTTCATTAAGTAGAATTGGGATCAAGAGGTCTTGGAGAAGAAAGCTTGGGGCAATATTGGAGAAGAAGGCTTGGAACAACATCATCAACCAAGGAAGAAGTCCATTAAGATTTTGAGAAAGATAAGTACACCATGTCTACAATACTTAAATCTTCTTGTGTAATTTACTCTTTTGTCAAAATCATGAGTAGCTAAAATCTTAGTGTTTGAGTGTAATGAACTCTAGAATGGATTTGTGATTGAGGTTTGTATGTTTTTAATAAAATCATCATGTCTTGTGTGATTCACTTATATCATGCTTATCTCATTTGAGTTAATATTTCCGGTATATTAATTTGATATCTTTTCTTCATCGGGTAATCGAAAGATTTATGGTGAAAAAGAAATTGTATAAGTGAAAAGAGTTGCATGCAATCCTAGATATAGGGACGACATAAATCTTCGGATTAGGGTCAAACCTAATATGGGAATTCATAAATCGTTATAATGCATCTTGGGGTTTTAACTAGAAAGAGATTTCATTAATCAACTTGAGATTAGGAGTTTTTCGCCTTGAGAAAGGGATTAACTTAAATCGGGAATTTCTACGGTCCACATAACATGGGATTTTATTAAAAGAGGTTGGTTTTTGCTTAAGGCTTATGGTTGAATTTTTAACTTGTCAAATCACAAAAACATTCTAGAGGGATTTACATTCAAACACACTTCTATCTCTTGATTTCTTATTCTACAAATTTTACTTCATTTTTACACTTTGATAATTTAGATTCTTTATTTTTTTTTTTATCAAACAAAAACTCTGAAAATTGTTAGATTAAATAACAAAAAGACGGTAATTATTAGTACTTACAATCCTCGTGGGAATGACACTCGGTACTCAATAATCTATACTATAAAACGATAGGTGCACTTGCCTACGGTTTTAAAGGTAGCTTTTGAGCCATCAAGTTTTTGGCGCCGTTGCCGGGGATTGTAATATTAAGAACACCTTATTTTTGTTAATTTAATCATTTTTTATTTCATCATTTGTCTTTCTAGGTATCTATCTTTGTAAGTCTTGAATTATACTTATCCTCCTTATTTACCGCAGTGCATGCCTACTCGTCGCCGAATTTGGAAGCGCGAGACCGCCGGTAGCAACACAGAGGAAAGTATTAGTACAGACCACGAGGAGGATACTAACGAAAGCAAGGATCCCGATATGGCTGATGAACAACAAAGAACCATGTACGACTACGCCAAGCCATCTATGGACGGTACATCGTCTAGTATCGTAAGGCCCGCTGTTGCAGCCAATAATTTCGAAATCAAACTGAATGTCATTCAAATGGTGCAACAATTTGTTCAATTTGATGGCCTACCGGACGAAGATCCAAATAATCATATCGCGAATTTCCTCGAAATTTGCGATACTTTCAAAATAAATGGAGTCTCCGATGATGCCATCCGTTTACGCTTGTTCCCATTTACTCTTCGGGGACGGGCTAAACAATGGCTAAACACTTTACCGAAGGGAACAATCACAACATGGAGCATTATGGCGGAAAAATTCCTTCTAAAGTATTTTCCACCCGCTAAAACCGCACGATTGAGGAATGAGATCTCTTCATTCACTCAAGAGGACGATGAGACCTTGTACGACACTTGGGAGAGATTCAAAGAATTGATGCGAAAATGCCCACATCATGGTCTCCCCATTTGGATGCAAGTCCAAATATTTTACAATGGGTTGCTCTCATCAACAAGGCAGATGATTGATGCGGCGGCGGGGGGAACATTGAACAATAAAACACCCGAAGCCGCCCAAGATCTCATAGAAGGAATGGTCATGAATGGCTATCAATGGCAATCCGTACGAGGAAAAACCAACGGCGTTGGGAGTATACAATGCGGACGCGGTGGTTACACTAGCCGCACAGGTCGAAGCTCTGACTCAGAAAATTGACGGGTTGGCAGCTCCAAAACCACCACCACAACAAGCCTTCTCATGCGAAACGTGTGGAGGATCACACAACCACCAAGATTGCCCTCATGCGATACCACCGCATGAACAAGTGGATTATCTAGGTAATCAATCTCGACCCTTTCAAAATAATCCTTTCAGTAACACCTATAATCCAGGTTGGCGTCAGCACCCGAACTTTAGTTGGGGCAATCAAGGCCAACAGAAGCCTAATCCGAACGCGCTCCCCAATTCATCTGCACCTCCCGGTTTCCAGCCACGAAAACCAAGTTTAGAGGATTTATTGTCTAAATTCGTCCAAACTACGGAAACCCGTTTCACGGCTACCGAAACATCCTTAAGGAACCAAGAAGCATCCATTCGCAACTTGGAAAATCAAATTGGCCAAATTGCCAAAATGGTCTCTGAAAGGCCGCAAGGGAGCTTACCTAGCAATACCGAACCGAATCCAAGAGAACAGGTAAAAGCAATCACTCTAAGGAGTGGAACAAAGCTAGATGAGGTACGGATGCCGGAGGACGAGCCAACCCCATACAACGAGAAAGATGAACAGTACTCAAGGAAACGAAGAAAATGGTGCCGGGAATTCCAACCACCTATCCCGTATCAAGCCGATTGCGTAAAGACAAACATGACGACCAATTCGGTAAGTTTTGGATTTGTTTAAACAATTACACATCAATATTCCTTTTGTTGAAGCCCTTTCACGGAGATGCCAAAATATGCCAAGTTCCTCAAAGATCTCCTTTCAAATAAGAAAAAGCTTGAATAAATATCCATGGTGCAATTAAATGAGGAATGCTCGGCAATTTTACAAAACAAGTTACCGCAGAAAATCAAAGATCCAGGGAGTTTCACTATTCCTTGTCATGTCGGTAATTTGAATATTGATCGAGCATTGGCCGATCTAGGGGCTAGCATTAATTTGATGCCTTATGATTTATTCAAGCAAATGGGTGAGCTTGCAATTAGCTGACAGGTCCATTAAATATCCTAGAGGCATTATTGAAGATGTTTTGGTCAAGGTCGATAAGTTTATATTTCTGTTGATTTTGTAATTCTTGATATGCATACGGATGTCGAAGTTCCCTTGATCCTAGGGCGTCCATTTTTAGCTACTTCTAAGGCAATCATTGACGTACATGATGGAAAATTAATTTTACGAGTCGAAGATGAACAAGTCATTTTTAAAATCGCTACATCAATGAAAAATACGATAGATAAAGATGACTCTTGTTTTGCCATTGATCTTATCGATATGGAGATAACAAATTCCTTACCAAGCATGATTTCTAACGAATTCTTGGAGACTTGTATTGTTCAAAGTCTTTGGTATAGCGGAGGAAAATCCATTCCTTAGGGAATCCGTACTCGCGTTGGAGGAAAATGCACCAACAGAGCAGCGAAAGAGTTCGAAAAAATTGAAAATTCTCGGGTGGGGCATAACAAACCATCCATTGAGGATCCACCACCGTTGAGCCGAAAGAGCTACCCGAACACTTGGAGTATGCATTTCTGGCCGATAATTCCAAACTTCCCGTGATTATTTCCTCCAATTTATCCTCACATCAAAAGGATAGATTGTTGGAAACATTACGGGAACACAAAAAGGCCATCGCTTGGAAAATCTCCGACATTCGAGGATCAATCCTTCCTTTTGCACTCACAAGATTCTCGATGGAGGAAAATTTCAAGCCGGTTGTTCTACCTCAGCGTCGCTTAAATCCAAACATGAAAGAGGTAGTTAAAGCGAGGGTAATCAAACTACTAGATGTTGGGCTCATCTATCCAATCTCCGATAAGAATGGGTAAGTCGGTTCAAGTGGTCCCAAAGAAAGGTGGGATGACGGTGGTACCAAATGGAAAAAGAATGAACTTATTCCGATCTGCGAACGATAATGAAGTTGGCGAGTTTGCATCAATTACCGAACGACTTAACGATGCTACTCGCAAGGACCATTTTCCTTACCTTTTATTGATCAAATGCTTGAACGCGTTTATCCGGTCACCTCTATTATTGCTTCCTTTATGGCATGTCGTTTATTTTCAGATCCGATAGCACCGAGGACCAAGAGAAAACCACTTTCACTTGTCCCTACGGTACTTTCGCCTATAGACGCATGCCTTTTGGGTTGTGCAACGCACCGCAACTTTTCAACGTTTGTATGCTTGCCATCTTCGACGAGCTTGTAGAAGAAATCATGGAAGTCTTCATGGATGACTTTTTGGTTTTGGGGATTCATTTGATCTTTGTCTTGCAAATCTTAAAAAGTCCTTGTTCGTTGCGAAGAGACTAACCTGGTACTTAATCGAAAAATGCCACTTCATGGTACAAGAAGGAATTGTTTTGGGGCATAAAATTTCTTGCGGGGAATTGAAGTTGACAAAGCGAAAGTTGATACAATTTCCAAATTGCCACCGCCCACCTCGGTGAAGGCTATCCGAAGCTTTTTGGGGCACGCCGGGTTTTATAGGCGCTTTATCAAAGATTTTTCAAAATCGCCTTGCCGCTTACTCGCTTTTAGAAAAGGATGCGCTTTTTGATATCAACGATGAATGTCTCCAAGCATTCAACACTTTGAAAGAAAAACTCACCACTTCTCCCATCATGGTGGCTCCGGATTGGTCTCAACCGTTCGAACTCATGTGTGATGCTAGTGACTATGCGGTAGGAGCGGTACTTGGGCAACGAAAATAAACATTTCCGGCCAATTTACTATGCAAGTAAGACTTTGAATCCTCTGCTCAATCCCACTATACAACTACCGAAAGGAACTACTTGCGGTGGTTTTCGCCTTTGACAAATTTCGCTCATACTTGATTCTATCCAAAGTCATTGTTTATACGGATCACTCTGCTTTTACGCTATTTGCTCGACAAAAATGACGCAAAACCACGACTAATTCGATGGGTTCTCTTACTCCAAGAATTTGATGTGGAGATCAAAGATAAACGGGTGCCGAAAATCTTGCCGCCGACCACCTATCTCGGCTTGAGCACTCCGGCAGACCGATGAGCAACACAATGGACATATCAACGATTCTTTCCCGGATGAGCAACTCTTTGCCCTCAACTCAATTTCAATTGATATTCCTTGGTTTGCAGATTTCGCTAATTATCTTGCAGGAAAAGTTCTCCCAAAAGGGATGACCCATCAACAAAAGAAGAAATTCTTTTCGGACCTCAAGTATTATATTTGGGACGATCCCCACCTTTTCCGAATTTGTGCAGATCAAATCATACGAAGGTGTGTTGCACTTCCTGAAACAATCTCCATTTTGAATCATTGTCACAAAGGACCCACTGGTGGACATTACCAAGCAAATACTACGACACGCAAGGTCCTTGAGTCGGGTTTTTATTGGCCTACACTTTTCAAAGACGCGAAACGGTATGTTGAAACTTGTGATAGTTGTCAACGAACAGGGAATATTTCTCGAAAAAATGAAATGCCCCAAAACGGTATACTTGTTTGTGAAATTTTTGATGTATGGGGTATTGATTTTATGGGACCTTTTCCTGCGTCGTTTGGCAATAAATACATTTTGGTAGCCGTTGACTATGTGTCTAAATGGGTAGAGGCTCAAGCCTTGCCTAAAAATGATGCTCGAGTGGTGGTGCATTTTCTCAAAACACTTTTTACCCGGTTTGGTACACCACGAGCCATCATTAGTGATATAGGCACTCACTTTTGTAATAATCAATTTGACAAAGTCTTAAAGCGTTATGGTGTCACACACCGAGTCGCCACCGCCTATCATCCCCAAACTAGTGGTCAAGTCGAAGTGTCTAACCGCGAATTAAAATGAACTTTGGAAAAAACGGTTGGACACTCTCGAAAGGATTGGTCCCTGAAACTCGATGATGCCCTTTGGGCTTATAGAACGACTTTCAAAACGCCAATAGGGACTACCCCGTACCGACTCGTCTATGGAAAGGCATGTCATTTACCGGTTGAGCTTGAACATAAAGCCTTTTGGGCTATTAAAATGCTTAATTATGATTTGTCAAGTGCAGGAAATAACCGTTTATTGCAGATTAACGAACTCGAAGAATGGCGAAATTCGGCATATGAGAATTCGAAAATTTACAAAGAACGAACGAAAAAATGGCATGACAAGCATATTAAGCATACGAGGGAATTCCAACCAGGTGATCAAGTGTTACTATTCAATTCTCGACTTCGACTATTCCCAGGTAAGTTAAAATCCAGGTGGTCCGGCCCATTCACTATTACTCAAGTGTTTCCTTACGGGACTATCGAAATTACGCACAAGGAAATGGGCACCTTTAAGGTAAACGGACACCGTCTGAAGCTTTATTTTGGGGGCACCATAGATGATAATTATAGGGATTCCCTCAAGCTTGAAGATTCCCCAAATACATCACACAATTAGAGGTGAAACAGTCCAACTACACGACACTAAAGAAGCGCTACCCGGGAGGCAACCCGATGATTTTTATGTTTTTCTTATTTTCCTTGTCAATTTGTTTCCAATTTTTACTTAGGATTCAAAAAAAAATTTCACTCGGGATGATTTTTTTTTTTAAAAAAAAAAAATCAAACAGCCCGGAACACGGCCGGGCCGTGTCTCCCGACATGGCCGTTTCAAAATTCCCCAATTTTTCTTTTATTAAAAAAAATGAAAATTGGCCCGAACACGGCCGGGCCGTGTCGCCCGAAACGCCCGTGTTCGGGCCCAAAACAATGCTTCAGCAAACAGCCCGGAACACGGCCAGGCCGTGTCCAGGCTGTAAAAAAAAACAGGGAGGGGGGTCGATTTGGGACATGTTTGACCGATTTTTTTCATCCCGGATGCTTATTGAATTTCTAGGATGAATTTGGCTCATTGGACATTTCTCATATGAATTTCACTAATTAATCTTGAATAGATGAAATGAGAATTTTGAGGGAATTTGTGGCTATAATTTTATTCGATAGACATTCTCGTTGTTGTAATCAAATTCATGCCTTGTCTATTGATGGTCGAAATTGGTGATCTTATTCATATAAGGATTGTTATTGTTTACTTGATGGAATCATATTATGCCCATATATGGATACACGTCCTTATGGAATGTTGGCCATGTTGATTTAAGAGTGTGATAATTACCATTGAGGCATACTTGGTTGTTGCATTTGTTGGTCATTCCCGCGAACCTTGCTACTCGAGTTTCATAAACATATCTCAGAGAAATCATTTCTTTGTTGTGGCTATCATGGGTTTATCCTTGCCTGTTATTGAAGTTTCTTTTTCAGGATTACTATGTCAAAACGCAGCCGTTCTACCACTCCTTCAGGATCTGGGGGACCCTCTGGCTCCCGCCGTCCCGCTCGGGCTAATCCGCCAAGTAATCGTCACGGCATTCTATTCTGGGATGACGAACAAGCTACCCGCTATCAACAATTGTTGGATAAACCATTGCACAACACCAGGTATCCTGGACACCATGACATTGGAGACCGCTTGGGCTCTGAAGATATTGATTGGATGTTTGAGCAAGTTGGTTGGGAACAATTCATGGGTGCGAAATCACCAACCTATGAGCGCGTCACACTGGAATTCCTTAGCTCATTTAACGCCGAAATTCTCACGGGAACTCATGCTCGGGATGGCCTCATCTCTTTCCGCTTGTTCAATCAAGAATATACATTGACTCTTTGCCGACTTCAACCAAATATATGGTCTTCCGATTGGCGGTGGCAGACGCTTTCCCTAACGACTTTAATGCCCAGCGTTTTGGAATGAAATAGCCCCTTCATGTCGGATGTTGCTTCCGTGCTAAAGTATCACGCGTAATAAATCCTGTTTTTCGTTATATGCATCGTGTGATGGCCAGCACTGCTTTGTTCGGTAGGGGGAAAGTGACGGGAATTTGAGGAAGGACGAACTATTGTTTTTGTGGGCTATGGTCTATGGCAAACACCTCGACACGGTCTCACTTAGCACGCCATTTTCGAAAGTCGGGCGGGGCGAATGTAGTAAAATTCTTGTTGGAGGCCTCATTACCCCAATTGCTCTTCACTTTGAGTATGACTTAACGGATTTACAACAAGCGCGAAGAAGCACGCGTATTGATCTCGAGGTATGTCTTTGCTATAAAATTAATTGAAAGAGTCGATGATCAATTTTGCTTGCTTTTTCGACATACACCCCAACGCCTATTACTTCCCGGCCAGAAGACGAACTACAATTTGTAATCGTGACAATTGGTTGATGGGTATGCGACACAATCCGGAGACTGACAGAATTCGCCTCACTCTACCGCCCATAGAGGATGATGCTCCCGAACCATCATCCCCTCCAAGGGGTTCACCACCCCATACTCCTTCATCTCACCCACCACCACCACCACCACCGCATGACCAAGTTGATTTTCAAGCTATTCTACAGAGCAACAACACCAAAGAGACATGTTATCATATCAACAAACGATGCTCGAACGCCAGCAGAATATGCTTGATCGCCAACAACAAATGATGGAGCAGCAATTTGGCGTCATTCGGGACATTCGAGAGGAGCAACAACAACAAAATGCCCTTTTCTCCCAACTCCACCAATGGCACCTCTCTCAAGGGCACTTCCCGCCACCGTCATAAGGTCGTATTTGTCTTTGTCTTAGTTCTCGTTTCTTTTGCTCCATTTTGTATCACATCCCTTCTTCACATTGGGGACAATGTGACCCTTGAAGTTGGGGGTGGTGAGATTTGTTAGAACGCTTGGATTTGAACTAATTCCTTTAGCTTTGCGTATTTTAGCTATCTTTGTGGATATTTCGTTTTCTTTTTATGCACTTCATCAATTTCTTGCAAACAAAAATGAGGTAATTTTTTTTTACAATTAGATAAGTTGGTTGTGGATTGGTTATGATCATTTTTATCCCGAAAAAGTCATCTTTTTGAGAACTCAAATTGCCAAAATATTTTTAAATTGTGTGACTCTAGTAAAAGGATGAATTTTGCCAAAAGAGTTTAATGTCATGAAATTAGTTTGGACTTTGCTTAAATTTAGATACTTTATGTCATGATCACTGGAGAAACCATAATTCAAAAAAAAAACAAAATATGTGCTAATATTGTTATAAAAAAAGGGACAAATCGAGGTTATATTCCTATGTTTGTTGTTGCTTAGTAACTAGGAGCATTCATGAGCCCCATGTTTGTCTCTTACGTAAAACGGCGACACAAATATGAATATGGGACACCACCCTAGGAGTTTTTGAAAAGACATTCAAAATTTAAACCTAGTGGAAGTTTACCTCAAAAATGTCCTGATTTTATAATTATAAAAAAAAATGAATTTTGGACATCTCCTTTTATCATTACATTTTTGTATTTGATCTAAGCATATGAACAACAATTTTTTGTGATATGACAACTGTGATGTTTTGAACGATTCCAATTATTGAAGTCACTCTCTTTTTAACAAATTGGTTGATTTGAAAAACGGATGGATTGGCTTAATTGGGAAGGAAAAGGTTAGCAGTTCACTTCAATCATGTCGAAATTGTGAAAATAGATATCTCTTTTTGTTTTCAACCCATCTCTTTGTTTTAAAAATTGCTTGAGGACAAGCAAAATTTCCAAGTTGGAGGCGGTTTGATAAGTGTCATTTTGTACATATTTTGTGTTATTAATTCAATAGTTTTGAATTGTTTTGTTAGAAAAATCATAGTTTCTCAAGTATTTCTGTAGCATTTCATCGTGTGATGTGTTTAACATTATAGGTGGAGCAATTTGGAGCAATGTGAAGCCAATATTAATTGTAAAAAGGCAAGAAAATCACTCAACATGACTTGGGGTGTTAAGTAACATGGCCATGTTCAAAAAAGAAGGAAATAAATTGGATAAAAATTGAAAAAAGGGTCCAAAACGGCCAAACCGTGTCACCGAACACGGCCATGTTGAAGGGGATCAAAAGAGGAGGAAAAATCGCACAAAACAGGCCCGAACACGGTCTGGCCGTGTCGTGCAACACGGCCATTTCGTGCAACACGGCCTGGCCGTGTTGTCCAACACGGCCGTGTCAGGCTTATTTTCAACAAATTTTGTGCAAGACGGCCGGCCGTCTTTACTAACATGGCCGTGCAGGCCACTTTCGGCACACACTTTTCTTTGCGGAATTTGGGGAAAACTCACCAACCAACCCATTTTGGCCACTTTTGTACACTTTTAACACCTATTTTTTGAAACATGTCTCCATGTCCCCTCCTCATCACTTGAATACAAGAATTCACCAACCAACAAGGAAAATGGGGGTGATTGTTTAATAAAAGAGAGTACTATCAATGTATTGGTTGCTATAAAAGCCAAGGTTGAAGTTGGGAGATTCATTCATTAGATACTCAGGAAATATTCATTGTATTCACTTCATTAAGTAGAATTGGGATCAAGAGGTCTTGGAGAAGAAAGCTTGGGGCAATATTGGAGAAGAAGGCTTGGAACAACATCATCAATCAAGGAAGAAGTCCATTAAGATTTTGAGAAAGATAAGTACACCATGTCTACAATACTTAAATCTTCTTGTGTAATTTACTCTTTTGTCAAAATCATGAGTAGCTAAAATCTTAGTGTTTGAGTGTAATGAACTCTAGAATGGATTTGTGAGTGAGGTTTGTATGTTTTTAATAAAATCATCATGTCTTGTGTGATTCACTTATATCATGCTTATCTCATTTGAGTTAATATTTCCGGTATATTAATTTGATATCTTTTCTTCATCGGGTAATCGAAAGATTTATGGTGAAAAAGAAATTGTATAAGTGAAAAGAGTTGCATGCAATCCTAGATATAGACGACATAAATCTTCGGATTAGGGTCAAACCTAATATGGGAATTCATAAATCGTTATAATGCAATCTTGGGGTTTTAACTAGAAAGAGATTTGATTAATCAACTTGAGATTAGGAGTTTTTCGCCTTGAGAAAGGGATTAACTTAAAACGGAATTTCTCACGGTCCACATAACATGGGATTTTATTAAAAGAGGTTGGTTTTTGCTTAAGGGCTTATGGTTGAATTTTTAACTTGTCAAATCACAAAAATATTCTAGAGGATTTACATTCAAACACACTTCTATCTCTTGATTTCTTATTCTACAAATTTTACTTCATTTTTACACTTTGATAATTTAGATTCTTTATTTTTTTTTATCAAACAAAAACTCTGAAAATTGTTAGATTAAATAACAAAAAGACGGTAATTATTAGTACTTACAATCCTCGTGGGAATGACACTCGGTACTCAATAATCTATACTATAAAACGATAGGTGCACTTGCCTACGGTTTTAAAGGTAGCTTTTGAGCCATCAGTAAAGACAAGAATAACCACAAGAATACAAGATACTAAGAATAATGGAATTATCAAGAGAATGAAATGGATTCTCGGATTATGGTTTCAATTAATATTCCTCTTGTTGTCCGATTTAATCAAAGCCAAAGTTATTATCAATACGCCTATAAGACGATCACAACGGTATTTTATCCTCCCTCTCGAGATGTATATAAAGTGTAGATTGAAATATCTATGCTAGCATCTCTACTCAACATAAGATACACAACTCCCAAATGCACAAAAGATCAAATATCCTCACAAATATTCACAAACCTCTCGATTATGCAAATATTCATGTCAAGTACTCAAGATCTAATATTGAAGCTCATCTCTCGAATTATGAATCAATATATCAAACAAGTTAAATCATTGGCCAAGTGATAAAACAAGAATAAGAACAAAGTACTCAAATAGGCTTCAAGATAATAACTTCAACCAAGATTAAAACATTCAACAAGAGTTCAATTAATCTACTACCAAAACCCGGAAATCACAAGATGTTTAGTTACTCATTATAAATAAACAACTCATAGACAAATTGTTCATATTCATGACAAGCTAAAATGAAAGATTAAAGCACAAAGAATGAGAAAACTTAGGGAAATGGATAATCTCTCGATTTATCTTCAATCTTCAAGCTCCGATTCGACCCGATTCTTCTCTTGATTCTTCCTTGATGAAGTTGAGCTATTTCTTGTGTTCTTGGGTCTTTTCCAGACCTTTCCTCCTGGTGTGCGCCCCAAAAGTGGTATTTATACCCTTTTAGAAGCTAGGTCAATTTGCTGTCATTTTTGGAGTTTTTCGCAAAAGAACGCACGGGTCGTGCGCCCACGCACGGCTACCCGTGCGCCATCCCGTAGAAAACATCCGGTCTCAGAGGGGCGCACGGGTCGTGCGTCCACGCACGGGTTACCCGTGCGCCACCTCTTCATAAGAGTTGTAGCCCTCTCTTTTAGCTTTCCATAGCCACTTGAATCAGCTCAATATCAATTTTGTAGAGAGAGTTATGACCAAAATACTAAACCACGCCATCTTTGGAAATTCCATACGCGTTTGGATGTTCCTTGAGATAAATCTCCTTGTTGTTTGATAATCCATGCTTCTTTTGCCACACGACTCATCACTATGACTCTAGACTCCATATAGTTGGCTTCCAATTGGGTGTAATCGCTCGATTCTTGATGATTCTAGGTAGCAATGCTCGTATTTGTCACAAAATCACTCCAAATATCGTTAAATTCCTACAAAACAAGCAAACGTAATATCTTTTCCACAAAGAGCGAATATATACCATTTCATACACGTTATTGCATGTTTATAAACAATTATAGCCATAAATATGCCCTAAAATACATGCAAAACTCACACTCAACAAACCCCCAAACTTAAACTGTTGGTAGTCCCGTCAACGCTTTTAAAACTAGAGAAAACATGATTGGGAGTAATGAAAAGTAGAACGCACAATAACTCCATAAAATTCGCATTGTTTATCGTAGGTGTGAAGCAATGAATCAACCAAGCCTCAAACATCTAACATAGAGCACCTATCAAAGAAACCATGGTAAATGTTAAGAATTACGCCTCACAAAGATCAAGTGTATACTCTCATCTCAAATGAATATAGGATGTGTTTACGCTCAATTCAATTCAATGTTGAAGAATTACCATAGGCTTGCAAATCGTCTCATATCTCCGCTACTAGAATGTATGCAATTTGTGAATCAAAAAGGACTTCTCTCTTTGGTTGTAATGAATGCTCTTTGGTTAGGGTAGGAAAATATAGATAGAGTGACTCAAACTCGGCGTATAGGCCGGTGAGCATATAAATCATCTAAGTTAAAGCTTAATATGCTACCCAAATCATCTCTCATTTTCATCAACTCTTCTTATCTCCATCCCCTTTCTTTTGTAAACATTATCACCTCACATACAATTCTTAGCCTCCAAGTTCATTCAATGAAAACTCACATCATAAAGTCAAATTTTTTTTTCTTACTCTTTTATGAATTTTCAACCTTTCTTTTCTCCTCCTTTTCTTCTTCTTTTTTTTTTTTTTTGTTCCCATCAACCAATTTTGCACAATTATCCAACTTTTCAATTCCAACCCATTCAACCTCATTCACTCCCTCTACTCAATGTTCTACGCTCAAGTGTAGGGTAACATATATATCAAGTTAAGGCTTGAATTGTTGCTATCAAGAAATTAGGCAATAGGCTCAAGTTGGCTAACTAGGGATTTCAATATCATCTTAGGTAAGCAAAAGGCTTGAAGGGCTAACAAAAAATGGCATTTGATCATTTTCACACGCATACAACATGTGACCTTGACAGAGATACGAGCAAGTTCTAGAATTCTAACAACATGAATGATACACTCAAATCAATCAACAAGATCGCATATGATGAAAGCGATAAAGGCTCAAAAGCTCACGAGCTTGCAAATCGTAATTCAAAGCATCAAACCATGTTCTCAATATCCACATGTTCAATATCATCTATTCATGGTTCAATCAACTCATGCTCAACACCCAATCCAAACAATACAAAATTTTCAAAATCAAGCACAAGTTACAATCAAGAGATCAACTCACTCCCTACAATCTATGAAAGCAATAAACGTGCTAAACCAAAGAAACGTGTTTCTAATGCAAATGCAACCTAAAATGCTCTACATGCAACTATATGTAAACACACAAAATTAATGCAATTTTTTTTTATTTATCCACACATTTCATATCAAAATAACTATTTCTCCCCCAAACTTAAATGAAATTATATCGCACTTAAGAGAAGATAGAATTTCAATATTAAACTGTGTGGATTTACCTGATTCATTGTGCGGGCGGTGGTGGATAATGGCCCTCCTTCGCATCTCCTCTTATCGCTGGGACTACTTCTTTCAACCATCACTTCAAGTTTTGTACCTTAATATTGTCTTAGGGGGGCGCGGGCCTTGCCCGCGTCTTCATGCCGGCCACATTATTCCTCCTCCCTCCGAACGCACGGGCGTGCGCCTAGCGCACGGTCACCCGTGCGTGATGCAGAACTCAGTTTTTTTTTTTTACAAAAAGAAAACAAACAAAAACAAAAATCACACCACAAACCGTTGGGTTGCCTCCCAACAAGCGCTATATTTAACGTCTTTAGCTTGACGCTTATTAATTTCGATTCGTACCACCTTTGAATGCATATATTAGCCGCTTTGGATCGTGGTCAAGAAGCTGTTTTCCATTGTTTGCATCTAGTAATGCATAATTGGGATTTCAAGCAAGTATTGGAGTCCCGATGTTGGAACACTTGGATTTGAATTATTCTCATGTTGTTCGGTGTGCGTATGTACCACCGTGTTCGTTTCGTTGTGGGATAGCTTTCTTATGATATCACGCACGACGACGATCGGGCATCCACGCGCATCTTTCATTCATGTGTTCATTGTCCTGTTTTCGCTCCTTTTCGACACCACACACGGTGAAAGTGCATAGACATACGATCCGTGTTTGGTTCCGAACTTTCTTGCTTTTGCGGGATCTTCGACTCCTCGTAGTCGCACCACTCTTTTGATGAATGGCACTACATTGTTCCTTTGAGTTGGCTTGGTGGTGCTAGAAAATTGACCCTTTGATATTGCCCACCAACAATTGTAACTAATTGGCCCACTGGGGTTTTGAGATTTTTTATCGAATCGCCATCTGTGTCATTTGTAGCTCTATTTTATCCACCACTTGCATCTTGCCTTGCGAAGCATCTCTCTAGTTTCACTCATGAATGCATTGGATTGATTTATGAATGAGGTGAGGGCTTCTTCTAAATATGGCTTATTTGCTTCATCGCGAGTAAAGCGGTCCTCGACTCGCTCCCGAACAAACTTGTTTGCATCTTTAACAAGGTGAGGGCTTTTCTAAAGATGGTTTTGCCTCTCGCATTTGTAAACCCATTCATTACGTTGGACCTTGATGGGGTGGAATCATATTCTCCGTCTAGTATATGAAAAATCTTCGTAATTCCCCAACTGGGTAATAGCACATAGGAGTAGGATTATTCCAATAATCGTAAGAATTCCGATTATTGAAATCCATTCGAGCGGGTGCACCTATACCAATTCAAAGAAACAAATCAAACATTGTAGAGATAGAATTTACAAAAGAAAAATGAAATAAAATAAAAAATGTCTAAATTAAAAATAATTCTATCTATCGCAGTATTAGCACCAAAAATTGTATTAGTCCCCGGCAAAGGCGCCAAAAACTTGTTCGCCTTATTTTTAGCTTCACCGCAAGTGTACAGTGTAGTTTATAGAATAGGGTAAGCAAGGTCGTATCCACGGAGACTAATAAATTAGTGCGCTAAGTATTAAACCAAAATAGTTTTATTTTTATTTAGACGATCTTAATTTGATGATTGTTGTGGAGGTAAAGACAAGAATAACCACAAGAATACAAGATACTAAGAATAATGGAATTATCAAGAGAATGAAATGGATTCCCGGATTATGGTTTCAATTAATATTCCTCTTGTTGTCCGATTTAATCAAAGCCAAAATTATTATCAATACGCCTATAAGACGATCACAATGGTATTTTATCCTCCCTCTCGAGATGTATATAAAGTGTAGATTGAAATATCTATGCTAGCATCTCTACTCAACATAAGATACACAACTCCCAAATGCACAAAAGATCAAATATCCTCACAAATATTCACAAACCTCTCGATTATGCAAATATTCATGTCAAGTACTCAAGATCTAATATTGAAGCTCATCTCTCGAATTATGAATCAATATATCAAACAAGTTAAATCATTGGCCAAGTGATAAAACAAGAATAAGAACAAAGTACTCAAATAGGCTTCAAGATAATAACTTCAACCAAGATTAAAACATTCAACAAGAGTTCAATTAATCTACTACCAAAACCCTAAATCACAAGATGTTTAGTTACTCATTACAAATAAACAACTCATGACAAATTGTTCATATTCATGACAAGCTAAAATGAAAGATTAAAGCACAAAGAATGAGAAAACTTAGGAAATGGATAATCTCTCGATTTATCTTCAATCCTCAAGCTCCGATTCGACCGATTCTTCTCTTGATTCTTCCTTGATGAAGTTGAGCTATTTCTTGTGTTCTTAGGTCTTTTCCGGACCTTTCCTCTCCTGGTGTGCGCCCCAAAAAGTGGTATTTATACCCTTTTAGAAGCTTAGGTCAATTTTTGTCATTTTTGGAGTTTTACGCAAGAACGCACGGGTCGTGCGCCCACGCACGGGCTACCCATGCGCCATCCCGTAGAAAACATCCGGTCTCTGCAGGGGCGCACGGTCGTGCGTCCCACGCATGGGTTACCCGTGCGCCACCCAAACGTCCAAATTTGTTTGCGGGTCTTCATAAGAGTTGTAGCCCTCTCTTTTAGCTTTCCATAGCCACTTGAATCAGCTCAATATCAATTTTGTAGAGAGAGTTATGACCAAAATACTAAACCACCTGCTAGTCTTTGGAAATTCCATACGCGTTTGGATGTTCCTTGAGATAAATCTCCTTGTTGTTTGATAATCCATGCTTCTTTTGCCACACGACTCATCACTATGACTCTAGACTCCATATAGTTGGCTTCCAATTGGGTGTAATCGCTCGATTCTTGATGATTCTAGGTAGCAATGCTCGTATTTGTCACAAAATCACTCCAAATATCGTTAAATTCCTACAAAACAAGCAAGCGTAATATCTTTTCCACAAAGAGCGAATATATACCATTTCATACACGTTATTGCATGTTTATAAACAATTATAGCCATAAATATGCCCTAAAATACATGCAAAACTCACACTCAACACAAAGCAATCCCAAAGAATCTCATATGAGTGCCGTTAAAAGGATTTTTCGATATTTGAAAGGCACTATTCAATATGGTTTATTCTATCCAAAGAATGAAAAATTTTCTCTTAAAGGTTATAGTGATTCGGATTATGCGGGAAATATTGATGATCGGAAAAGTACTTCCGGATCATGTCAATTTTTAGGCGATTGCCTAGTCTCTTGGTTTTCAAAGAAGCAAAATTGTGTTTCACTTTCAACGGTCGAAGCCGAATATATATCCGCAGCTTTTTGTTGTACTCAACTTCTTTGGATGAAACAAACCTTAGCAGATTACAAATGCTCTTTTGAAAGCGTCCCTATCTTTTGTGACAATATATCCGCTATAAATATTGCTCAAAACCCGGTTCATCATAACCGTACTAAACATATTGAGATTCGACATCATTTTCTAAGGGATTATGTTTCTAAACGAAAAATTGAGATATCTTTTGTACCATCTCAAGATCAATTGGCGGACATTTTTACAAAACCGCTATCTTCCGAGACTTTTGCGTCCATACGAGCTCGGTTAGGCATAATGCATATTGAATGAGGTTTACGTTTGCATTTTGCATGTTTTCAAAACTTAGGGCGGAAAATCGGATTTTTGGTTGAAAATTTGGATTTTAATAAAACTAGCAAGACAGTGGGCTGATGAGGTTGAGGGCAACCGGTCGCCCTCAACGTCGACAAATTCGCCACTAAGCAAATTTTTGGATTAAAACCGTTCTGTCTCATGCCTTAGTCATTTTAACCCATTTTTGCCATTTTTCGTCCCCTTCGCCAAATTCACACAAATTTCACTCAAATTTTATTTTCATGCATTCAATTCATATCTTGGACATAATATAACATGTTTATCATTATCATCGCTCATCTTTACCGATCAAATGGTAATAATGTTTCTTTCTTTGCTCAATTGGGTTGAACCCTTGAGTCTATGGCTTTCTTGTATATTTCTTGATGAAATTATCCTATGATCATAATGAGCTTAGTTGTTATGTTGTATTGTATGATGTTTGGTATGATTTGGTGATGAAATGTTTTGGCTTGATTCATTTACAAGGGCTCTATATAACTTCTTTTAATTTTTACGCCCACAAAGTGTTCGATGAAATGTCACAATGAAAATTTCAACTTCTACATGATTCTCTTGCTTTCAAAAGTCTTATATACTTATTGAGATCATGTCTTGGTATACAAAACGAGCTTATGGATTTGTTCATGATACATTTCTCCCATTTCTTCGGATTTTAAGTCTTCTTCTCTCAATGGTTGATAAATCGTATTCTAGCACTTTGATATACTTGTATAATGTTTTTATCATCCTAACATTCTTTTTGATGATTCCAAAGGGGGAGAAACAGGAAATTGGCTCGTTAGCTCAAAGAAGCTAATAAAAGCTCGCAATAAAAGCTATGAGTTATGACTTCCTAAAGCCAAGTATACCTAGTCCATGGCTTGTATTATGGACTTAATTGCAATAGATTATATGTATTTTGACAGGGGGAGTTAATTAGCTCATAATGTTTATGTGTATCTCGTAATTGCTTGTTATAGCTTATGCTTATGCTTATGCAATTTTTCTTGTTGATGAGGGGGAGCTTTTTATAAAATGTTTTTAAACGGATAGTTCACTCGTAAAACCGGTAAATTATTTTGTTTTCAAAATCGTCCTTATGAAAATTGTTTTGGTTTGTAATCATCAAAAAGGGGGAGTTTGTTAGATAAATGTTTTTATCATGATTTTGATGATTTTGTTCAAAAATGTTTTTAAACCAAAACAATGTCCCTAAATGTTGTCTAAATACTTCCGATCGATTTAAAATGTTTTTACTATTTTTTGGAGTATTTCTTGGAGTTTATTTTCGATAAAAAATTGGACAACACATCCTGTTTCAAGCTCGACCAAGCCGCGCTGTAGGCAACCCGCACTGAGTTGAGTTTTGGAACAGAAAAAATGGACGTAAGAAAAATTAGGGAGGCGGCCAGGTCGACCGGGGTGGTCGGCCGGTGGGCGCGATCGGTCGACCCCTCGGGCGGCCGTGCACTGGAGCCCTCCCCGGTTCTTTGTCTTCTCTGTTTCGATTTTTAATCAACCTCAACCTCCCAGTCAAGATCAAGAGGCGGCGGTTGCACCCCCCTCCGACCGGTCCCCCTATGTAAAAATCGCAGAAAACAAATTTGAATCTTATCTCTGCGCGACCGGTCGAACCCCTGTTTTATCAGCAAACTATCCATTGCATTTTCAGATAGCTTTTCCCTATTTTGTAGGATTGATTTCTAACAGCTATATTGATGATTTTATATGGTTTCTTTTGCAGCAAATCACTCCCCAGGGAGGAGCCTATGTCTGGAAATCAAAGCCAAGACCTCTCCTATAAATAGAGGCTTCATTCAAACAACAAGATACAACACATCACACAAGCAAAGAGCAAACAAGCAAACAAGCAAACACTTTCATATATCTTGTTGTATTAGCCTAAGCACTTTCACTTGCACACATTTGAGGTCTAGGCTATCAATTCTTGATTACACTTGTACTCATATGGTTTCATTCATTATTGAGTTGTAATCTTGATTTTGGTCATCATTCAACACAAGACATCCTTGTGAGTATTCTTGTGGTAAGAATACACTTGGGTGATCTAGGTGATAGGTGTTTGGAGAGTGTGGTACTCTTCAAAGGTGGTGAAGGAAGATTGTGGTAATCTCCTTGAAGGTGTTGTAAGAGGGTTGTGGTAATCCTCAAGATGTTGTATTAATTTTGGTAATTAATAAAATTTCTTTTTCTTTTTCGAAACCCATCCCGGATATACTGGGGTGGTAGAGCACGTAGTCCCTAGGTGGGGTGAAGCTCTTTAAATCAACGTGTGTTGTTTATTTTCTGCATTTAGCTTTCATCTTTGTTTGATTATTCGAAAAAGAGGGTAAAATCTGAAAAACCGAGATAATCTATTCACCCCCCTCTAGATTATCGTAGCCACTTGGACTTACATCAAGAACCTTATTTTAAGCAGTTCCAAGTTCCAACCCTCACAATAGGGATGACAATTTTACCCCGATCCGCGGGTATCCCATAACCCGTGGTGGGTCGGGTTAGGGTATCACTTCCCCCTTGTCTATATTTTTAATATATTTTGCATATATATTATAATATATTTTTAATCTTTTAATATTATATCTAACATATATAAATTAAAGATGACAATTTTTGTAAATAGTATTTTATAAGTATATTAAAAATAAATATTTTTTTCTTTTTTCTAATTAAATTTATATAAATCGGGACATTGTTGATCGACCCAACCCACCTCGTAACCCCACAAATTCGTCGTCCCGTCCCTATCTTATTCTAAGGACGGACGTGTCTGTGTCTTTAGATACCACCATCCCTACTTCACAATATAGGGGAACACAAATTAAATAAAGCATCAGATAAAGCCAAAAATGGGGAAGGCATGAGTACCAGGTGGGAGGAGTTCCAAAGGCAGTGTCAGCTTTCCACGTGTCAGCCACAACGCCCTCATACTCTCCGACCCAATGCAAAATCCAAAAAACCTTGTAGATTTACCCTTGTAATCTTCCGCCATAATTAGAACGATAATTCACCCACCTCGAACCTACATCGTTTTATTCCATCGTAGCCGTCTCTTTTAAAGAACAAATCATGGCTGGCATGCAATCAAAGCTTTGAATAAAGGAACAAAAATAAATTCGATGAGATACTGTTAAAAAAGTGTGTAAAAGTTAAACATATGAACGGGGTTTGATATGGAGAGATAGAGAGAGATGCAGGGAGTATTTTGAAAATTGGTACGCGGGCTGCTGCTGTTGCTTAATTATTCATTGAAGTAAAATCAATGATCTGTCTGTGCGTAATTTGTTGTCAGTGTGCGTGTGACTGAGTGAATTATTTGTTAGACAGGTGTGTGTGTCTGTGAGAGAGAGAGAGAGAGGGTAATATGGACAGGGAGGAAAAAGTAAAGGGGGAGGAAAGGCAAAAAAGAGAATTAATGGGGGGAAAGTTGGAACGCGGGATTTTAGTGGGGAAAAGAGGGGGAAATTCGACGCCCTCACCCACGTGGAATTTTGGGATAATTCAACCTGATGGTACACTTATTCAGGATTTCAACTTTTCCACAGTCTCAAATATTATTTCTGCCAGGAAATTGGTTGCCAATCTGTGGGAAATGCAGCCCCAACTCAATCATAGGGTTCCAAAGATGAGCAAAAATAGGCCTAATTTGAGTCATCACAAAGAAGATAATAAATTTGGGGTTGCAAATGAGTTGGGTGAGGCACCTGTTCAGAGTCCCTCAAAGCAGGTGAAATGTTTAATCCCTATAGAATTTTTTGTGCTTATTTTCAATATAGTGTAATGTAGACCTTGAAAAATGACCACCTTGGCTTTTGACTGTTTTCTGAAATATTATAGCTTTGATGTGTGCTGTTAAGGGAATGTTTGCAAACTCAAAACAAAAAGTGATTCTCAGCTTCTAGGTGGAAAAGAAGTTGAGAATCATATTTTGTTGAGAATTTGCAAACACTCACTGAGTCCTCTTTTTTTTTTTTCTTTGAAAAGTTGACCAAGTCCACTTTGAGTTGGAGGAATTTATGTAGTTGGGTGTAATATGCTCTCTGTTTGTGCAATTTTCATGGCAAGGTGTGTGGAGTATCAGTTCTTGGGTGTTCTGCGCTTCACTTTTGAATCTTCAATGACTTTGTAATTTCCTAGTCCATATGATCTATTCTAGGTGTAATAATGATCATACTTGTAATAGCTATAATGTGGACTGTGGGGGTTCACATGTGGTGGCATTTGTTAAGCATTGCTCAATTGTATATAATTATCTTGTATAGCTGAGAGTTTTTCTGGATCACCTCAATCAGTATTTTGTCAGTTTTCATGTGAAGAATGATAAAATTATAAGGAAATCCTAAGATATGAATCCTCAATCTCCACGTGCAAAATTTACTCTAGTGGTGTATATATTATAGGAGTGAATCAATCCTACAATAATGTAACATATCCCTCTTGTATTAATTGTCACATAGTGATAGTGTATATAAGAAATGCAATACACCAATATTGGTATGCATTCTTTTCTATCAATTCCCAAGTTTTACAAATTATCCAACTGTAGTGTAGAGGTTCTTTACTGAAATTAAGGGCAGAAACAAATAGAGCTGTAAATACCAAAAACCTAATAACTCACCAATGGCATATCTACTATAGCCCTGCTCGTATACCCTATTTGGCAATTGCGTTCTTTACTGTGGAGCAAAGTGTTTTTTATGGGACATATTTGCACCAGTGTCATTTATATGGCTAAGTTCGGGTTTTGTATCTCAGAATACCTGGTTTCTTTTACTTGCTTATCGTGTTAATTGTAATTTCCTCACGGTGATGATATTGGTAGGGATTTTGTTTGTAAATTCCCCATGTTTTCTTACTTCCAGACATTTTGTTAAATGCGAACCTTCCACAATTTATTCTTTAACTAAATTATTCGGACAACTTTTTCAATCATGTATGTGGTTTGAGGCAGTTCCTCAGTTTCTTTGAGTGCTTATTTTTGCTCTCTATCGTGACAGCCAACAAGCGGCATTAATTCGAGAAAGCAACTTGCAGCACCACCATCGCAACACAATCTAAAAACCAAAAAGGTTGAGCAAGCCCAACAACCTCTGTCTACTGCTAGCTACTGTTCAATGGAGGTATGTTCTATGATTTAGCTTTCATATTCTTGATCTAAAATTTACTGCAAAAGGAGGTTTGAACATGATGCAGCTTTGGAATGTGAAATTACTAGATGTTTGTGTTTCTTACTCAAAGCAAGTATTTGTGCCCCTCTAATTTTGTATCTTTAAAAAATTTGATCCCTCAAAATCTTCGATAATTGTTAGGGATAATTACAACTACCCTTCAAGTTTGGCCTAATTACCAAAAAACCCAATTATCTTTCAAAATTACAAATATCCCTTTAACGTATTTTGCTCACCCCCTTGAAGTTGTATTTGTTTAGAAAATACCACCTATTGATTTGAGGGTGCAATTTGTAAAATAAAAACAAATATCAAGAGGGTATTTGTAATTTTAAAATATAGCTGTTTTTTTTTTTTGTAATTCAACTAAAGTTCATGGTATTTTTTGTAATTAACCCTAATTGTTATCCTAAATCTAGGGATGGAAGTGTATTTTCCTAAATCAGCACATTTAGCTACTTTCAAACATCAAACCATAGTAATTTATTCTCTTCCATTATAACAAACCTCTTTGTTTTGGTACCCACATGGCACTTTTACTGAGAATTTATATTTGCTCCACTGCCCTTGCCAGATGGCTCCTCATGGGCCTGCAATTAGCCCAAACGGTTTTATAGTCTCTAATGGTAAATTTGGAGAGTTGAGTCACAGCCTCAAAACATCCACGGAGTTGCTTAAAGTACTCAACAGAATTTGGAGCCTCGAAGAAAAACATGTATTAGATATGTCGTTAGTGAAAACGCTGAAGAGGGAGCTGGACCAATCCCAAGCAAGAACTCAAGAACTGCTGCAAGACAAAAAAAGAGATCAAAATGAAATTAGTAATTTATTGAAGCAAATAACGGAGTTGAAAGTTGTCAGGAAAAAAGAGTTAGAAAATGAACTGAAATTAAGACGGCATTCAGAAAAGCGCCATCATAAGCTAGCTAAGGAGCTTTCGGAGACGAAATCTTCATTTTCTAATGCTTTGAAAGAACTTGAACGCGAGAGAAAAGCGCGGACGTTGCTAGAAGACCTATGTGATGAGTTTGCCAAAGGAATAAGAGATTACGAACAAGAAGTGCGGTTTTTGAAGCAAAAATCTTCAGAGGATCGGATTGGAACGAAAGGAATTGATCGATTAATCCTTCACTTTTCCGAAGCCTGGCTAGATGAGAGAACGTAAATAAAGCTAGCAGATGCACATGATACATTAGAAAAGCAATCTTCGTTGGACAAGTTATGTTTCGAAATTGAAACCTTTCTTCAAGAAAGACAATCCGGGAAAAATTCTTGGAATAATGATTATATGCCCCAATAAATCCCTATGAAAGTGCACATTCTTTGGAAACATTTCACTTGAATGAGCCTGCAAGTGCTCCTTGGAAGGCGAATGAAGAAGATAACTCTGTCAGTATTGGTAACAATTGTTCTCAATTTTGTCGAGGGCTGAGTTTGAAGCAAGCAAATGCCTTTGCCAGGCGACAAGAAGAAATCACTTCAGATGGTCGTGTCAAAGAAACAGCAAAACCGAACAAAAAGGTACAGTCACGAAAAAGTTTAGAAGAAGAGGGGGAATTAACAAAATCAAGAACAGAAGATTTACATGAAACCAATAAATCGAGAATGCTTAAAAAAGGCGATATGATGCAAAGATCTTCGCTGGAAGGAAAGAATAAAATAAATAATGCTAACGTAGATTTGCAAGATACAACCACCAGAAATACTTGTATTAGTTGCATGGAAGGTTCTTTCGATCCGTCTATGTTTACTGGCCCTACCAGTCCTATTAAAAAGTGGACGTCTGAGGTATCAGTAGCAGATCCTGAGATTTCGGAGTCGTCTTCAAGATGGCGAAAAGCGTAAAACCTAATACTTTGAAAGCAAAGCTGATCGAAGCGAGGCTAGAGGGCCAGCAATCGCGTGCGAGGACGTCGAAAGGTTTGTCGCAAGTCAACTAAAGCTGTAAGATGAGATGTGCAACTCAACAAGAAGGATTAGATTTTAGATGAAGAAAATTTGTATATATTGAGGAGAGTTCAACTTTTCGTTGGTAACAAATATTGAGGAGATTTCTTTTTGTAGTTCCTGAGAATCCTTTAATTGCATAAGATCATCTCTGATCCTATGAAATTGATATCAAGAAAATTAATGTTGTCAGCATTTTTCGGTACATTATCTGGTATAGAAGTAGTTAAGCCTCTCTTTAGAGAACTATGAAAGAAATGACATTAGATGATTTAATCTTAGGGATAATTAGAAAATAACCCCTTGAGGTTTAGGCTAAAAAAAGCCAGAGATATTTCAAGTTACATAAGCCCCCTTAGATTTGAAATATCAGGGCATTTTTTAAAATATTTTTTTACTTATAAAAGTGGAAAGTGGAAATGTAAGATGAAATCAAACCTTAAGGTTTTTTTCTGCATTATTTTTTTTTTTTTTTGTAATTAGCCCGAACCTCAATTTTTTTTAATTATCCCTTAATCTTATTTGGTTTTGAGTTGTGATGTCTTGTTAGTTATACATTAATTGCTGGTTTGTTATTGTTGATGTGATTGGATTAATTTTTAGGATTTAGTGGGATTATACTGTTCATCATTTATTTAATGTCGTGTGTCTAGAATTTGGAATTGAGTCATATTTTTCAAATATGGTAGACAATTTTTTATTTGAATTGATTGTGTGAAACCCTACGTTCAGACAACTTTGTAGTAGTTGCTTTAAAAACTACTAGTAATCGACCCGTGCGACACATATTATGTGATAAAATGTGTTGTTGAATGTAAATAGCGTAATATGTATGAAGATTAAAATAAATAAGAATGTATAATTGAAAGATAGAAACTCGAGAAACATAAATGAAGGTAATAACTACATTCAATAATTACACATTTTGGAATACTTTCTTGTACACAACATTATTCGTCTGTTTGTTTTTCGATTTATCGTCTCCACAAACTAATATTTTCAGCTACTTAGGACTCGTAACTCGAGAGACAACAACGTATAATTGACCATGACTGAAAACGAGATTTTTCAAATACAGGCCCACATTGGAGAGATATTGTCCTTGGCTTTTGTTAATGGTCATTGCATACGAAACAATTAGACGAAACTATCTACGCTGAAACTTGAATGGTATCCTAAGGTCCGAAGGGGTTAATGTCATTCGCGGAATCAACACCTTCTGACCAGCATTGGCGCCAGTTAAGATTTTAGACTAGGGATGGCAACGGGGCGGGTCTGGCCAAACCCGGAACCCGCCCCGTGAAGGAAAACATAAACCAGGGACCCGCCCCGCTCCGCCCTGCTTAGGACCCGGGACTCGGCGGGTTGGACCCGCCGGACCCACATTGGAATTTACCTAACTGGCCGGCATCTTTTTGTTTTTAAATTGAAATGTTTGTAAGTTGACTCCTGTTTGAATTATTGTCATTAACCTGCAATATTCTTTATATTTCAAATTTTCTCTCTTTTAATGCTTGGAGAAAAAAACCCAGTTGAATTTGTCATTTAAATAAAGAAGGCCGACAATAGCCATGGAAAAGAGCTTGCCTCGATCTACGGCTTATCGGAAACCGGGGCGGGGTTCGCGTGGGCGGGACTCGAGGAGGAGTAGGCCCACCCAAACAAAGTGAGAGCGACGGTCGACAGAGTGGCAGCTAAAAATGAGAACCCTAACTTCTCTAAGGGTCCATTTGGATAGAGGGATTTGAAATTCCAAGGGATTTCAAATAAATGGATTTCAAAGTCATTGGATTTGAAATCCATTGCTTGTTTGGATGATGTAGATTTGTGTAAGGATTTCAAATCCATCGTAAGTTTTGATAAAAAAATAAATTAGAAGCTCTATTTATTTTCTTAATTGATATGAAATAAATAAAAATAAAAGATATCATCTTATTATTTTGTGTGTAGTGTGTGTAAATGTGTGCAGTGTGTGCAGTGTGTGCAAATGTGTGCAATGTGTGTAAGTGTGTACAGTGTTTGTAGTGTGTGTAAATGTGTGAGGTGTGTGTAAATGTGTGTGACTATGCAAGTGAGCATAAAGGGAAAAAAAAATGGATTTCAAATGACTAGGTTTTGGTAGGGATTTGAAATCCTTTGAAAATGAACTAAAAGTTAAAGAGGGATTTGAAATCCATTGATTTGGATTTATATGCCAAACAGGGGTGTGGATTTAGCTAAGGATTTCAAATCCCTCCTCCCAAATCCTCCCCCAAATCCCCCCATCCAAATGCACCCTAAGGGACTTCATAAATGTGCAGCGAAGAAATTTTTTTAATTAAACAGAAGTGCAAATATTAACAGGGTAAGTTGTTACATGCTGACAAAATATTAAAATTGACTTAATTAATTGTACATACGGGACGTGTCCATATGGACCCATTACCCGCCCTGGACCCGGCGGGTTTTCATTGATCGGGTTTGGGACTCGCCCCGGGACCCGTTTGACCGAGTTTGAACCGCCCCGAACGGGGCGGGTTTAATGCGGAGATGGGTTTCGACCCGCCCCGTTGCCATCTCTATTTTAGACTCAAGTACATGCTTACCAAGCCTCGTAATCACTAATCTTATACCGTTACACAATCCAATTGAATGGTCTATGTTCCTCAATAGCATAACCGGAATCCCAACCTTCAAATGCAATTCATAATTTGGAACACCGGAGCATTTTATACCATTTAGGAATTCCGGCGTGTGCAGATCATGCAAGAAATCAATATTATAATCTGACTTACACGAGCTATCAGAACTCAAAAACGTATGGCCTCCAGAGGAGTTTAAAGACGTCATATATTAATTAATTGACTCGACAACATCAACTGTAGGTGCCAAAATAGCTCTTTCCTTCAAATAGGTCGGATCATCAATGGCATCTCTAAACATTGGATAGGTATCTTCAACAATAGTTGCAATCGGATCATCAGAGGCCTCGAGCAAAATATCTTCAGGAATATCAATAGTGGCGTAACCATCACTTTCTTCTCCGATTGTGCTGTCTCCAATGCTTGTTATCCATTCAGAAAACTTAACCAACTCAGCATAATCATCAGTTTGACCAAGACTTTGAAGACGCATATTCTTGGTCAGTCTGAGGACTGTAATATCATTCCACAAGTAGGACGAATTTATTGTGGCATTAACAATGTCATGTCGTGTTCCCTTGGGTACAACAGGTAATATTTATCTGAAATCCCCACCGAAAACGACAGTTTTACCCCCAAAAGGGATATGGAGACTATTTGGGTTCTCGAGTTGCATAACATCTCGTACAGATTGGTCCACTGACTCAAAACCGTACTTATTCATCATTCGTCCCAAATAATAAGTTTACAACGAACGATCAATTACGCGAGCGGTGTTCCTTGTTTGATATTGTGTGTTGATTCTTCATTTGGATTTAATGGAATAACAAATCGAGAATGTGGGGTCCTTCCACCGGGTAAGAGAAGGGATGCTATGCCATCGATGCCACATTTAGAACAATTTGTCCCTCAGATCTCAACCTAGAAGATAAAGCCCTCCACACAAATATGTTTCCAGTGCCTCCGTATCCATATACAAAGAACATACGACCTTCATTTCATTGAACAACACGTATTATTTTAGAATACGCTTGATGTTGTTCATCCGTCATCTTCGAAATAAGGCTTTGGTGCTCCACAAGCAACACATTACAATCATATCTTAACTCGTCATATATCAATCTATTTTGATTAATTTCAAAACTATCAAAATCTGGAATGGCATTGTATCAAATTCACGTAGGCTCCCGCGCGACTTCTCAATAGTTTCTCAATTTCCACCAATGTCAGATTCTTGATTTCATTCTCACTTAATATCGGCTTTATACAAAAGAATAAAATGGAAAAAGTTTAGTAAAATAAATATGGATACAGATAGTGAGTATCTACAAATATGCATAAATAAAAATTTATGGGATAATTACAAAAAGTACCCCTGAGGTTTGGCCTATTTACAAAAAAAAACCAGCCAACTTTCAACATTACAAAAAGTACCCCTGAAGTTTGATTCAGTGTTAAAATTAAGGGGTAAACTGTAATATTTTTATAAATATGAGGGGGGATTTTGAAATATTTTTTGATTATGAGGGGGAAATGTTAGGCAAAATAAAACCTCAAGGGTGTTTTTGTAATTTTGAAAGTTAGCTAGTTTTTTTTGTAATTAGGTTAAACCTCAAGGGTACTTTTTGTAATTAACCCAAAATTTAATTAAATATTTTGGAAAATCATTGTAATACCTTGATGCCGCATAAGGGCTCATCATCTATAAAGAATATCATCCGAAAGATATTCCCAGCATTTATCCCACACCATGTGTTGCATGCTCAAAGAATCAGACGACAATAATAAGGAAAACATAATCCGTAGAGACTCTGCAGACGCCCAGTGACTCGCTTCAGTGATTCCATCAACGTACTCTCTATCATCTTCCAACAAACCCAAAGCATAGAAAGATTCATGATATGAAGAGTGATGAACCCATTTAACCTTCTTATAATCATCATGACACGTAGCACCACGTACTACATTGATGAGGCACCTCAAATAGTACATATCACAAGCACTGGGAGGAACATAAAAGACTCGTCCAATAGATTTTCCTCCTTTTCTTGGCGCCCACTTCCTGATTCATGTTTCCATGTAAACTTTGACGGAGCTTCGGCATAAGTTAGCTCTCTTACTTCAGAATATATCTTATTGGCTTCCATCCATGCCAAGAACATGCTTTCCTTAACAGTACTCTTATTTATGATGTCATCTATTCGTTCCGAATCATGAAAAATAATGCTCTCCTCGTTTTCAAGATGAAAACTAAGGCGTTCAACGGAAGGGTATTTATATTAGAGTTCAAATCCCAACAATCTCCATGATGTCTCGCATGACGAAACATATCTGCAATCGTAGTACATGTTGACTTCATCGACAGGTTTCCCAGATTCGTCATCATTTGTACTCTGACAGAATGAAGCGGTCACACGATCGTGCCTTTATTCACATATTTAAACAAATACTTAATCGATCTTGATTGATTACACCACTCCACATTAATGTGAGCACCGTACTTGAGTAGCAATCGGCGATTATGAAGAACAACATATCTGTTGCCAAGAGGTACACCATTCTTCTCAACTATTCTCCCATTATCTCGACGCTTATAACGTGGATAACCTTCTTCATCAATAGTAGTAGCATCAACAAATTTTTTCGGAAAATGTTTGGTACAACGACCTTCAGACATGCAGGGTGAGTTTTTTTCTTACATCACCACATGGCCCATGAATCATAAAGTCTCTCACTGCCGCATAATAACATGGATCAGATGCCTCATCTGGTATTTCGGCTTATATAATTCTATCTATTTCAGTTGCGGTTGGAAACTTGTCTTCCTTAGCCAGAAATAGTAATATATGAGCATGAGGCAATTCACGTTTCTGAAATTCTATCGTGTATACAACTGCAATGAATAAAATAAGGAAATCGAAAAATTATATAATGATTAATAACATTTAAACTGTAATGATGATAATAATAATAATAATAATCTATATATAATAATAATAATATAAAAATAATAATTCATAACCAGCTACTACTTTTCCAAATATTTCATTTTGCTGAAGATCTTTGATTAAGGCATCTAACTTAACTTTGAATATTCTACAAACAATATCGGGTCGATCCTCGGGATTCAGATTCTTATTCTCAAGGAAATGAACAATCTCTGGCCATTTTGGGTTAGAAGTATATGTTATAAATAAATCCGGATATCCATTGACCAACGACAAATAGCCATTGCATCCTGATAGTTTTGTATCAAGAATCGTGCATTGCCGGTGAAACTGGAGGGTAATATAATATGTTTTCCTTGAGTACTGGGATTGATGTCCCCATTTAACACATTATCTGACAGGCCTTTATATATATCGCAACGCAACTTCTTTTGATGCAAGCGAATATATTTCAATCGTGACGATTCTACCATTATATAAGCGTCAACTACAAATTGTTGAAACAATCTCCGCGATGATAGAATAGACGAAGATTCTAGTAATCTGTTGTGTAATCTATATGCAAAGAATTCACGGGCGCTAATTGTTTTTCTCCCCCTAGACTTGATTTCTTCAATTCAGAGAACGGGATGTCTTCTCTGAACCCGTCTTCACCATAAGGTAATAGCAAGGGATATTGCAAAGGCAGATAGGAGGCATTCAACTCATTTATGCGTTTCAGTTATCCTGATTTTATTTCAACCAAAATATCCCTTTCACCTAGAGCATGATCAAAATCACCAACAATCAAAGCGAAGAACCCCGAACTTGAAGGCAAATTGTACCTCCTTGCATCGATTTCACGCACCTTTTTATTAGACCTTGAATCGACATCGATTTGAAGAATGTTGGATTTTATCTTTGCCATTCGAAAAGTCTTCACCAAAACATTATTTTCATCCATAATTTTTTTAGTTCAAATGACAATATCTTCGTGCAAATTATTAGTTTCGCTTCCTTGTCTACAAAACAATATTAAAAAAATTAGAGTTAATAGAGTAAAAAGTAACAAAATATTATCCAATTTAAAATTAAAAATAAATCTAACCTCGCACAATTTAGCCTATTTGAGATTTCATTATCTGTATCATATATGTACATCTGTGCCAACTTTGGTGTGGAACCATCCGAGGGCAACAGACTACCAATAAGATGATAATTTTGTCCATGCAAGCAAAAATTGGAGGACCTTGACCCTTATTTATATCAGTATCAATTTTGCCTCCCATTGATGTGAAACAAAACATATTATTATACGATCTTATATTTTCTTGAAAATGTCTACTCTTATCACTAACTCCATATAATAAATCATAAAGCACCAGAGGTGGTTGTTTGATAGAAGGAAGTTGAATAATTCCATGAACACAACACATGGAATATTGAGGATTTTTGGATTTTACGTGGGATCGTAGCCTTTCTTCGTACCAAAATAACGCACCACAAAATTGGCAAGTGTATGTTGCATAACCGACATCCCAGTAATCTGTAAATTAACTAATAATTTATTAATTATCTAAAAAATATTTAAATTATTTAATTACATTGAAATAAATATATAAAATAGTTATAATTACCAATTGTGGTCAAGGACACATGCTCAAATAAATGTGTTTGATTTACATCAGTCGTTACATTTTCAGTGATTAGAGTATTTGCATCACTAGTATCATCAGTTTGAACATAATCATCGAGCGTAAGATCGATGACCACTATTGTATTATAGCTCCTCTTGATAGATGATACAACTCTATCACCAAATGAAGTGTTAACATTCTTGAGATTTTTTCGAGGCTGAGTTTTTAAGCTGGGAACAACGACTGCAAAAAATTCAATTACACGTATTAAAAAAATAAAATATGAATAAATAATATGAACTATTTATTATTTTAACGACGGAATGGATAAATAAAATATTGAATATACCATTTGTGATGTCACTAAGCGATGGACTCGACAATTGATAAATAGTACTGCTTGACTGTCATGCCCCAAACGTGACGCGACAACGATCAATCACTTAAACGGAAATAAATCAACAGTCTAAACCAAAGATACCAAACTCCAAGTGAAATAGGGTCTAATGCAATGAATTAAAAATAGTCACGAGTACAAATTACAATCTTAAAGTCCGCGGTATCCGAATACAACCCAAAAGATTATCCGAATTAACTTACACCAAACGAAAATAAAATGAAGGAGTCCAACAACAAATAAAAGTAAAAGGAAATGTCGCTCCACAACACTGATAGAGATTCAATCTGTAGGTTCGGTGTCTTCAGCGTACTCTTCATCTAAAGGTTAGAAAACAGGAGGGAATGAGACAGAAATCTCGGTGGATGGGGTGATCGTGTGTAAGTGTGGCGATATAAATAGTTAATGCGAGAAATTTAGTTGTATGAAAACGCGCGTGAGAGATGATGCATGATTTCACACACACCCACAAGCGTCATGATAAATATATTAAGTAACATACTTATATAGTTTAAGAAAATAGTTTGTGGTCACGCAGCACTATGGTTCAAGCAGACGGGAGGATTGCGTGCGGTTTGTAACGCCAATCCTATGCAATACAAGTAGCGGTTGCGTCACGGTTTGTAGCGCCAACCTTTATGCAATACAAGTAAGCGGTTGCGTGCGGTTTGTAGCGCCAACCAAACGGGTCCGATTAACTCCTAATCGTGTGGATCGATAATTTCTTCGTTCTTCCTTGTAACTCCCCGAGCAAGATGGTCCAAGACTGTCACCTTATCGCTCCGTAGGCAAAGACAAAATCCACAAAGGAGCTAGCAAGGCTCGGATTTGTCATAATCATGATTATACCTCAAGTACTACGACCCGCTTCCCTTGACAAACTCCGTCCCTCGGTTGGGGATTAGGGCGATGGGGGAAGAGTGGAATAGCGGCCAGCCGCCTTCCATCATCCCGACGTATCCATTCCGAGCCCCAGTGAGCTCGACATACCAAGTTGACTCAGCGGAAAGTAAACACAAGTTCATGAAGTCAACCAGCAATGATGAGTATTATTGATTCGGGAAGCAGTTCATGAAAAGTTCTCAAAATTTTGCACAAGCTAGTTATGGCGTTGGTGGAGTTATCGGGATGAAGATAATTATCGGGATGATAAGTAGTCTTCGATATCTTAAGTATTAGGAGGAACATAAGTCCCGTTATAGATTCGAAATCACGAGACGAGGGAGTCGCCCCGCGATCAGGTATTAATCGGTCAAGACGATCCGATAAGTCAAGGGATTTTTAAGAAAATAAAATATTTTAATTAAATATTAAAGTAAGAGAGTCTAGGGATGTTTCTTTAAAAGAAAATAATTTGAGTTAGGTCCTTATAAAAATAAAATTTACAATTAGCCCCGTTTTGTCAAAACCAATACTTTTGGGGTTAAAAGTTAAATAAATAAATGTCCCGACCTTGAAAAATTATGAGGTCAGTTCCTAAATTCTCTAAATTGTTCAGAGATTCAGGTTTTTAAAGTTTTGAGGTCTAGTTTTTATAAAATTCTCACATTGGCCCCAAAATTGTTAAAATTATCATTTCGGGCCCTAAGTTTAAAATAATCAGAACTCACAAACCGGAAGAGCTTCTAATGTGATTCCAGTTGGAAAATGTCACTAAGGTTAGTGGGATATTGGGACAAAAGCAGTTTTAAAACGTCATAAGTATAGGTCCCTCAACTTTTGAAAATCTCATTTTTGTCCCATTTTGAAATAATTGCCTTTAAGGCTTTTAGGGGTCCAATTGTTATGAAATTTGAACCTTGGGTCCAAAATATAATTATGTTATAGGTAAATTAGTATTTCCAGGTACATGGGTTGTATTAGTCCTGGAAATTTCATTTGGGTCCTCAAGTTTAATCTTTTACAATTTGGTCCCTCAAGTTTTATAAAATTACTTTCCAAGCTCTAAACACTTGGATTTTTGGAATACACTTAAAATATGTTATTTCCAGTCCCTTAAGAGTTAAAATTTCAAATTTTAAATTTAGGGTCTGGTACAGTTTCGAAATTTGCAAAATAGCCCTTAAACTTCTCAAATTTTACAATCTAGTCCTTGGGCTTTTAAGGGTTGATTTTATTTATCTAAAAACTCTTAAAACTTTATTAAAATGTCAAAACATCATTTTTGAACCTGAGTACAGTCCCAAAAATCGAAATTTACAGAGAGGTCCATTAAGTTTTATTTTCTTGCACTTAAGTCCACCAACTTTCCATTTTTGCATTTTAAGTCCAAAAATCGAAATTTAATCAATTATGCTCGACTTGTCCAGGTTATAGGCCATACAAAACATAGATTTCAAGAGTCATAAACATACATATCCATCTCATACAAGAATTTATCAAATATGACAATAAAGTGTACATGTATGTCCTAATTTTCGGTAAATCGCATTTTGAGCAACACTTGAGAAATTTTTCAACTTGATACAAGAAAATAGCATACAATACATAATATATATCTCAAATGCTCAATAACAAAATACTACATGCATTTTTATGAATTAAAACACCTAGAAGTTGAAAGGATTTTTCCACCCACCTTGTTTGTTCGGTTGATTGGTGTAAAGTGGTGTCACTAGACCTTGAGGATTATAACCCTCACTTAAGGCAGCCCCTAAGTCCAATAATACAAGGAGTTTTGAGTTAGAAAATGAAGATTTGAACTAAGGAGGGAAAAAGAGAAGGAATAGGCCAAAGGTACCACACTTACCTTGTGTAGTTGAAAGTTGTAGTAAAAAATTGATAGTCTCTTAAGAACTTGATCACCACTTAAACAAAGCTCCAAGGTCAGCCCCTAATCACCTCAAAATGATAATTTTGGTGTTAAAATTCGAAATTAATAGGGGAGAAGAAGAAGGTACCAAAAATCCCATTTCTTACCTTATAGTCCAAAATCCTTCAAATTTCTTCAAGTCTAGAAGTCTCCTTCAAGGTGATGGTAAGGCTCTTAGTATCTTCCAAGTCTTCTATGTAAACCTCAAAAATAAAAATCCAAACTTACATTAATAAGTGAGAGGAGATAGCTAGATGACATCAAGACAAGAAGATGAACAACATTCTTACCTTGTTGAAGGGGGGGATGTTCGAATTTTTGTAGGAAATGGAAGGAAGAGTTCTTGTATTTTTACTAAGTGTTTAAGAGAAGAGAAGAAAATTGTAGAGAGAGGTAGGAGGATTTTTTTAGAGAGGGGTAAGAAGATTCAAGGCTTGAAGAGATGAATGTTGGTGAAATGAAGTGATGAATGAAACTTGGACAAATTTCTTGCCCAACTAGGCCTCTTGGCCGTCCACTTGGGGTGGGGAGGGGGACAAAATTTTGTTTTGTTCTATGGCTTGAAAGGTGTAGCTTGCATGAGGGACAAGGACCTTGGTCAAGATGAGGTCTTGCATGGGAGGATGCAATTGCAAGGATAGAGAGGAATGTTGGCATGGGGTGTTGGGAAGCCTCCAACATGTTGGATGATTTAATAATAAAGAATTGGTGTATAAGATATTGTGTATAAGATTTGAATTAATGGTGTAAAAATACACAAGATGAATACACAAAGTGTACATGTACAAGAGTTGGGAGATATTTCTACACCAAAATTTACCTCATGACCGTCCACCTAAGGGTATTTGTGGTATTTGCCATATTTTGTTTTATGTCCCAAAATTGATGATAATAGGTGAATAATATCAATCTCCAAAATAATTAGTGATTTCCTTGATCACTTATAAGTCTCATGATCACTTAATCTAAATCGAATTCTTAATTCTATAAGGTATAAATCTCTAAAATAAATAGTCTCCAAAAATTCTAAGGTGACTAATGAGATACGCAAATAACATTAATGATGATCAATCAAGTGATCATAAATGCGAAATAAAATTAATAAATGATTATGATCACAAGAAGTAAATAAGGAAATTTAAAGACGAAATATATTTATCATTAATATTTACCCATCAAAGCGACGCGGTAGAATTGTCAAATAGTACAAAGACGATACGTGATATAAGTACATGTTCGAATAAAAATCGAGGGCTTCACATTCTCCCCTCCTTAAAAGAATTTGGTCCCCAAATTCTCTTCAGAACAACTCTGGATATTGATTCCTCATGTCTTCTTCCATTTCCCATGTTGCGTCTTCGTCTCGGTTGTGGTGTCGCCATACAACTTTAACCATTGGAATTTCTCATTCACGCAACCGACGTATCTGGCCGGTCAATGATTACGATTGGTTCCCGGTGTAAGATAAATTCTCCATTAGAGGAGGAGCATCACGAGTGATGATATGCTCGAGATCTGTTGATACTTTTTCAATCTCGACACATGGAATACATCGTGCATTCCCGCATCTTGTCTGCCGTAACTCAAGTCTGTAGGCCAACTTTCCGATCCTCCGCAAAATTTTGTAAGGTCCAATATATCTCGGACTCAATTTGCCTCCTTTCCTTGGATTGATCAATCCTTTTCGTGGCAAGAGTCCGAGAAATACTTCATCTCCGACTTCAAATTCCAAGTCCTTTCTCCTCTTATCCGCGTAACTCTTTTGGCGGCTCGAGCTGTACGTATCCGTTCCTTGATCAACTTGACCTTCTCCATGGCCTCTGAACTAAGTCGACCTTTGGAATCGAGGTGACTTCCGTTTCTCCTTCGGAGTCCATTGGTCATCAATCTCCCGGTGAGGGGATCTACACTTTCTTCCATACAAGGCTTCGTAGGGTGCCATCCCAATCATGGCCTCGATAAGCTGTTATTATAAAGAACTCGGCCAATGGTAAGTCGAATCCCAACTTCCTTGGAAATCCAATGTGCGGGCTCGCAACATGTCTTCCAGGGTTTGGATTGTTCGCTCGGTACCGCCATCGGTTTGCGGATGTCTTCTTGTCTTTGAAACTTAGCGAGGTGCCTAATTCCTCATGTAAGCATTTCGAATGCGGAGACAAACCTCGGGTCTCTGTCGACACTATGTCGACCGGCACTCCATGCGGTCGGATGATCTCTCGGATGTAAATTTGCGCAAGTTTTACGCAAGTTTGTCGGTTTTCTTCATGGGTAAGAAATGTGCGATTTCGTGAGTCGGTCTCACGACTACCCAAATAGCATCATCGCCTCGTCTGGTCCTTGGTAGATCCATCACGAAGTCCATCGTTATGTGTTCCCATTTCCACTCGGAATTCTCAACGGTTGTAATAAACCGGATGGTCGTTGGTGTTCGACTTTTACTCGTTGACAAGTCAAACATCTCGCAAGCGAACTCGCTACCTGTTCTTCATGTTTACCCACCAAGAATGTCTTGTTTCAAGTCCTTATACATCTTGTTTCCTCCAGGATGTATAGTGTATTTCGAACGGTGTGCTTCGAAAGGATTCTCGTTCTGAGTTGCTCATCACTCGGTACACAAATTCTATTCAAATCTGATGATCCCATCTTCCCGTCGAGAATTCTGATCTTTCTCCTTTGAGTATCTTCTCTTTTAGTTTTTGAAGTTGCACGTCAATCCCCTGTGTTACTTTGATCTCGTTCGATGAGATCGGGTTTAATCGAAATATTAGCACATGAAATTCGATCTTGGTTCTCATCGGATTCCAAGTGCTCAATTCTTCTAATGATCTCCACTCTCGAATCATTAGTCTAGCTAAACTCGCCTTCCTGCTCAGGCGTCGGCTACTACGTTAGCTTTCCGGGATGGTATTGAATATCAAAGTGATAATCTTCTATTAACTCCATCCATCTCCGCTTGCCTCAAATTGAGTTCCTTCGAGAGAATAGATACTTTGTGGCTCTTATGATCAAACCGTGAATGTTGCTCCGCAGATAGTGCCTCCATTTCTTTAACGCGAACACTATAGGCTGCCAATTCCAAGTCATGTGTTGGGTAATTGGCTTCATACGGCTTGAGTTTCCGTGATGCGTAAGCAATGACCTTTCCTTCTTGCATGAGTACGGCTCCTAGTCCTTCCTTTGATGCGTCACTGTAGACGACAAAGTTTTCTGTTCCCTTTGGAAGGGCTAAGACTGGAGCTGTAGTAAGTCGTTTCTTTAGCTCTTGGAAACTAGCCTCACACTTGTCATTCCACTCAAACTTGACTTGTTTCTGAGTTAGTCGAGTGAGTGGTCCTATATCTTGGAGAAATCTTGGATAAATCTTCGATAATATCCAGCTAGTCCTAAGAAACTTCTGATCTCTGTTACGGACTCGGGTTGTTTCCATTCAACCACTGTCTGTACTTTCGAAGGATCTACGGCGATCCCGGTGCCGGATACTATGTGTCCCAAGAATGCGACTTCACTAAGCCAAAATTCGCACTTGCTGAATTTGGCATATAGTTTGTGCTCTCGTAGTGTCTCTAAAACAATTTTCAGATGACGCTCATGCTCCTCTTTAGACTTAGAGTATACGAGTATGTCATCAATGAATATCACTACGAATTGATCCAAATAAGGTTGAAAGACTCGATGCATTAGATCCATAAACGCTGCTGGTGCGTTTGTCAGACCGAAAGGCATCACTACAAACTCGTAGTGTCCATATCTGTCCGAAATGCTTTGTTTTTGGAAACGCCTCTTCCCGGATCTTTAATCGATAATATCCTTGTTGTAAATCAAACTTGAGTACACCGTCGCTCCTTGAAGTTGATCAAATTAAATCGTCATCCTCGGGAGGGGATATTTGTTCTTGATGGTCACGCATTTGTTAAGTCCGCGATAGTCTATACACAGTCTTAATGTGCCATCTTTCTTTTTGACAAATAGTACCGGTGCCCCGAGGAGACGTGCTTGGTCGAATAAATCCTACATCCATAAGCTTCGTAATTGTGTCTTCAACTCTTGTAACTCAATAGGAGCCATTCTATACGGCGTTACGCGATTGGGGCGGTTCTGGTAATACCGATGGTGAACTCAACTTCCCTATCCGGAGGGGCAGTGGTGAGTTCTTGTGGAAATACATCCGTATATTCCGATACTATAGGTACTTGATTAATTTGTGTTTCAACCTTAGGTTTGTTAATTACAAACGCCAAGTACCCTTGTGCCCCTCTAGTGATCGTCTTCCTCGCTTTCATTGCTTGAAATGATTGGGGCAATCTTAACTCGTGCTCTTCCCGAAATTTCCACTTCGGGCTTATCGGGTTCACATAGTTTAATGGACTTGCGATGGCGATCCATTTGTGCATGGTGTGCGGAACAACCAGTTCATTCCCAATATAATGTCGTATTCGAGATATAGCGAAGATCAAATCAAATGAGGAAATTTATCTCATCAATTTTAACCCATGCATTATAGATAATATCATTATTCGGCTTGCGCCCATAGGAGTGGATACTTCTAAACCTATAGGCATATGTTCCATGCATGCATGCAACTTGTGTACGAAATGTGGTGCGACAAATGAATGCGTTGATCCAGGGTCAAATAGTACTTTAGCGTAATGGTTAGATACTAGAAGCGTACCTTCCACCACGTCTGTTGCCTCCCGAGCCCTCATGTCCGGCTAGTGCAAATGCTCGGCGAGGCATCCTTGCCTGGTTACCCTGGCCGTTAGTTAGCGCCCGTGGTTGCACTGTTTGGTCCTGGTCTTCGTATTTCGGACAATCCTTCACCGGTGTTGATTACTACCACAACGTAAACACCTTCCATGTTTACGCCAACGATCATTAGCGATGTCCCGGTTTTTGGCAATGTGTACATACTTGGCCCTTTTCCCTATATCGGTCTTTTCCCTTTTTCTCTTCTTAACAATCGCCCTTCCGAATTTTAACAGCGGCGGCCTTGATGGTTGTCCCACTTCTTGTCCTTTTGAGATCGTTGTTCGATGGCCTATTCAAATTGAATCGACCAATGCGGTTAAGTCCCGACTAATGCGGAGGGTCATTTTCATCTGCGGTGAGTATGTTGTTATTTCAACAATCAAAAAGTCAAGCTTTTCGAGTTCGACTTGATCCCGTGTGAACTTATACAATTTGTCCGCTTAGTCTTGATTGTTCTGGGGCATATTTGGATAACCGATGGAATTGACTCATCTTGGGCCACAAACATGTTCCCTGTCTCAACTTATGGAATTCATCCCTGCCCTCCTTCACGACTTGGGGTATGTATTGCTCATTGAATTCACCCGGGAAATTTTCCCATGTCCTATCTATTTGATCCTGTTCCCACTTTCTCTCAACCTGTTCTCCACCAATCTCGAGCAAATGATTCTAGTCGAACACGGCGAGCGTAACCTTTTGTTCCCCGAGTATTGGAGAGCATTGAAGATATTCTCCGCTTTCCGATCCATTCTTCGCTTTCACGTCATCCGGTTCCCCTAAGAAAGTCGGGGTCGAATCGTAAAAACCGCTCAAGGTGCGGTCATTCGTCTCTCGAGTAGGTTCATGGTTAGGCTGACGAGGCTCCGCTTGTTGCCTCATGAAAACTAATATCTGCTGCAAGGCTATTGCAGTTAGGTTATCTCCTGCGATTGGCGGAGGAGGTGGTGGCAATTCGGGGGAGGGTGCCCGATCCCTTTGCGCATCATCGTTCCTTTGGGGTATACGGCGGGGTCTCCCGCATCCCCGGTTTCCAGCCATGAATCTGGAGCTTAGCTACAATACAAAATGAATGATTCCAATAAATATTCGCGTAAAACAAGTTATATCGCAAGGAGATCCACACAAGTGCACAAGACATAGAATAAGTAAAAGGATATATCCATTAATGGGAAAATTTGAATACATCCCAATGAGTTCATACAACACAAATACAGAATCAATGGTAAATCCGAAATCATGGTACAACGAAAAGCAAAATACAACAGAAAGGTAATATGCGCCTGATACTATCTATTACAAAAGCTATCTATTCAGTGAGGTCGCCGTCATCATCACTAGCGGCCTCGTCCAGAATCGGAACTTGATCGGGCTGAGGTAGCACCTCGGCGATTAGCCGATTGCGAAATCGCCACCGTTCTAGTCCGGAGCATCTTCGAGTGGGGCGGCTTCAAGCGCCTCGGGCTCTACATCTTCCATTGGATCCTCATCGGGATCCTCTTTGGGGTCTTCTTCAGGATCCTCCTCGGGATCCTCTTCATTATCGGCCTCAAGGTCGAGCATTGGTTCACCTTCGGCGGTGGCAATGGTGGCACATTGGCTGCTAAGGCAGCCTCCAGAGCCGCATCCCGCTGGGTTAAGGCATGCGTGAGTTCCTCGATTATCTGCATTTGTTTGTTGATGGTCTCCTCATGGCGTCCTATGGTGTCTCTTGACATGTGCGCCTCCATTCTCCACTTCGTGCGGCCTTCCTTGGCACGTTCCACCTTCTCGCGAGTATTATCCAGGCATTCCTGGATCAACTGAATCTGATCCTCGCGGGCGCGGATGGTGTCCTCACGATCTTTAACGAGGAGAGTAAGGTTATTCTTCTCCTCTTGACTCTTTGTCAGAAGGTGTCCTAGTTCACGAGTGCATTGTCGTTCCCTGGTAAGCTCGGAGTCAGCCCGAAGGAATGCCTGGCGCCAATGAAGTTCTAAGGCCTTATAGTGATCCCGTTCAAAACGAGCTTCGATTACATCCCACCAGGTTGGGGGTGCTGGCTCCATCCTGTCAAACAAAACTGAGGTGGATTAGACGGATGCAAAGGAAAGATAAGGAGAACAAGGAAAGAATGACTAAGGAAAGTCAGTCAAAGTCAACTAAGTCAAATCAAGTATGACTATGGATTCTCCAAGTATAAATTCTGACTTAACATAAACATCAATAATATGGTTCTATGCCATTATTGAAATCGATTTTACACTTAATTGGTCAGGTCACGGAACTACCCAACACAGTCCGAGGGTCCTATCTTGGGTCAGCTCGGTGTAAGTTTCCATCTTACTAGCCGAGCTCTGATACCATAACTGTCATGCCCCAAACGTGACGCGACAACGATCAATCACTTAAACGGAAATAAATCAACAGTCTAAACCAAAGATACCAAACTCCAAGTGAAATAGGGTCTAATGCAGCGGAATTAAAAATAGTCACGAGTACAAATTACAATCTTAAAGTCTGGCGGTATCCGAATACAACCCAAAAGATTATCTGAATTAACTTACAGTCCAAACGAAAATAAAATGAAGGAGTCCAACAACAAATAAAAGTAAAAGGAAATGTCGCTCCACAACACTGATAGAGATTCAATCTGTAGGTTCGGTGTCTTCAGCGTACTCTTCATCTAAAGGTTAGAAAACAGGAGGGAATGAGACAGAAATCTCAGTGGATGGGGTGATCGTGTGTAAGTGTGGCGATATAAATAGTTAATGCGAGAAATTTAGTTGTATGAAAACGCGTGAGAGATGATGCATGATTTCACACACAGTCCACAAGCGTCATGATAAATATATTAAGTAACATACTTATATAGTTTAAGAAAATAGTTTGTGGTCACGCAGGCACTATGGTTCAAGCAGACAGGAGGATTGCGTACGATTTGTAACGCCAATCCTATGCAATACAAGTAGCGGTTGCGTGCGGTTTGTAGCGCCAACCTATGCAATACAAGTAGCGGTTGCGTACGGTTTGTAGCGCCAACCAAGCGGGTCCGATTAACTCGGAATCGTGTGGATCGAGCGATGATTCCTTCGTTCTTCCTTGTAACTCCCGAGCAAGATGGTCCAAGACACTGTCACCTTATCGCTCCGTAGGCAAAGACAAAATCCACGTGGAGCTAGCAAGGCTCGGATTTGTCATAATCATGATTATACCTCAAGTACTACGACCCGCTTCCCTTGGACAAACTCCGTCCCCGATTGCGGGATTAGGGGACGATGGGGCCTAAGAAGAGTGGAATAGCGGCCGAGCCGCCTTGTTCCATCCCCCGACGTATCCATTCCGACCGTGAGCTCGACACACCAAGTTGACTCAGCGGAAAGTAAACACAAGTTCATGAAGTCAACCAGCAATCGAGTATTATTGATTCGGAAGCGCTTCATGAAAAGTTCTCAAAATTTTGCACAAGCTAGTTATGGCGTTGGTGGAGTTATCGAGATGAAGATAATTATCGGGAGGATAAGTAGTCTTCGATATCTTAAGTATTAGGAGGAACATAAGTCCCGTTATAGATTCGAAATCACGAGACGAGGAGTCGCCCGCGATCGGTATTAATCGGTCAAGACGATCCGATAAGTCAAGGATTTTTAAGAAAATAAAATATTTTAATTAAATATTAAAGTAAGAGAGTCTAGGGCTGTTTCTTTAAAAGAAAATAATTTGAGTTAGGTCCTTATAAAAATAAAATTTACAATTAGCCCCGTTTTGTCAAAACCAATACTTTTGGGGTTAAAAGTTAAATAAATAAATGTCCCGACCTTGAAAAACTATGAGGTCAGTTCCTAAATTCTCTAAATTATTCAGAGATTCAGGTTTCTAAAGTTTTGAGGTCTAGTTTTTATAAAATTCTCACATTGGCCCCAAAATTGTTAAAATTGTCATTTCGGGCCCTAAGTTTAAAATAATCGGAACTCACAAACCGGAAGGGATTCTAATGTGATTCCAGTTGGAAAATGTCACTAAGGTTAGTGGGATATTGGGACAAAAGCAGTTTTAAAACGTCATAAGTATAGGTCCCTCAACTTTTGAAAATCTCATTTTTGTCCCATTTTGAAATAATTGCCTTTAAGGCTTTTAGGGTCCAATTGTTATGAAATTTGAACCTTGGGTCCAAAATATAATTATGTTATAGGTAAATTAGTATTTCCAGGTACATGGGCTGTATAAGTCCTGGAAATTTCATTTGGGTCCTCAAGTTTAATCTTTTACAATTTGGTCCCTCAAGTTTTATAAAATTACTTTCCAAGCTCTAAACACTTGGATTTTTGGAATACACTTAAAATATGTTATTTCCAGTCCCTTAAGAGTTAAAATTTCAAATTTTAAATTTAGGGTCTGGTACAGTTTTGAAATTTGCAAAATAGCCCTTAAACTTCTCAAATTTTACAATCTAGTCCTTGGGCTTTTAAGGGTTGATTTTATTTATCTAAAAACTCTTAAAACTTTATTAAAATGTCAAAACATCATTTTTGAACCTGAGTACAGTCCCAAAAATCGAAATTTACAGAGAGGTCCCTTAAGTTTTATTTTCTTACACTTAAGTCCACCAACTTTCCATTTTTGCATTTTAAGTCCAAAAATCGAAATTTAATCAATTATGCTCGACTTGTCCAGGTTATAGGCCATACAAAACATAGATTTCAAGAGTCATAAACATACATATCCATCTCATACAAGAATTTATCAAATATGACAATAAAGTGTACATGTATGTCCTAATTTTCGGTAAATCGCATTTTGAGCAACACTTGAGAAATTTTTCAACTTGATACAAGAAAATAGCATGCAATACATAATATATATCTCAAATGCTCAATAACAAAATACTACATGCATTTTTATGAATTAAAACACCTAGAAGTTGAAAGGATTTTTCCACCCACCTTGTTTGTTCGGTTGATTGGTGTAAAGTGGTGTCACTAGACCTTGAGGATTATAACCCTCACTTAAGGCAGCCCCTAAGTCCAATAATACAAGGAGTTTTGAGTTAGAAAATGAAGATTTGAACTAAGGAGGGAAAAAGAGAATGAATAGGCCAAAGGTACCACACTTACCTTGTGTAGTTGAAAGTTGTAGTCAAAAATTGATAGTCTCTTAAGAACTTGATCACCACTTAAACAAAGCTCCAAGGTCAGCCCCTAATAACCTCAAAATGATAATTTTGGTGTTAAAATTCTAAATTAATAGGGGAGAAGAAGAAGGTACCAAAAATCCCATTTCTTACCTTATAGTCCAAAATCCTTCAAATTTCTTCAAGTCTAGAAGTCTCCTTCAAGGTGATGGTAAGGCTCTTAGTATCTTCCAAGTCTTCTATGTAAACCTCAAAAATAAAAATCCAAACTTACATTAATAAGTGAGAGGAGATAGCTAGATGACATCAAGACAAGAAGATGAACAACATTCTTACCTTGTTGAAGGGGGGGGATGTTCGAATTTTTGTAGGAAATGGAAGGAAGAGTTCTTGTATTTTTACTAAGTGTTTAAGAGAAGAGAAGAAAATTATAGAGAGAGGCAGGAGGATTTTTTTAGAGAGGGGTAAGAAGATTCAAGGCTTGAAGAGATGAATGTTGGTGAAATGAAGTGATGAATGAAACTTGGACAAATTTCTTGCCCAACTAGGCCTCTTGACCGTCCACATGGGGTGGGGAGGGGGACAAAATTTTGTTTTGTTCTATGGCTTGAAAGGTGTAGCTTGCATGATGGACAAGGACCTTGGTTAAGATGAGGTCTTGCATGGGAGGATGCAATTGCAAGGATAGAGAGGAATGTTGGCATGGGGTGTTGGGAAGCCTCCAACATGTTGGATGATTTAATAATAAAGAATTGGTGTATAAGATATTGTGTATAAGATTTGAATTAATGGTGTAAAAATACACAAGATGAATACACAAAGTGTACATGTACAAGAGTTGGGAGATATTTCTACACCAAAATTTACCTCATGACCGTCCACCTAAGGGTATTTGTGGTATTTGCCATATTTTGTTTTATGTCCCAAAATTGATGATAATAGGTGAATAATATCAATCTCCAAAATAATTAGTGATTTCCTTGATCACTTATAAGTCTCATGATCACTTAATCTAAATCGAATTTTAATTCTATAAGGTATAAATCTCTAAAATAAATAGTCTCCAAAAATTCTAAGGTGACTAATGAGATACGCAAATAACATTAATGATGATCAATCAAGTGATCATAAATGCGAAATAAAATTAATAAATGATTATGATCACAAGAAGTAAATAAGGAAATTTAAAGACGAAATATATTTATCATTAATATTTACCCGTCAAAGCGACGCAGTAGAATTGTCAAATAGTACAAAGACGATACGTGATATAAGTACATGTTCGAATAAAAATCGAGGGCTTCACATTGACGAAGCTCGAAATTCAATTCCATTCGCCAGATTCGAAGGGGTGCCTACTGGACCTGTACAATTTTCTAAAGAAAAACAATAAATGAGCTTATCAAAAATATTGAATTTATAAAAATATTTAAAAATATAATACAAACATTAACAAAAAAATCATTATTCATAAAACATTAATTCAATTTATATAATTATTAAATTTTCAAAATAAAAAATATATAAAAAAATGCATAGTATATAAATAATGAATTTCCTTTAATATTTGATTTGTTTAATAAAATACAAAATATGGATTTTAATTAAAATTACCGATTTTAATTATAATAAAATAAAATATTAAATATTAAAAATAGATTAAATGAATTTAAATATACATTAAAAAATTAAGAAAATATTAAATAAATATTAAATAAAAAAAGCCCAATAAAAAAAATCAAACATAAGACCAATAAAAAAAAGCTCAACCTAAGCCCAATTTCCATTTTATCTGATTAACAAACCCATGTAATCAGCTAAATTTCTTTAAAATGCTTACGCCCCACGATTCAGACACGTGTCCTCAATACACGGTCACGATTGAACAAAGGCTTAACCTAGAACATTCTATTGTCTAGATTTTGAGATGTTTACATCCATTTTCATTTGTGTTTTGCCTCGAGATGTTTTCCTTCTTTTTATGTCTCTTGCTTCGCCTCCTCACTCTCTCACCTCTGTTTCACTCAGACGATTTTCATTTCATAAAAATGAAACGATTTTTGAAATGAACAATCTATGTTCGAAATCATTTTTTTAGAACGTATTTTTTCTGAAAACATTCTGAGGCGAAAAAAAAATCAATCATCGTTCATAAAGCTAAGATTTTTGAGTTCAAACCTTCAGTTTTTCGAACATTAAGGTGTCGTTGATCGAAAATTTAGGGTTTAGTCGAAAACTATATTCGATTATTCTTTGAAAACTTGGGTTTTCGAGTTCAATCCTTCGATTTTTCGACTATTTAGTACTGTTGATCGGATATTTGAGGTATTTTTGTTTTAATCAATTAGTTTATTTTTTCAGTTTTTTATAGTTAAAAAATCTAAGGAAAACTGGGGTTTTCGAGTTCAAACCACCAATTTTTCGAGATTTTATTTACTTTTGATCAAAATATTAGGGATGAGGCGACATACAATTTTGATTTTGTTCGGAAAAATGGGATTTTCGAGTTCAAACCCTCGTTTTTCCTACTATTTTGGGACTGTTCATCGAATATTTTAGGTATTTTTTAATTTAATCGAAATATTAGTAAATTTTTTCAGTGTTTCTAGAGTTAAAAAACTCAGATTTTCGAAAAAATTAGATATTATTTGTTACACTATTTGTTATGTTTTTTTTTCAAGATCTGGAAATATAATACCAAAATTTATATAGATCTGAGGGATTTCATTAATAATATCTTAGTTTATGTGTAGATCTGATAAAAAAAATCAGATCTATTTAAAACCAATTTTTCGTTAAGTTTCTATTAATTTTATTTATATAGGTATTTTTTATTATTTTTGTTAAAAAAAATTAATACAGAAATAGTCAAAGAATTATTTTTTGGTGTATATGAGGTAACCTTTATGATTTTGTGTATCATATATGATATCTTTTGTTTCAATGAAATAAAAATGGTATAGATATTGATGTCATCTGTCAATTTATAGAAACAACCACATATATTATCAGAAAATATATCCACGTAATTTTAATTGCAATTTTGGAAAGATATATATGGAAGTGAATAAATCTAATTTTTGATAAGTACTTGTGCCTGATTAACTAATTGTATTATGTATTTATCTTTTTGGTAATGATTGTAATGTGGTCCGAATTGATTTTGTTGGCAGTAATATTGTGATTAACTTTTTTATATTATGCATCATTCTATTGCTTTTTATTGTATTAACTCTTATATAGATTTGAATTTTTTGATTATAAGTTACCCAAAAAAGATCCTGAGCAAAAAAAAACACTTGACCCTACATCTTAAGTGTAGTGGAATCTTGTTGGTTCTTAGGTTATTTAGTTCTATGTTGTAGAACAATTTTTTTTGAATATAAGAGATGTATCGAATACAAATATCTAAGCCATTAAAAAATAATACAAAACTGCAATCACAAAGTTGTTCATAATATTTAATTTTAATTCAAATTAACATTAATTTATTTGAAAATAATATAAATAAAAACAAAATTCAAATTATAACATAAATAACATTCACAATATATAAGATAGTTTTTGATAAAGTCAAAAACTTTGAATTAGCCTTGTCAGTAAGCTAAAAATTCTAAGAATTCTTTATGAAGTCTACTGTCGAATACAAAACTACAAACATCTGAGATAAAAATCATAAGAGATGTATCGAATATTTGAGCACTTAAAAAATAATACAATAATACAATCACAAAGTTGTTTCATAATATTTAATTTTTATTCAAATGAATATTAAATTATTTGAAAATAATATAATAAAAACAAAAATTAAATTATAACATAAATAACCTTTACAATAAGATACGTTTTTGATAAAGTCAAACCTTTGATTTTTCGATTATTTAGTCTTGTTGATCGGATATTTGAGGTATTTTTTATTTTAATCCAAAAATTTGTTTATTTTTTCAGTTGTTTTAGAGTTAAAAAATTTTTCCTTGTCGCAAGATAAAAATCCTAACAATTCATTATGAAGCCCACTTTATCGAATACAAAACTACAAATATCTCGAGCTAAAAAAATGAGCATGTATAATCAACATATTATTGGACATATAAATAAAATCAATATTTGAAATTTCAAATCTATATAAAAAAAAATCAAAGAGCCCATAATTCTTGGGCAAAATATTCATAAAGAAAATCCTCTAAACATTTGAGGATCATTATTTAAAAATAAACTTCAATATCAATAGTTCTTAAACAAAAACAAAATAAAATCATCCTAAGAAAATTCTAAATCTTTGTTTCGTCCTCCACCTTGATCTTGATCTCTTTTTTCTGGATTTTGATATTATTGGACGAAGAAAAGTCATCTAACAATTTCCTTTTAATCGACGAACTTCCACCAACAGCTTCATTTTTCTTCAGCAACTTGTCAGGCGTACTGACCTCATCCTCAGAAGAATTACCATCTTTTATGTGTTCACTATTATCTTCATGAAGCTTTGACAGGTAATCCGATTCCTAAAATAAAGTTAAATTTATGATATTAATCAACACAAAAAAAAATTCATATAAGAAACTGCAAAAAAATATAATAATAAATTATACCTGGCTTTCAATGGCAAAAGTAGAATATTGCTTAAGCAATTCAGGATCAGTAAGCCTCATAACCGAGAAAGTTCGTGTAAAATGCTTAACATGGTCGGCCTTAACTTGCACCTTAAAGAGCACTTTTTTATCTACTAATGCGGCTAACTCGTCTGGAATATCTTCCCAACCATCTCTCTGAAAGGAAATTCAAAAGAAAAAATCAAATAATAAATAAACTTACTATCAATACTATCAAAATTTAAAATTAGCCAATTGAAATAAAATAATACCTCAGCCAACTCATTTTTCAAAGTAGAGCAGGGTTTTTCCAATCAAAGCCTCGCACTCTCTATCCCAACACAACAATGGTGTGTTTGCACTATCATCACCAACCTCAATTTGGATCCTATACCTTCAAGAATTGTATATTAAAATGAAAAATTAGGAACTATCTATAACAAAAAAATATCGAAAATGAATTTAAATACCTGAAATTTCCATAATGCATAAATTTGTCACAACGCTCAATAAAACTTATCCCCAACTTGTGTGAGCTTCTTAGGACATTTTTTGCATGATAAATACCACCAATCTCCAATAAAAGAGAAGATTGTGGCGCTTATCCAAAAACTCCCAACCTCTTTTTAAAACAATAAAATCAATAAATAAAATATATTAAAGCACGAAAAATAAAAATAATAATTTTTAGAAATTGTAAAAGAATTTAGTATGAAAATTTAAAAATAATCATTTTAGAAGTTAAAAGAAATACCTCTTCATTGGCGTATAGATGATCAATCAATCGAAACGGGGATTCACCGGAAGCTAAGTCCTCTGGTATAGACCTTGTTACCGGGGTAGACACATGACTTATGGAGCCGGCAGGGTTGTTGCTCCGCGTATCTCTGATTAAAAATTATCATATTTTATTAAACAGTTTGACGAATTTTAAATTAACATAAATAATATCTAATTGTCAAACCTCCTCTAAAAATCACAAATCTCCTCGGCACCATCGTTCACAATCAGCTTAGACACATGAAATGTGTTCAAAACTTTAACTTACTCTGAAACAAAATTTAAAAAAAAAATTCAAAAATTGATCAAAAATTCAAAAAATTGAAAATCAAAATAATTTATGTTGTTTAATTAAATATTATATATTACCTCGATATATTTTCGCCTGACACATTTGAAGAATTATCACCAAAGGCTCCAAACTATGTTGATCAAGATATGGTAGAATAACATCCACGTATTTGTAAGTCCAAGAGGCTACGATAATCTAGAGGGGGGGTGAATAGATTATCTCCATCTTTTCGATTTTACCCTCTTTTTCGAACCGAATGCTCAAAGACAATAATAAAGGTGCGGAATGTAAACAACACACGTCGATTTAAAGAGGTTCAACCCACCTAGGGCCTAATCCTCTACCACCCCAGTATATCCGGGATGGATTTCAAAAAGAAAAAGAATTTTATTAATTACCAAAATTAATACAAACTCAACTTACAATACCTTGAAGAGCACCACACTCTTCTTCAACAATACCTTTGGAGATTACCACAATCTTCCTTCAACGGCACCTTGTGAAGATTACCACAATCTTCAACCTTGAAGAATACCAAATTCTTCAACTCCTCAATGAGAAGATCACCACAATCTTCTTGCACCTATCACCTAGATCATCCAAGTGTGTTCTTACCACAAGAACACTCACAAGGATATCTTGTGTTGAATGATAACCAAAAATCAAGATTACAACTCAATAATGAATATTACAATTTGAGTGCAAAGTGTAATCAAGAATAGCCTAGACCTCAAGGATGTGAAAGTGATAAGCTAGGCAAAAGTTACAACAAGAATAATAACAATGAAGAACAAATATTTGCTTGAAGTGTATCTTGTTGTGTTGTATCTCAATTGTTGTATTGGTTGCTCCAAAACTTCCTCTATTTATAGGAGATGATTGATCAAGCATATGCTCCTCTTGGGGATTGAAGATCTACAGAAAAATACAATTAAAATCAAGAATATAGCTGTTAGAAATCAATCCCACATTTTAAGGAAATATGTCTCATGTCAAACGGTCATATTTTTTTTGTCAAAACCACAGGCGACGGTCGCGCAAAAATAGAGATTTGAAAATAACACAGACAAAAAAACAACAGGCGGCCCCAAAGGGTGCGGCCGTCCGACCCCTACAAGGACCGGTCCCCGCGATACAAATGCAGGGACTTGAAGTTTCTTTTCAATCGAAACTCCAGTGCCGGTCGACATGGGTGTCGGCCGGCCGACGGCACCGGCCGACCGGCCGATGGCACCGGCCGACTCGACGACCACTGGCCGACCGACCCCACAGGCGGCCGGCCGACTGCACATTCCAACCTCAGTCTCATTTTCTGTTTCAAACGTACTCTTCAGGTACGGGTTGCCCTATAGGGCGACCGGTCGACCAAGAGACAGAAATGTTGTCCAATTTTTATCGAAAATAAAACTCAAGAAATACTCCGAAAATTTAGTAAAAACATTTAAAACCAATCGGGAGTATTTAGACAACATTTAGGAACCTTGTTTTGAAGTAAAAACATATAAACGTAAAATCATTAGAAGTGTTGTCCAATTTTATCTAAAGTAAAACTTGAAGAAATACTCCGGAAAATATTAAAACCATTTTAAATCATTTAGGAGTATTTGGACAACAATTAAAAGCATTGTTTTGGTGTAAAAATAAAATCATCAAAATTAAGATAAAAACATGTATCAAACAGTATTTCTCTCACAAGGTACAAATAATGCGATTATTCCTAACAAAATTCAGAAAATTATTGATAATATATTATATTAATATTAAAAATAAAAATCACATATTAAAATACTGAATTTATAAACACCAAAAAATTAACATTTCCATGTGTTTTTCAAATTGTTGGTATCAGAAAGAAAATTAATAAACAATTGAAAGATTTTTAAATATACAATTTTTTAAAATATCAAACAAAAAATAATGTATATTAAAGAAATTAAAAAATAATTTGTTAATTTAAAGGAATAGAAACATTCAGACTATTACATGTGCGAATCAAATTGAAACTATTTTTCCATAAATCAAGAATAAACACAATTTAATAAAATAGAACTTCAAAAATTATTAATATATGTGTTATTCAATTTGCTGGTATCAGAAACAAAATAAATAAACAATTGAAAGATTTTTAAATATACAGTTTTTTTTAAATATAAAACCAGAAATAATGTATATTAAAGAAATTAAAAATTAATTTGTTAATATAAAGAAACAAAAAAATTCAGACAATTACACGTGTGAATCAAATTGAAGCTATTTTTCCATAAATCACGAATCAACACAATTTCATAAAATAAAACTTCAAAATTATGAATATTAAATAATTCTTACTCCAAGTCTTCAAGGGTGATATCAATGAAACGTGTTAGCTTGCCTCCAAACTCCTTTATTCCAGCAGATTGCATAACGACGACCTTTCCAATTATATGTTTGTAACAAAAAAATAAACAATAAATTGAAATATTATATTAAATGTTAATTACAATTTTCGAGTATAAAAACTATAGAACATACCGAAGAGCATGGTACCATCAACCCCGTCAATATTGACGAGTTCCCTAAAACTTTTAAAATTGAACATAAACCTTGGAAGTGAGTTTTCATCAACCTCATAAACATATGTCTTGCCTTGAAACATGATTTTATATTTCATGGATGATGTCTTATATTTATTTGTGTAATGAAGAACAACAAAATCTTTTAGGACATAAACATGCCCTTCATTAAGCTTATTTCGGGAACTGCGCTACATGCATCTTCCTAATTGTGCCATGCATCCTATCACCCTGCGAAATAATTAAATTTAGCATAAGTTTTAAAAATCAAATTATGTTATCTTGCGAAAAAAATAAATACATAGTAAAGCTTTATTACCTCAGCATCATGGAACACACATTCCAAGCTTTGAATTTGATTCTTGTCGTTATACATCGGCTTCTCATAGAGCCAGACCAGTCTCAGCTTCATAACCCATTGGCTTTTGCTCATGTTGATATCCTTGATCAAAGAGAATAGTGGTGCCATCTTTTGCTTCTGGTTTGTGAGATTTCGAAAGTCAGAGAAATTGTTATGCTCGATTATGAAATAATGCCGTGAGCAAAATTAACAACAGAAATCTCATATTTATAAGAAGTTGAAAAGTGTAATTATAAAAATAAATGTGTCTGATTTTTTATGAGATGATCTCGTTTATTTAGCATATCTTTTTTTTCAATTAAAAATTTAATTTTTGTACTTATATATAAATTAATGTCAATTGTTAAATGCTATAAAAATTATACAGGGAATTTTTAAAATTTTAAATTTTGATTTAATTACCGCATTTAACACCGTGCAGGATTTGTTTCCATTAAAATATTTACTGATCTCTTTGATTAGAAAACAAAATTGATTAACTCGATACATGATCTGAAAAATGCTATGAATTTTTAAAATATTAAATTTTGATTTAATTACTGCATTTAACAGGGATTTGTTTCCATTAAAATATTTACTGATCAGTTTGATTAGGAAAAAATAAAATTTGGTTAACTTGATACAGGATTTGATTAAATTAATATATTTAATAATTATTGATTGATTACCATAAAAACTTCACACGGATTTGTTTCCCTGAATAAACAAAAAAACCAATTACCTTTATATGGGATTTGACATAAGCAAAGCCCGAAATGGATTTTATTCAATTTCACACCAAATTTAATTTGGATTTTATTCGATTTCAAACCAAGTATAATGTCAGAAATCATAATTATTTTTTACTAATTGTGGAAGGATCGTTTAGGCGGGAAAATGCTTTTTTAACTATTTATAAGTGACTTGATTATTATAATATACTAGTAATCCCGCACGTGTGTTGCACGTGTATTATTATTTTATTATTATTCACATGTATTATTATTATTATTCACGTGTATTATTATTTTATTTTATTGGTTTATACTGAAACTATCCATCAACATGAGTTGGTATTTATTACTTTATTTTAATAATAAAATATTCATATAAAGTAAATAAAAAAATATTTACATTTTCATTTATAGACTTAAATTTCAAATTCAACTCTAGAAAACATCAAATGAATCGATTAAAAAGGTCAATTAAATATAGTAAATTTTAATAATTCAATATAATATCATTAGTCAAAACAGTTTGTCGATACTTTGATACCTTGATTTTCTCAGTTGACGTTCTTTGTAGAAAACATCATCTAACAAATATTTCTATTATTTTTCTCAAACATATTATGGATGGCATAAAGAGTCTAAAGCCAAGTAATATAGTCAGTTAATATCATTTATCACTGAAAGGGGTTCTTGAAATGGATAGGTTTCAATTCTCAATTCAAAATTTTCACTGTGTATAGGTTTTTTGGACTTTTCTGAGAGGTGTGTAGATGTGGATCATGATAATTCAATTTTTTTGCAAACATACAAAGTACCAACACTTTACAAATGATATAAAGACAAATGTATATAGTAATAAATTAAATGCATGTTATTATTATTATTGTTGTTATTATTATTATTATTGTTATTTCTTATTGCGATTTCAATACTTTAATTAATTGTGTGAAAACTAATCATTCAAGTGTTTGAATTCTAAATTAAACCAAAATTTCAAGAATCAATAATCAATTCATAATTTTTTCACACATATAATATAAAAATACATAAAGATGATCTTAATGTTTTCCCCACATACACAAAAACTTGCTATTTTTTTCTATTGTATAACTTAGTAAGAAAAAAAAATTAGACCGGTTTCATATCATAGAACTAACGTGTGGATAATTCAAGATATTATAGTATTAATGGTGCAATTGTATTTTTTTTCTTATAGTGACTAATGAGAGAGAAAAAAGGCTCAAATGCATTGTGAATATGCTGGTTATACAATAGTTATTTTTATGCTATTGACTATACGCTTTTAATAAAGAATTAATAAATATTTCTATAATCAATTGATAAAATTTAAATTGAGATATTATTTAAACTAATATGGCAGAAAAAATCACGAATAAAGATTTATAGCAAACTATTTTTCAATAGATATAACCTGTAATTGAATTACAACAAGTTTTACATCAATATCATAATAATACAATAAAAAATTATGAATATAAACATAATATTACTTAAACAGAGAATAGAAATCGTACCATTGGCATCTATGTCCGTTCTCTATCATTTATTTCCATTAGTTGTAGACCTCTTGAGTTTTCTCATTTTGATCAACAATGAATTGTTGTAATCATTTATCAATCAAAATAAATTATAATATGATGAAACTTTTCACAACCCGAAAAAATTTATTTAGGAAGTTTATTTAAAAATGCAATGCACGGACAAATTTTATTTTTGATAAACATTTGAATAAGATTTTTTCTTAAATGTAATACATAGATATCCATTTTGAGTGTTACACCGTTTGAAAAAGTTACCGCGTTTAACAAATTGTTCGTCCTTTTATTGTAAGGTAATAAATTTCTAGATTGATGAATATTTTATTTTAAGGTAAGATTTTGTCAATTTTTTCCTAAATATATTTTTAATTATCTGATCACATTACATTGTCAAATTCGATTAAAAATATAAATAAATACTGTAAATTTGATTAAAAATATAAATAAATATTCGATTACAATATTTTATAATATAAGAAGTAAAAAGAGCGGGTTAAATTTTTGTTTCAGACTTCTGCTATTATATATAAAGATAGATTGATTAATTAATTAATTGTAGTCGATGACTATATAAACTTTTAACTATGAATAATATATATAGATATAATTAATAGTACAGACTCACTTTTAGTATAAAGTAGGAATACTATTTATAAAAATTTCCTAATTTTTATACATATAAAATAGGATTAACATTCTTAATATTTTTCTAATTTATATATATATATATATGAATACCATTTACAATATTTTCCTAAATTAAAATATTAACGAATATAAGAAATGAAAAGAGCGGGATTTTTTTAATTTTGGACTCCTAATGTTTTTACATATAAAATAAAATAGGAATACCATTTATAATATTTTCCTAATTTAATACCAATTATAATATTTTCTTAAATTATATACACATATAAGGTAGGAATATCATTTACAATATTTTTCTAATATTAGAGGTAAAAAGAGCGGGAAAATAATGTTTTCGGACTTTGCTCTATATATATATATATATATATATATAGAGAGAGAGAGAGAGAGATGGGGTATAATATATTTTATGTTTAATTTCAAAAAATTCATGTATTTGTTGTTTCTCTTGCATAGTGCACTAAATTTGAACATTACTATTGCCATAGCAATAATTTATTTAATTATGATTATTTATGCTCGCCTTAATTAAAGGATTATTTAATTTTTTTGGGTTTTTATGTTAATCGGGTTTAGTTAGTTTTGGACTTATGATTTGATTTATTGAACTGTTTAGATGTTAAGAATTACTATTGTTATCAATTATTAGAATTATCTAACATATTTAAATAAGAGGAAAAAACAGTAAACCCCCCAAACTATTCGATTTGACACTTTACCATACGGACTAAAATTTCGAACATTGTTCCATACCAACTTCACGTTTGGTTCACTTACCCATATAAAATGACCGGTGACTTTTTGGCGGAACCGACTCACGTGACTTGCACACCGATTTTTAAAGTTATTTTCGTCCTTCACATCCTTACCCTTTCCCCCTTCACACTCTTATAATTAACAGAACTTAATCCCACCCCCTTACCTTTTTCCCTACGCTGAAGAGAAAAGAGGAGGAAGAAGCCATGTCCTACCAAACATCTGAGGTGCTCATGGATTCAATTTGTCATTGTGGGCGAAATGCAGTAAAAAAAACTTCTTGGACTGACCTCAATCCTTGGCGAAGGTATTCGGCATGCGAGAATTTTCGGGTAAGTGAAACCCTAATTTTGATTTCTGAAAAATATTCGATAATTTCTGGTAAGAGTATCACAGATTTCATGTTTACACCCCTTATTTCTAATTAAAACATAAATTATTTTGCTGTAGTATCCGAAATTAATTCCCTAATCTCAGGTAAGTTAAACTTTAAATTTTAATTTCTGAAAATCAATTCTGGTTTTATTCAAAAATCCAAAAATTAATGAAATTGATGCTATATCATGTAGTTGTTGTATAATCTGTAGAGATTTTGTAATTATTCTGATTTTGATGATTTTTTTTTTATCAATTTAGGTCAATTATTTGTGAATATTTATTCTGATTTTGAAAGCAATTGTAATCAGGAAGTAGGAGGTTGCTGCTATTTTGTGTGGATTGACCCTCCAATGTGCACCCGGGCTCGACAAATTATTTCGGGATTGCTCAAGAAAGTTAACAAGTCGGAGAACATTTTGAAGCAAGTTAACAAACTGGAGAATGATATGAAACAACTGGAGGATGATTTGAAATGCAAGAGATCAAGGGAGAAGTATTTGTGGTTCACATTGGTGTTGTCTTGGAGTATTATGTACCTCTTTATGTGAAATAAATTTATCAATTAATGATAGTAATGTATTGTAATAGTTTTAGGTAAGAAGGTCATGGACCTATTCCAATTTTCAATTCGGATGGATTGGCCATGATGTAATCTAATTATGAACTTAGTAGGATCTATGTAATCTGGCTTTGAACTCATTTGGTCTATGTAATGTATGGTTTTTAACATAAAGTATATTGAATGCATTGAGAATACCTGTTGTAGTGAATGCTAAAAAATATGTGTAATTAAATTGCTTAATACATTACAAGAGCTCAGGAGATGCATAAAAAGCTCTATTGTAAAGTCCCCCGCTTTAGCCTCCCTTTAGCGCTAGGCCCCCCTTGTCCGCCTACGGTTTTTTTCCGATTAGGCCCGCCTAATCCCGACCAGGTCCCGCCTAACCTGCCTAGGCGCTAGGCCTCAATCTGCCGCCTCGCGAGCGCCTAGCGCTTTCTACAACATTGATAAAAAGAAGGATCATTTGCACAAAAAAGAAGGATCATTCCATTCCAAAAACACCACAAGACAAAACATCCCAGACAAAACATCCAAGACAAAATACATAAAGTTATAGCTGTTATATACCAGACCAAAACATTCAAGACAAAATACATGCACTACTAAATCATAGTCAAAAGGAAGATACTCCAACTTTACATCTGATTGCAAGTTGGTGCCTCTTCTTGGGGATCGGATCTGCTCAAATTTGTAACTGTTTTCTTGTTCTTTGAGAACCTCACAGTTGAGTGATATTGTTCTTTGGTCCCTTGATGCTTCATCTCAAGACTTCAAAATGCTTTTGATTTGGGTGACTTTGCCTTTTTGAAGTAATAATGTGATTCAGACTTCTTGGTCACTTTCAATTTTGGCCTAACACCAAGTGTCTTTTTTTTAGTCTTTTCTTGTGCCTGGGATTGTTGTGTAAGGATTCTTTGCCCTTGCCCTATTTATGCACCAACAAAATAATTAGATTTGTGTTAAAACAAATATGAGAAATTTTTACGAAACACTTACCAAAACACCATCAGAAACAAGACTTCTGGTTTGCACTCTAGATGGTTACAATCTGCGACTTGTCTTCTTATGCATGCGCACCACTTGGAGATGCACTGACCTCCTGCTCATGTTCCCTCATATTTTTTCCCTGTATGAAATCTAATTAGAATATATATTAGATAAATTTAAGAATACAAAAAACTAGATGGATTTATCTTCTTAACTGGCTTGTTTATGTCAAGAGTTGCAGGGATATCTAACCCTTCCTGTGTTGGCTGGGAATTTTTAAGTAAAGGACAACCTCTGATATTGTGATTAGGTTTCTTGCATCTTGAGCATGTCATAGTGACACCCTTCTTGCCCAACCTTGTAAGTCCAAGCGGCTACGATAATCAAGAGGGGGGAGTGAATATATTATCTCCATCTTTTCGATTTCGCCCTTTTTTTCGAACCAAATACGCCAAAACAATAATAAAGGTGCAGGAAGTAAATAACACGCGTCGATTTATAGAGGTTCAACCCACCTAGGGCCTAATCCTCTACCACCCCAGTATATCTGGGATGGATTTCAAAAAGAAAAAAAGATTTTATTAATTACCACAATTAATACAACAACACCTTACAACACCTCTTTTGAGATTACCACAATCTCACTTGAAGATTACCACAATCCTCAATGGCACCTTGTGAAGATTACCACAATCTTCCAACTTGAAGAATATCAAATTCTTCAACACCTCGAAGAGCACCACACTCTTCAATAAGAAGATCACCACAATCTTCTTGCACCTATCACCTAGATCATCCAAGTGTATTCTTTCCACAAGAATACTCACAAGGATGTCTTGTGTTGAATGATGACCAAAATCAAGATTACAACTCAATAATGAATAATACAATATGAGTACAAGTGTAATCAAGAATTGAAAGCCTAGACCTCAAAGATGTGCAAGTGAAAGTGCTTAGCTAATACAACAAAATTTATGAAAGTGTTTGCTTGTATGCTCTTTTTTTGGATAAAATGTGAATAATATATATCATCGCAAATGTACAAAATATTAAGGCAAGCCCGGATAATTACAACACAATGGGACTAAATGTCCCTAAAAGCTAATCTGACTTGATGGCTAATACATGCCATTTACAATGCACTAGAACTAATGTCTCAAAGCAAGTGTTCATATTGAACCAAAACATGAGGGTGCGAAGAAAACATGATCTTGTATACCTCGTTTTGATTTCACGAGTAATGCCGTCGGAAGTAACTACCGTCCCCTTCGAATAGCCGCCTATTACGAGCGGTCAAATATGATATACGATGCATGCTCTCAAGCTTTTCTTGGCACATGATTGCCACGAAGTCCCACGAGCTTCCTTCTTCATGTATTTCGATTACACTTTTAATTGTAGTCATGGCTCTTGTGATGCAAAGCCATTTCTTGATCTGTAGCCAAACTTGATTGGTCATGTTGCACTGAAAAAATAGGTGATCCAATATTTCCGGTGCAGTCCCACATAAAGCACAATTTTGATCAATGTCCATATAGTGGAGGCGATCCTTGGTTTGTAACCTTCCCGATACCAAGCCAAAGGATAAATGAATGCTTGGGAGGAATGTAATGTCTCCAAACTTCATTTGCCCAAACTTTCGGAATGCCCCTCGATGCAAAATATTCATATGCTTTGAGCAACCAGAATTTTCCCTGCGAACCAACGATTAAGGTTGGCAATAGCAAGGCAAGTGTGTAGTCCCTTCTTTACGATGACAATGATGTCCCGAATTTCAAAGATGCGCTTGAGGAGGGGAGAATCTCCTTTCGCCGTTGTCCAATCCCACACGGAAGCCCCATTAAGATACACTTGGTCCACCCATCCCGATCCACAAAGAGTCCCTTTTATCGTGAATGTTCCAAAGGACCTTTGCAAGGAGGGCAAGGTTCCAAGTTTTGGCGTCCCCCGAAACCTAGTCCTCCCGATCTTGGGGAGACAAATATCTTTCAAGCAACCAGATGCCTTGCGCTCGCCCCAAAGGAAAAGACGACAAATGTTGGTTATTCTATCAATCACAGTCTTGGGGATTGGTAGAATTGATAACCAAAAGCACTCAACACCTTGCACAAATGATCGATCAACTCGTTATCCTATAAGTAAGAGTACAATTGGCCCAAGCATTAATATAACCCGCAATTTTCTCAACAAGAGAAGCATATTGAACCGCTTTCAATTTTTCTCACATAAAGCGGTATTCAAGTATTTGAGCGGCATAGATACAATTGGCATATTCACAAGCATGTGGATATCAACTAATTTACGCCCACCGATACCCGGTTGTGTATAAATGGATTTATTCAAGTTCGCCCGTAATCCTGAACACCTGCTAAACTTATTCAAGCAATCCAACAATACACCGACGGAATTACAGTCTCCTTTAGAAAAGAGCATCAAGTCATCCGCAAAGGCCAAATGAGTGATATTCAATTTGGCACATTTGGGATGGTAAGCAAAACGGTCCCTATTGGCAGCAATATTAATCAAACGAGAAAAATATTCAAGGCAAAAAATAAAAAGAAAAGGTGATAAAGGGTCTCCTTGCCTTAGTCCCTTCTTTCCTGCAAATTTCCCATACAAACTTCCATTCAGTGCAATGGAATAAGATGGAGAAGTCACACATTCCATGATCCAATGAGTGAATTTTGAGGGAAAACACAAACCTTCAAGCACATCCCGTAAGAAATCCCAGCTAACAGAGTCATATGCCTTCCTCAGATCAATTTTGAGAAGGCATCTGGGAGAAATTCGTTTGCGATTATATTGCCGGAGAAGTTCTTGTGTGAGATGAATATTCTCAGTCATAAGTCTTCCCCCAACAAAACCCGTCTGAGCCTGATCCACAATATTCTCCAACAACGGTGCCATCCTCTTGGCCATGATTTTCGTAATCACCTTGTAAAACACATTGCAACATGAAATGGGCCTATAGTCCCCCACTGATTGAGCATGTTGTCCCTTCGGATACTAAAGCAATGACATGTGATTAATTTGCTTTAGTAAAGACCCATTAACAAAGAATTCTTCAATTCTTTTTAAAAATCATCCCCGACAATTTGCCATGACTTCTTGAAGAAGCATGAATTAAAACCGTCCGGACCAGGGGATTTGTCTTCTCCAATGTCGAACAAGGCATCCCGGATTTCCTGTCTAGAGATGTCCCTCTCCAAATTGTAAGCTTGTTCCAAAGAAATGGATGGACCATCATTGATAATATCAGGATCAATCGGTTCACATGAGTCCGCTGTGCCAAGAAAACACTCATAGAACTTTGTGAACTCCTTAGCAACTTCATCCATAGAAGTGGTTGGGAGACCATCTTCTTTGCAAACAGAGACAATCTGATTGCGTTTCTTATTCCTTTTAACCAAGTCATGGAAGAACTTGGTGCCCCGATCACTTTGGTTTAAGTGCTTGCACTTAGCTTTTTGGTAATAAAAGCACCGTTCAGCTTCACTCAAACTCATGGATTGTTTCCTCATGGTAGCCACAAAATTCTGTAAATCCACATTCGTTGGATCATCATGCAGCTGCAATTGGGCCCATTCTAAATCCTCCTTTGCCTTTGCTGCTCGGCTTGAAATGTGTGAGAAATGCTTATTATTAAGCTCCTTGAGGGGACGTTTCAAATGCTTAAGCTTCTTACAGAGAACAAATTGCTTGGTGCCCCTGACGTACAAATTTCAATTTGTGGCGACTAGGTCATTGAAATCCGTATGACTAGCCCATATATTGAAAAATCGAAATGGCCTATTGGTGTTAGCAATCACATCCAACAAAGAGACAATACAAGGGGAATGGTCAGATAGACATCCCGAAGGCAAGAAATTCGCCATCCCATCAAGGCATTGGTCAAACCAATGCTTGTTAACCATTGCCCGATCAAGTTTGCACTAGACCTCATTATTTGTCCAAGTAAAGTGACATCCCATTGATCTCAAGTCCGTGAGACCCGTGAGAACACAACACTCTTCAAAATGTTTGAGTTCTTTACTGGTAACATCTTTGCCATTACACTTCTCATTAGCATTGAGAACATTATTGAAATCCCCAATAGCAATCCAAGGCAAGGAACAATTTTCACCAAAAGATATAAGATTGTCCCACAATGGTTTCCTACTACCAACAGTGTGATATCCATAAATAAAACTTGCAAGGAGGGAAACAGAAGATACCTTGCAAGTAATAGCACAGTGAATTACTTGTGGAGAGATGTCCACTCCTCAAGAATGACGGTGGCGGATTCCACAAGACCAAGATCCTACCATTAGGATGCGTGTGGAAGTTGCAAGTATACTTCCAACCTGAAAAACCAAGTTCTCATAATTTTTGGTAAAGTTGCCTCGACCAACTTTGTTTCCAACACTCGATTACATCAAGTTTATGGTGTCTCAAGAAATTCATGACACCCTTTTGTTTTTGAGGGACTTGTTAAAGCCCCTGATGTTCCAACTAGCAATCTTCATGTTGATTTAGGAAGGGTTGAATCCCTTCCCTTATCCTTCTTATTGTGGGTCTTGACGGTTCCTTTGGCTGGATTACCGCCCTTCTCAGTAGCAGTTGACGGAGCTGCATGTCCCTCTGCATCTTCAATAATAGGAACTGTAGTAATCCTTTTCCTTGGTCTGCGCCCTCTCACCTCAGTGAATGGCTGGGATTCACTTTCAGTTTGGACAGGTTGTTTGTCCTTTGAAGGTTGCACTTGAGCCTCTTCAATGATCTCAACAGGCTCCTTATCCTTGATAGGCTGGGTTTGCTGCACATTATTAGCATCTCGTGCAGGCTCAGGAGCCTTCAACGTTTGCCTTGTCGGTTGGTTTTGTGCAACAGGTTTCCTAACCCTCGGCTTAAACGGTTGTCTGTCTGCTGCTTCATTCCTTGGTACATCCCTGAGTACTGTGGCCAATTTCCTTGCACTTGGTGCAAAATTTTGGTTCGTGCTCATATAACACTTGTTGCATTCTTCTCTTACCAGATGGCAAACGAATGCGAAGTTCCCTCGTAAGCTCCTTAGAGGCATCAACTTCAACCAGCATCCTTGGAAATGAGATACGTTCCTTCGAAACAGTAAGGGAATCCGTATGCAATGGCTTCCCAATCTTGGTGGCAACCATGCTTAGAGCAACTGGATTCCAGAAATCCACAGGTAGACCCGGTAGCTGCACCCAAACAGGCATAGTTTGGATTTCCATATCATCAAATTCAAAGTACTTGGGCATTTTCTTAAGCAACAAAGGCCTGCCAAACACATAGTAAGGTCCCCCAAGCAAGACCTTAACACGGATTGTCTCATCCGCAAACTTGAATATGAGCCATTTACTTGTGTGGGTAAAGTATTGAAATGGCACCTGCCATTTCTTACACATCTCCAACAATGCAATCTTCCGGGGAAACACCCAGCAAAACAACCAACGAGACAGAAGCCCCATGAATCTTCAACATTATCAGCGTGTTTCTCCTCAAAAATGATATCATCAAGGTCATCGGAGTTGGGCTCGATGACCTTGAGCTGGTGGCCAGCCTCTGGCTTACGGTTGCCAGCAAACAACGAAGTCCATGGAGCTTGGGGAGACTTAGTTGTTTGCTCAGTTCCTAAGCCTGCCACTGGTTTAGGAATTTCAACAAACACTTGGTGTGCAGCAGAACTCACACCCTCCTTGGATTTTCGGGATTCTTCCTCTGATTCCTCATCAGACTCATAGGAGGAAGAATCATAGTTTTCCCCAGGTGAACTTGCATCACTTAGGGGATCAACAACATCTTTTCCCTTAGTAGCAGCGGATTTATCGTTTATCGAAATTTCGCATTCTTACCTCTTTTGAAGCGACAACGACTTTTTGATTGACCAAATTTAGATGGATTTTTGCCTTGTTGGCTTTCGTTCTTGACTTACCCACCCTCTAAGGATGTTGGGTAAGCATATCTGCGAACACCCAACCAGAAATTCGAAGTCCCAAATCAAAATTCGAAAAACCCAGCAAAAAGCTACACTGAAATGGGTTTTTTGCAGGCCCAGATCTGTGAAAACAAAGAAAATAATCGGTGCAAAGTCGAAATAAACAGCAGATCTGTGAGCAGAATGGAAGATTCAGCAAGAAATCTAAGAAAATAAGGAAGAAATCGATCAGCCGAGGGAGGAGCACTTGGCAGAGGTTTTTTCGCCCAGTTGAGAGCTTCTCTCTCTAACTCCTTGACTGACTACTGAGAGCTCTTTCTCTTGTATGCTCTTTGCTTGTGTAATGTGTTGTGTCTTGTTGCTTGAATGAAGCCTCTATTTATAGGAGAGGTCTTGGCTTGATTTCCAGACATAGGCTCCTCCTTGGGGAGTGATTTCTTTGCAAAAGAAACTATTTAAAATCAAGATTATAGGTTAGAAATCAATCTCACAAATTAGGGAAAAGTCATGCGAAAATGCAACGGATAGTTTCTTTGATAAAACAGCAGAGGTTCGACCGGTCGCGCGAGAGATAAGATTGAAATGAGTTTGCTGCGATTTTTACACAGGGGACCAGATCGGAGGGTTCGGCCGTCGCCCTTGATCTTGACCGGTTGGGGTGTTTAAAAATGAAACAGAGAAGACAGAACTTGAGAGGGCCTTCCCGGTACCGGTCGCCCTAGGGTCGACCGGCCGCCCCTGCGGTCGATCTCCGGTCGGCCAGTGCCGCCTCCCGATTTCTCATCGTCCCTTTTTCTGTTTCAAAACTCAACTCAGGTACAGGTTGCCCTATAGGGCGACCGGTCGAGCCTGAAACAAAAGTGTTGTCCAATTTTTTATCAAAAATAAACTCCAAGAAATACTCCGAAAAATAGTAAAAGTATCTTAAATCGATCGGAAGTATTTAGACAACGTTTATGGACATTGTTTTGGTTTAAAAACTCATTTGAACAAAATCATTAAAATCATGATAAAAACATTTATCTAACAAACTCCCCTTTTTTGATGATTACAAACCAAAACAATTTTCACGAGGACGATTTTGAAAAACAAAACACTTTTCCGGTTTTATGAGAAAACTATCCGTTTAAAAACATTTTATAAATAGTTCCCCCTATCAATAAGCACATCAATAAGAAGTATTGTATAAGCTAGAAGCACAAGCTATTACAAACTATTACAAGATACACATAAACATCATGAGCTAAAAAGCTCCCCCTATCAAAATACTCATAATCCATTGCAATTAAGTCCATAATACAAGCCATGGACTAGGTATACTTGGCTTTAAGAAGCCATAGCTTATAACTTTTATGTCGAGCTTTTATTAGCTTCTTTGAGCTAATGAGCCAATTTCCTGTTTCTCCCCCTTTGGAATCATAAAAAAGAATGTTAGGATGATAAAAACATCATACAAGTATATCAAAGTGCGCCAAAGATACGATTTATCAACCATTGAAAAATTAGGCTTAGAATCCGAGGAAATGGGAGAAATGTAGCATTTGAAATCCATAAGCTCGTTTTGTTTGACAAGACATGATCGTAATAAGTATATAAGTCATTTGAAAGCATAAGAGTCATGTACAAATTGAAATTTTCTTTGTGACATTTCATCGAACACTTTATGGGCGTGAAAAATAAAAGAAGTTGTATAAAGCCCTTGTAAATGAAGCAAGCCAAAAATTTTCATCACCAAATCATACCAAACACAATACAATACATCATAATAAATAAGCTCATCACAATCATATGACATTTACAACAAGAAAATTACACATAAGCCAAAAACTCAAGGGTTCAACCCAATTGAGTAAAGGAAGTAGAATTCTTACCATTCAATCGGTAAAGATGAGCAATGATGATGATAATTGAGCTATATTAAGTCCAAAATATGAAATGTATGCAAGAAGACAAATTTTGAGTGAAATTTGTGTGCAATTGGCGAAGGGGCCGAAAAATGGAGAAAATAAGCCAAAATGGCTAAGTCTGAAAACAGAAGACATTTTAACCATAAAATCCCTATGGGCGACCGGTACAGGGTAAGGACGATCGGTCGAGGTAGTGGGCGACCGGTCGGCCTCTCCCCTGGCAGCCCACTGGTTCAGTTCTGTTTTGGAACTCCGAAATTTGATCTAAAAATCCGATTTTTCGCCCCTAAGTTTTAAAGACGTGCAAAATGCAAACGTAGACCTCATTTAATATACATTTTGTCATAATCAAGCTCGAAATGAGGTAAAATACTCGGCAGTTAAAAAAAAATGTCCGCGAGTTATCTTTGAGACGGAATTAAACACATCTCAAATTTTTGTTTAAGAAGCGCAATCCCTTAGAAAAAGATATCGAATCTCAATATATTTAGTTCGATTATGACGAACCATATTTTGATAAATTGTAAACACCGGACTTGTTATCCCAAAAAAATATGAACGCTTTAAAATTTTGGATATACAAGTCATAAGAAGAAGTGCCTTTCAAATATTTGAAAATTTCTTTTAACGGCACTTTAATGAGATTCGTTGGGATAGTTTTGAGTTCGAGCATATAGACATAAGGCATAGAAAATATCGAGTCTAAAAGAGTAATAAACAAAGATAAACATACCTAGAATTTGTTTGGCACTCGATATGCCTTCCTCAACCTTTGTCAATCTTTACATTGGTAGTCATAGAGGTTGAGATGATTCTTCCAACTTCAATGCCGAACTTTCTTGAAAGGTTCTATTGTATACTTTGATTATGAGATATGACCACCTTCTTGGCATTGTTCTACTTGCCTTGGCTATCAAACTTGTTCCGAAATATCAAAAAAATTCTGCAAAATCTTAACAAGGTATCTTGCACAAGAGCATATCAATATCGAATAATGTAGACATTATAACAAGTAACACATACTATGCTTTAAAGAAAATCATTAGGAGTTCAATAAAAACATGTAAGTTCAAATAAGCTTATAGGAAGCTATATAAGGTCTCTTTTGAAATTTGAAAAATTCAAGAGCATATAATCGAGACCTCATTTAAGAAGTATTTGAACAAGAATTTTGACAAGAATGAATATGAGCAATCATATGCATAATTTTGAGAGAAGGATGAAAATCAAATGTTTTAACAAAACAAAATATAATCCTTCACAAGTCTCGGATAAAACAAGCTTTATCGAATAGTGCCCTTTTTTTAAAAATTGAAAAATTCTCTTAATGGCATTTATGTGAAATACTATGAAATATCTTGAAAATCAAGCACATAGGCATATGGCAAAAATATATCGAGTCTATAAGATGAATACCAATGTTGAGCGTACCTCGATAGTTTATGTCACTCTTGACATATTTTGACGTAGATAGCCATTTGTGAAGATACATGAATCCTACACAATTCTTAAAACAAGACTAGCACAAAACAATATGATACAAGTGTAGGCTTAAAGCAATAAGATATCACAAGTGAGCTCAGGCCATAAAAATCCTTAAGAGATGATAAAACAATTAAGTCTAAGCAAATACACAAGAGTTTAATATAAGCATCATACAAGGTCTCCTTTTTAAAAAAAAAATTAAAACCACAAATATATATTGAAGACCTTAATTTTAAAATTATGAAAACTCATTTTGCAATTTAGACACAAATAAAAACATGCATAAAAAATAAAATGCATATTTAAATAGGGAGATATGGTTTACCAGTTTCGCCATTTCCATGGGTTGTGTCGTTCCCATTGTTGATGATATCTTCTCCTTTGAAAATCATTTTGTTGATGATGGCTTCTCCGATTGTTCCATTCCAAGGATTTTGTCCTTCCCATTGTTGATAATGTCTTTCTCTTGGAAATTCGTTGTGGTGTCGTCTTCTCCTTTGATCAAACGGAATGGTCATTTGATGTCTTCTTGGCGGTATGAGTTTTCTTCGATTATTATTTTGCCGGGTACCTAATATAACATTATTTTGTGGTACCCTCAAGTGCTTGGGTCCTTTGGGATTAGTCTTGAGACTTTTAGGTCTCCAAACATAATTAGAGCTATTTCTAGCCCGACAAGTATTTATCGTATGACCCTTTTTACCGCAATAAAAGCAAGTAACAATTTTAGGAGCATAATGACCAACATATATAGGGACTTGATTTCTTTTCACTTAATTAACAACAATAGGCTTATGATCAAGTCCTTGTTTCAATTTATCACAACAATCAACAATATCGGTCATTTTATCGGTATTCAAGTTGGATTTTGATAAATCTTTTTTCGTGCAATTAATCTCCTCAACAAGAGTACAATTTTCTTTTTCAAGGTTTCTAACCTTATCAAGTGTGGTGGTGTGAGCACATGATAGTGATTCATAGGAAGTAAATAAACTATCCTTATCATTTTTCAAAACATTGAATTCCTTTTTCAATTTTTTGTATTTAACAAGTAAACTTTGGAATTCATTTTGAAGGTCATCAAAATCATTTTGCAAATCACTATAATAATTTTGTATAACAATATCATAAGAAGTAGAGGGTTTAAGACATACCTCGTTTTCTTCTTCGATGCCCATAAAACATTGTTCGACTACCTCATAGTTTGAAGTAGTAAAAGGCTTGTTCCTTAGATTTGACCTTGTATCCCTTTGAGAAGTAGATGCTTTTGAGTTGATCCTATTATTTGCATATACTTCATGAATGGCTTCTAATTTTTGCCATACTTCATGAGCCGATCGAATTCCTACAATAAGATCATATTCCAAATTGGTAAGTGAACAATATAAAATATTGAGAGCTTTACCATTTAAGGAGATGATTTTCTTTTCTTCATCATTGAGCTCCTTGAGAGCTTTGGAGGTGTATGGCGTGTCTTTCATCGGAATGGATTCTCCATTGATGACGATGTTCCAAATATCGAACCCACAACCTTGTAAATAGCATTCCATTCTTTCTTTCCAAAATGTAAAATTTTTCGAATCAAATCGAGGTGACTTGGTGGTGGAGGTGCCGGAAAGGTGAGCTTCATTCGTAGCCGACGATCGTTCCTCTTCACTCGCGATGTGAAACAAGCTTGCCAAAGAGTTTGGCTTTGATACCACTTGTAAGTCCAAGCGGCTACGATAATCTAGAGGGGGGTGAATAGATTATCTCCATCTTTTCGATTTTGCCCTCTTTTTCGAACTGAATACGCCAAAACAATAATAAAGGTGTGGGAAGTAAACAACACGCGTCGATTTATAGAGGTTCAACCCACCTAGGGCCTAATCCTCTACCACCCCAGTATCTCCGGGATGGATTTCAAAAAGAAAAAAAGATTTTATTAATTACCACAATTAATACAACAACACCTTACAACACCTCTTTTGAGATTACCACAATCTCACTTGAAGATTACCACAATCCTCAATGGCACCTTCTGAAGATTACCACAATCTTCCAACTTGAAGAATACCAAATTCTTCAACACCTCGAAGAGCACCACACTCTTCAATAAGAAGATCACCACAATCTTCTTGCACCTATCACCTAGATCATCCAAGTGTATTTTTTCCACAAGAATACTCACAAGGATGTCTTGTGTTCAATGATGACCAAAATCAAGATTACAACTCAATAATGAATAATATAATATGAGTACAAGTGTAATCAAGAATTGAAGGCCTAGACCTCAAAGATGTGCAAGTGAAAGTGCTTAGGCTAATACAACAAGATTTATGAAAGTGTTTACTTGTATGCTCTTTGCTTGTGTAATGTGTTGTGTCTTGTTGCTTGAATGAAGCCTCTATTTATAGGAGAGGTCTTGGCTTGATTTCCAGACATAGGCTCCTCCTTGGGGAGTGATTTGCAGCAAAAGAAACCATTTAAAATCAAGATTATAGCTGTTAGAAATCAATCCCACAAATTAGGGAAAAGTTGTCTGAAAATGCAATGGATAGTTTGCTGATAAAATAGGGGTTCGACCGGTCGCGCAGAGATAAGATTGAAATGAGTTTGTTGCGATTTTTACACAGGGGGACCGGTCGGAGGGGGGTTCGACCGGTCGCCCTTGATCTTGACCGGTTGGGGGTGTTTAAAAAATGAAACAGAGAAGACAGAACTTGAGAGGGCCTTCCCAGGTACCGGTCGCCCTAGGGTCGACCGATCGCCCCTACCGATCGACCTCCTGGTCGACCGGTCGCCCTCCTTGATTTCTCATACGTCCCTTTTTCTATTTCAAAACTCAACTCAGGTACAGGTTGCCCTATAGGGCGACCAGTCGAGCCTGAAACAAAAGTGTTGTCCAATGTTTTATCGAAAATAAACTCCAAGAAATACTCCGAAAAATAGTAAAAACATTTTAAATCGATCGGAAGTATTTAGACAATGTTTAGGGACATTGTTTTGGTTTAAAAACTCATTTGAACAAAATCATCAAAATCATGATAAAAACATTTATCTAACAAACCTCACATGTTGACTTCTTTCATCATTTTTCTCTGAATTCTTAGTCTCACCAGGCTCCTTTCTTCTTATATTTCTTTGGCCTTCCAGGAAGTAAGTTTCTGACATACTGGAGGTAGCAAAGTGGGGAGATCAACCTTTGGCCACATTGAAGTATCATCCAAAGTACCCATCAAATGACTATATGCCTTCATGAATGTCTCCTTTGAGTAGCATTTGTCAACATATGCCTCAGGTGTGTAGCCCATATGAAACACTTTTCTTTTTGCTCTGTACATTTGGCTTTTGTTGAAAACCATCTTACAATACTTTTGAAGGATAGTCATCATAGAATCCACGGGCCATTTTGGATCAATCCAAATTCTATCTTTGTACATTTGACTTACAAATTTAGAATTTGCATGTGATACCCTTTGAAGCCAAGGACACTGATGTTTGCCATAGTAAGTTTTCACTTGTACAGAGTCCTCATTTTTGTCTTTCCTAGCATATATCACCCAAGGGCAGGTTTTATGTTTGCATTTTGCTTGTACTTTGGTCTTCTCATTAATTGTGAACATTATATCTCTACCCTGTTTAATGGAGTGATTTCTCATTGCTTGCCTAAACATAGGTATATCCAGGAAGCCTAATTCAAACTTAGGATCATTTAGGTCTACCCTTGGGTTGAAAATAGACTGCCCATTATAGACATTCTTATTTTCAAGACCACTATTATTGCACACTTTAGTAGATGTTGTGGCTTCAGTCTTACACACATTTAGCCCACTCCATTCAGCATCTACATCAATATTATCATCAAACAAGGTATCATCATCGAAATATCATATTCACCACAACAAAGTTCTCTCGATATATCATTTGTCGTCACCCCATTGACTGAACATCATCACTTCCATTACTATCATTGTCATCAATTATATCACTCTTCAAGTTAATGTGCTCATTACTACCTAACCCTCCCCCATCAACAGATTCATCATTTTGGTCAATATTAATGTCAATGCCTTCATTTTCACCAACAAAATTCGAGGTTCATTCACGAGGAAAATCATGCATTGAAGACCGTGATTCACTAGGAGATGCAGCAGTTTTTTCATGTTCAACAAACACACCAACTATCCTATTTTCATCCACAAAATCCACCAAATTCAAAGCATCACCATCATTTTGTAATTGCTTCAAATCACTAGTTTCATCTACCCCACTTCTACTGAAATAAAAACAAATAAAAGGCTTCATACCTATCTCAGTGGCCATACTACTTAATTCAAGTAGTGACATCTCATCAGGGTCACAATAGTCAATATGTGCAATGTCAGAGGCTAAATACTTGATCTTTCCCAAGTTGACAAATAGCCCATTGTGATGCATTCTAATAGTAAACAACTCGGACCCTGGACCTGGTGGGGACCAAAAAGCAGGAAATAAAAAACAAATGAGAATCATATAATACTATAATCAATTGTGGGGACCAAAGAACAAACTTTTTACAATAAATTCTTTTGGGGACCATAGACATGTCCCCATAAACTGAACATTGACAGAACATGTTACCAAAAACATGGAAAATATAAATAAAAAAAAACGAAACCCTAGATTTTTAAAATTTCATTCAACATTTTCGAAAAAAAATAACACTATCCTTTCACTTACCATAATCAGGGGAGACTCTTCCATTTGGTATATTTGGATTACCATCCTTTCTTATCTTCCACACCATTGCGTGATTGGAGTTCGGATGACAGATCAGAAGATTAAGGGTTTGGTTTGTTGTTTAGGGCGCAGGGAATTTGGGAATAATTTTTAGGGTTGAAAATGAATAATCTTTTTGCCATGTGATATACACGTGAGTTTTTGGCGGGTAAGTATGTAAAGGGACGAAAATACCCTTAAAAAATCAGTGTGCAAGTCACGTGAGTCGGGTTCCCAAAAAGTCACCACCGTCATTTTTATATGGGTAAGTGAAACAAAAGTGAAGTTGGTATGGAACAATGTTCGAAATTTTAGTTCGTATGGTAAAGTGTCAAAAATCGAATAGTTTGGGGGATTTACTGTTTTTTCCTCTTTAATTAATAAAGTTAGTTTAATTACTTGTGGGATAAGTATTTAAAATTAGACCTTAAAATAAGCATTATTGAATATTCTTTTTTAGGCTATGCCCATGTGTAGTAATTTTTCAGCATTAACCATAAGAATACTAACTAGGCCAACCTAATGAAGATTGAAGACCGAGATCTTAACTTTAGATCCATTCACTAACATCAGCAGCCTAATGAAGCCCTTTTATAAATCCCTCTCAAAAATCCCTTCGTCTTCACTCTGTCGAAGCTCTACCCCAAAAAGAAACACTCCAATTTTCGTCTCAATAAACTTTTTCCCCTTCCATTTCGACACCAAGAAAACTGAAGATTTGGGTTAAAGAACAAAGCTCTTGAACACCAGTGGCAGATCCAGAATTTTGAAATTGGGGGTACGACAGATATTAAAAAAATATGAACATAAATATTATTTAATATTTAAACTCGTACAATCTAAAATATGCAAATAAAAAATACATACCATTAAAATAAAAATTACAATTGCAACTGGGTTTGCCGTGTCTTCATTTTTTGAAATCGATCTACTATACATAAACTTATAGAAATACATTCTTCTCAGTAAAAGTGAATAAACAATCATTACATAATTGATCACGTGTGCTTCTGTAACCTATTTAATAAGCAAACGAGTTGTTCTTGTTTCAACAAGCATCATCGATAGGGCACCAAAATCATGCAAATTATGAAACCTACCAAGTGCCATCTCTTTGCATATCTTAATTGAATACATCAAGTTGATATTCAAGAGTCGTCAAATCAATACTTGAAAACTCTGAGGGATAAAATGTGGCAAGTTTAAGTTGCGCCAAAATCTATAGAATAAATAATGGTTGAGTAAAGTTGGACCAAGAAAAGAGTCCATATTGAGAAAGATTATTTCACTTTTAAATGATTATTAAAGTATTATTTTATGTAAACAGGAATACAAATTTATTATTATTTATTTTTTACTAAAAAATATTTATGGATTTTGTTTTTCAAATTGGGGGTACAACTTGTACCCCTCTAAATCCGCCACTGTTGAACACACATGCAGTAGGATTTTCGTAGTAAGGATGGGTAGGTCTTCATGTTTTCATTTAGTTTTTTTAATATTTTTTTCTATCATTTTTACTCTAAGGTTTTAACTCTGGTATATTTTGGGGTTTAACTTTGCTATATGTTGGTGTAGGTGATCATCGGTTTGGTTTTAGGAGTACCATGGGTGACCTGGTTAAATAGAAAAAGAAAAGAAAAAAAGAAAAGGTAAATCCTTCTTTAAAATGGGTCCAACTTAAATAGCGATATCATTCTTAATTTATCAAGCTTATTTTTATGAATTTAAATGAATCTAATCAAAGTGGGTGAAAGATTGTTAAAAAAACGAGATTCTTGAATCTTGATAAGCATGAATCTGTCATCTTCTCTTTTCTTATGTAAGCTTTTCTTATGTAAGCTTTGTTTATCATTTTGTTGTGATGTTAGAAGACTAGCTTGTAAAATTGTAGTGATATTAGATCAAATGACAAAAAGATTGGATTATAGTAATTACACTGTATGGGACTGATTTTGTAATCTAAAAAGATATATATTAATACGGTTTGAGAATCGTAACTATTAAATTACTTCTGATAAATACATAAAGGAAACAAAATGACAAAATGTTGATACTAAAATATTAGTATTAAAAATAGAACTAAAATAGTACTCAAATAACATTATATAAATAGTAATATGAAATAGTAAGGGATAATATATGATAATTGTTGGGTTTTATTGTAGGAAACATTATAAATTTGAGTATGAATTGGTTGGAAAATTTGGTGATCAAAATAAAGCTGAGTAAAAGTTCTTCAAAGTTTTAATTGCAAGAAAAACCATGAAAATCAGTTCTTTAAATTAGCATGTACATAAATGTGCATGTATGGTAAATTTGATTTGGGTAGACTTCTTGTTTATAGTTTAAAACTATTGTTATATTTGACTGGGTCTGTGCCCCATTGATTGTTTTTACTGTTTATCTTTATTTGGGCCCGCAAGCCATCAAAATATTTCAAAAAAAATTGTTTAGGTTGTCAAGTAATCACTGATTGAATTGACTATATAATTACTCAAAAAAGAAAAAATGACTATATATGATTCTTACATGATTGAGTCGGGCCCACCTGTGGTGTGGGTGGGCCGTGGGGTCAGACAATAGACCGAACATGTCGTCTTTGGTCTTTCTTTGACTACTCATAGTCCTAATCCAACACTGAAAGACAGAGTGTCTAACGAGCGATTGGGTTGTAGGTATGATATATTTGGCAATATGACGATCTATGGGCCAAAGCTCACGGCTAAAGAGATGTCGAGGAAACTGGGAGAGATAAGGTGACTGAGCTTCAAAATTGACTGATTGTTTCAAAATTGAAATATCTACTGTTTGTTTAAAAAAAAAACTAAAAACGTTTTATATACTTGATTTACTGTTGCACTCTTGTGTTGCATCATTGTCATCATTACAAATGAATTTTTCATTTCGGGATTTAATCTGATAATGCTACCGCTTTACTAAAACGATAAATGAATATGCTTGTGCATAAAAACTGATTATTTTTTCATGCCATGTGAACTGCTCAACCTCAAACTAAATAAATTTATTTAAGTTTTCTATAAATACCATTGCATTCCTCTTTCATGCCCACCTCACGACTCTTACGAAAAAATTCAGAGATCGAATATTTGAGATCAACAAAATGGACACGAGACTTCCAGATCAGAACTGACTCAACCTAGCAGTTTCATAAGTTTATTTAAATATTTTTATATTTATCATAAGCAACGTATACAAATTTAAATCAAAGTCGAACAATTAGTTTAATTTATACGATCTTAATAACGAGCTGAAATCTCTAAGTTTGAGTTTGGTCCATTTATTTTAACGAGTCTCATTAAATGAACTCAAATGATATTTATCTAGTCGAGCTTCTAATAGTTCACGAGCGACTAGATTTATTTGCAGCCTTAATGACCACTAAATATGCTTGGGCTACTTTGGGGCATAAACGTCATTTGCTTGTAGTGAAAAACCAGGGATTGCGTAATATGACCTCATGGTCTGTGATTAGATATCAAATAAGGGCTTGATTATTTCTCGCGCTAGCAACTTGTGATAACCAATAATTTTAATTAGGGGTTAAGGTAGGAGTTCTTTTAGGGGTTAATGTAGGGGTTAATTTAGAGCATAAATTAGGGGTTGGGATTAGGGGTTAGTTTAGGTTTTTTTTTTAAAAAATATAGAAATAAAAAATAAAATCAGCCTATAAATATATGAATAAGCCCACATAAATTTTCATATTTTTCTCAATTCTCTACAATAGAAAACGAGGGGAACGAGGACTAGGACTTTTGTTGTTCAATTTTTCTACATCAAGTATCTGTGGTTATTTAGGTAGGGATTTCTATAGTATTTGTCTTTATTTAATGTTCCATGATTATATTTCATTGATTGCAATATATGTCAAGAGGAAATAGTTCATATAAGCTAGGGGCCATGAAAAGGGTCCGGGATCAAACGTATCTTCGGAGTGAACCCGCAATGCTATATGCAGGAACTGGCCAGTCAGAGGAAAACGAGGAAATGAATGAATTTATTGTTGTAATTATTTGAATGTTTTTCATGTTATATTAAATATGGACATATATATCCCTCTTTGAAATAGAGGAAGCTCACCCTATCATTATCATGACTTTCAGGTTGATAATCTGGCTGAAGAAATGGTGTTGTGGATGGTGGAATGAATCATGTTGTATTTATATTTTAAATAATTATGATCGAACTAAATTTTGGATTTATGTCTTTTAATTTTTTTCGATTTATGCTTTGAGTAATTTTTGGATATTTAATTTGGAAGAATTATTATTATTATTATTATTATTATTATTATTATTTTCATTATATTTTTTTCTTAAGAATTAAATTCTAAATAAATCTTTTGATAATTATTGGCATCACTTTAATTTATAAATTCGTGTTTTCTTAATAATATTTTAGAATACTTTAATTTCATAAAATTGGGTCGTTACAAGTGGTATCAGAGCAGGTCTACGTTTCTGTAGGCTTGTTTAAAAAAAATTGAAAATTAAATGTACAGTTTTTCTTTAAAAAAAATCAATAAAATTCAAACTCTGTATAAGATAAAATGGTATAATAACATCCACCTCCATCATATCTTGCTGATCTCCTCAAGGTATGAGGATTATTAATGCGAGTTACATTATACAATTGTATTAATATGCTCATTTATATTATGATGTATTTTATTATACAGAAGTGGACCCAGTTAAAGTTGAAGCAATCAACGAATGGAGTGCACCTAAGAATGAGAATGAAGTTCGCAGTTTTCTAGGTTTGGCAGACTATTATCGGAGATTTATTTAAGGATTCTCAAAGATAGATGCCTATGACTCGACTGACAAGAAAAGGGGAGAAGTTCCAATGGAATGAGAAATGCGAAGAAAGCTTTCAGGAGTTGAAGCGAAGGCTAACTTCTGTATCAGTATTAACAATTCCTGACCCCACTAAAGATTTTGTTATTTATAGTGATGCATCAAAACAAGGTTTGGGATGCGTGCTAATGCAACATGGTAAAGTGGTTGTCTATGCCTCAAGACAACTAAAGCCACATGAGTTAAACTATCCTACTCATGACCTAGAGTTAGCTGTTGTAGTGCATGCATTAAAGATCTGGCGCCATTACCTATATGGAGGGAAATGTGAAATCTTCACCGACCACAAAAGCTTGAAATATATGTTTACTCAGAAAGAGCTAAACATGAGGCAAAGAAGGTGGTTGGAATTGGTGAATGATTACGATTGTACTATTAGCTATCATTCGGGTAAAGCTAATGTTGTAGATGATGCATTAAGTCGTAAAACAAAAGGAGAAATGTCAAGTTTAATATCTGAGCAAGAACATCTTGTGAGAGAATTTACTAAGATGAGAATTGAAGTAGTGGTGCCACAAAAAAGAACAGAGATAGTATTAGCATTTTTGGTGGTACAACCTACTTTGAGAGAGAAGATAAAAGAAGCTCAACCTCGAGATAAATTTTTGAGCAAAATGAAAGAGAAAGCTCGTGAAGGGAATGTAAAAGGATTTGTTATAACAAATGATGGTACTTTGACTTATGAAGGGAGATTATGTGTTCCTAAAGAAGAAAGGCTTAGAAAAGAAATTCCCGAAGAAGCTCATTGTACGCCGTACACAGCTCACCCTGGAGGTACAAAAGTATATCGAGATTTAAGAGAAGTATTTTGGTGGCGAAGTATGAAAAGAGACATTGGAACTTTTGTAGAAAAATGCTTGATTTGTCAGCAAGTTAAAGCCGAACACCAAAGACCATCTGGTTTGCTCAAACCCCTTGACATTCTAGAATAGAAATGGGTGCACATAACAATGGACTTTGTGGTAGGGCTTCCACCATCAGTCAAGGGAAACAAGGCTGTTTGGGTGTAGTAGATCGGTTAACGAAGTCAGCTCATTTCTTACATGTTAAGATGACATTTAGTATGGAGCGATATGCACAAATTTATATTGAGGAGATAGTGAGGCTTCATGGAGTTCCCCTGTCTATTGTTTCAGACAGAGATACACGTTTTACTTCTAAGTTTTAGAAAAGTCTACAAAGTGCTTTGGGAACAAAGCTAAACTTTAGTACGGCTTATCATTCGCAAACAGATGGGCAGTCTGAAAGGACTATACAAATATTGGAAGATATGTTGAGAGCATGTGTGCTTGACTTAGGAAGTAATTGGGAAATATTATTACCCTTGGTAGAATTCGCTTATAACAACAATTATCAAGCGACTATTGGGATGGCTCCATACGAGGCGTTGTACGGAAGAAAATGTAGATCACCATTATATTGGAGCGAAGTTGGTGAAAGAAAAATTTTGGGGCCTGAATTAATTCGGCAAACTGTTGAGAAGATAGCTATGATACAAGATCGAATCAAGATGGCTCAAGATAGACAAAAGTCGTATCTTTGATGAGACGGAGAAAACATATACGATTTGATGAAGGAGAAAAAGTATTTACGAAAGTAGCTCTATCAAAGGTGTTATTCGATTTGGTGAAAAGGGAAAGTTGAAACCAAGATATATCGGACCATTTGAAATCCTTACACGAGTTGGAGATTTAGCTTATCAGCTAGCATTACCACCGAGTCTATCAAGTGTGCACAATGTTTTTCACGTCTCTATGCTACGAAAGTATGTTCATGATCCAGGTCACATCGTGAATTATAAGGATCTAACAATCAACAATGACTTAACTTACGAGGAAACACCAGAAGCTATTTTGGAACGCAAAATTCACCATTTGAGAAATAAAGATATTGCTCTGATCAAAGTACAGTGGAGACGTCATGGCAAAAGATGAAGCTACTTGGGAGCGTGAAGAGGAGATTCGTGTCAAGTATCCAAGTTTTTCAATTCCAGGTAAGATATTGAATTTCGAGGACGAAATTATATTTAAGGAGAGTAGAATGTGATAGCCAATAATTTTAATTAGGGGTTAAGGTAGGAGTTCTTTTAGGGTTAATGTAGGGATTAATTTAGAGTATAATTTAGGGGTCGGGATTAGGGGTTAGTTTAGGTTTTTTTTTTAAAAAAAATATAGAAATAAAAAAATAAAATCAACCTATAAATATATGAATAAGCCCACATAAATTTTTCATATTTTTCTCAATTCTCTACAATAGAAAACGAGGAGATCGAGGACTATGACTTTTGTCGTTCAATTTTTCTACATCAAGTATCTGCGGTTATTAAGGTAGGGATTTCTATAGTATTTGTCTTTATTTAATGTTCCATGATTATATTTCATTGATTGCAATATATGTCAAGAGGAAATAATTCATATAAGCTAGGGGCCAAGAAAAGGCTCCGGGATCAAACGTATCTTCGGGGTGAACCCGCAATGCTATATGCAGGAACTGACCAGTCAGAGGAAAAATAAGGAAATGAATGAATTTATTGTTGTAATTATTTGAATGTTTTTCATGTTATATTAAATATTGATAGATATATCCCTACTGAGCGAGAGGAAGCTCACCCCTATCATTATCATGACTTTCAGGTTGATGAATCCGGCTGAAGATATGGTGTTGTGGATGGTGGAATAAATCATGTTATATTTATATTTTAAATAATTATGATCGAACTAAATTTTGGATTTATGTCTTTTAATTTTTTCCGATTTATGCTTTGAATAATTTTTTGGATATTTAATTTGGAATTATTATTATTATTATTATTATTATTATAATTATTTTCATTATTTTTTTTCAATTAAATTCTAAATAAATCTTTTGATAATTATTGACATCACTTTAATTTATAAATTCGTATTTTTTCTTAATAATATTTTAGAATACTTTAATTTCATAAAATTGGGTCGTTACACCACTAATCATTTGCCCTAACCAAACAAAACAAGATGAAATACAAATAGTGGTATTTTCCAGGGTCTTCAGCCATCCCCAAACGAGCCCCAGACACAAGCCTCAAGCTGCATTCATTCACTAGATAAAAAAATGGTAAATCAATTATAACAAATTATTTTTAACAATCCCTTGAGATGAATTATAATAATAGAGAAAATGCACGAAAATTTTAAGAATTTTTTGAATAAGTTGAAATTAGATAAGTAAACTAATTCTGAATAAGGCCGGCCCAAAAGAAAGATCCTGCTCGGCCCGGTTGTATTAGAAACGCGATTTATAGCTCAGAAGTAGCTTCAAATACACTTTCACTTCGACGTCTTTATACGTTTCTCTCTCACAGATATACACAGAGATACAGAGTTGCTAATGGCGGCAGCAACCTTCAGATATTTAGTGCAGCTACACAAGGACGTTCCAAAAGCGGCGAGATTCTATTCAGAGGGCCTGGGCTTCACCATTAATATCTGCACTCTCCGATGGGCCGAGCTCCATTCCGGCCCTCTCAAGCTCTCCCTCTTGCATTCTCCCAGGTGATTTCGTATTTCCTAAATTTCAAAAATTGTGTTCAATTACATAACTCGCTGACTAATTTTAGGATTACTGCTAAATGGGGTTAATCTTATTTCAATAATGCTAAGACATTTGTGAAAAGCCCCATAATTGAAGTTCTGGGAATTCATAATTTGTAATTTTAATATTAAATCTAGTGAGTGAAGGATCCATATTCGAGAATGGTGACTCTATGGATGATTCTGACTCCATGCTTGTTTGCCAGATGAAGTTTTTCAGGCATAGTGCAAAATTCTCATCGCCATGTGTGGACCTTGGAATTGGTGAAGAAATCTATGAGGAAATATTTTTCATAAATTTGATTACTTGAGACATTCATTAGTTTATTATGCATCTCAATCTTTTATTTTATAGCGTGGTATGGATCTTATATTATCATGCTCAAATCACTTTTTTTTTGAAATTATTACTAATTTGGTCCTAAAAGAAGATGAGATGGAATTTTGTTTTAAATGTTTTCCTATTCCACTTCATTGTCTCCACCAAATTGTAGATCCAAAGGGTGTAAATATTTTCAAGTTGGAATCTTGTGGGATTAGAATTGGCGAAAGCATGGCTTCATTTTTGAACAGGCCGTAATTATATGTGACAAGTGAAATAAAATCTTGGCAATTTTTACATTTTTTTAACAGCGCGTATTTATTATCCAAAAGATCTCGTCGGAATATAATCGGCGACACCTTGGCAATTTTTTGGATGATGATCATTTTGTTCGATGTATATGCTTTGAAGAATTTTATATTAGCCATAAATCGTTTCTTAAGATTTGAAAGTGAAATATTTCAATATGTTGGTTTATTTGAATAACATCTCATGCCTTATCTAAATGTGACAATTTATATTCGATGTATTGGAGTATAGAATCAGTTAACAAGTTTGTTAGGTTGTTAATAGAGTTAGTTATTACTCTTCATGTTGGTTAAGTTTGTTAGAGGCTAACTAACTCACATTTCCTTCTTATATAAATACATCATTTGTGAATGAATAATACAGCTTTGATTTCTCTCAAATATGATTAGTATCAATAACATTAGCATGGTATCCAGAGCCGGCGTTCTTCTCCGGTGATCCTCTTTTTCCGGCAGGCAGTTCCTGTTAAATTTCCGACGGATTTTTTTTTTCTCTGCTTCCGATTGTTATCTCCTTCCTTTCATGGCAAATTCTGAATCTTCGTGTGTTCTTCCGAGTCTCAACACTCTCACTCTTCGTCTGGATCAAGGAAATTATGTCTATTGGCGTGCACAAGTACTTTCAACTGTATGTGCGCATGGATTTGAAGATCTCTTGCTTGGATCTGCAGTTGCTCCACCTAAATTTCTACCTTCCGATTCTGGTAATGCTTCTTCCTCGAATCTTAATCCTGCATTTGTTCAATGGAGACACAAGGATCGATTCTTATTCGATTGGTTACTTTTGCATCAATCAATCCATGATGGGACATGTTGCTCGTTGCACAAGCTCTGGCGAAGCTATGGAGTGTGCTTGACAATGACGGCTTTTCTGACGAAGTCAATCTAAAGCTGAGTTATGCATCTTAGGTTTCAAATTCAAACTCTTAAGAAAGGAGATTTATCCATTGATGATTTTATTTTAAAATGAGAAATATTCTTGATGGCATGATTGCAAATCGGGAGTCCTATCACCGATGATGAGTTGATCATGTACATTTTAGGAGGACTTGGTTACGAGTTTGAATCCGTGATTGTAAATGTCACTTCTCGACTTCATTCTCTTACATCGTTGCAAAGTCCAATTTGTTCTACAAACTCATGAAATGAGAATTCAACACCGCTTTAACTCTATCTCTCGAGTCTAGCGGTTTTCATTCTCAAATTTGGTGCATCAAAAATCGGTCCAAATTTTTCTCGGTACTCGGGTAATTTTTCATGTGGTAATTCCTTTGGTAGAGGTCATTTTTCTTGATTCTAATTCAAGAGGTGGTTTCAATGGTGGTTCTTCATTTCATAGAGGTCGTGGTAGAGGTAGATTTGGAAGAAGTAAACCCGCTTGCTTTGCGATTGTGGCAAGAATAATCATCTTGCTTCAAAGTGTTTTAAAAGATTTGATGTATCTTTTGTTGGTCCTACAAACAAGTATAAGTTCCTCTCGTGAATCGGGCCTTTTTAGCTTCATCTCGAGAGAGCTTCAACACATGGTGATCAATTTTGTGTTAATGATTGGTATGTTGGATGGAGTAAACAATCACATTACATCTCAACGTCGAGAATCTTGATGTGCGATCAATACCTTGCAAAGAAAGACTTTGTTGGTAATGGTTCTCATATTCCCATATCTCATGTTGGCTCTTCCGTCATTCCTAGTGTTTCATCTCATTCTACCAATTCTAAACCTCTATTTCTTAAAAATATCCTTTATGTCCCTTATATTACAAAGAACCTCACAAAGATTTCTCGGTTTACTAAAGATAATTATGCATATATTGAATTTCATGATTCATTTTGCCTTGTCAAAGACAAGAGGACTCACAAAGTCTCTTTGTGCAAGGAACACTTAAAGAAGGGGTTGTATCAACTTGATCTGTCTCATATCTCATCTCCCACCGCTTCTCATTCCTCTCGTGCATACATTTTGTAATTCATTGTTCAAGAATTCATTTATCGCTTCTCATCTTCCTGCTTGTAATGTTGCTCAAAATTTCAATGTAAATTTGTAGCATAACAAGTTACCCCACCACTCGCAACTCTACAAAATGTACTCAAACAACCTTAATCTCTCTCGGTTCGGTTCATAGTTTGTCCTTTTGTGATTCTTGTAAACTTGGAAAACAACATGCTATGCATTTTCCATCTGTTCTACTAAAACCACAACACCATTTCAAATCATACGATCGATGTATGGGGTCGATCCAGCGCCCGTCACAACACGTGTCTAGCAATGGTTATAGATTTTATGTCCATTTTGTTGATGATTTTACCGGATATACTTGGTTATTCCCTTTAACCCACAAAGTCGATGTGTATCCCACTTTTGTTCAATTGAATGCAATGGTAGAAAGACAATTTAACTCCAAAATCAAAGCTCTCCACACCGATAATGGTGGGAAATTCAAAGCCTTAACTCCTCTTCTCACTTGAACTAGGCATTCAACATAGATTCTCCCGTCCCTTATACACATCAACGAATGGAAAAGCTAGAGAAAACATCTTCATATTCTTTGAAGTAGGACTATCTCTCCTAGCCCACGCCTCATTGCCCCTCTCTTTTTGGATGGATGCTTTCACAATCGCAACCTTTCTTATAAATAGGCTACCCTCTCCCCACTCTTGGTAATGTTTCTCCCTTTACCTTACTTTTTCATACTCACTGATTACACCTTTCTTAAGGTTTTGGATGTGCTTGCTATCCATACCTAAGACCCTATCACAACCATAAACTCCGAGTTTAGAACTTCTAAGTGTATATTTCTTGGTTACGATCCTTGCCATAAAGGTTACAAATGCCTTCATCCTCAGGCGGAATTTACATTGCCGGTCTGTCATCTTCAATGAAGAAGAGTTTCCTTATTCTTCTCTATTGTCTTCTTCCTCTCCTTCACAATCTTCACTCTCAGTTTCCTCTCTTCCAATTTTACCTTTTCCTCCAGGTTTTCCTCCTCTTCCTCCCACATCCTCATCCTCCAGCTCCTCTTCTTCTTCTTCACACATTACTCTGCCTCCTGCTGATCCTCCTTTATCCTCTCCTTCTCAGCCATCTCCTCCCTTACAAATTACACACTCAGCTTCTCCTCCTCCCCCTACTCATCCTACTGCATCCTCTCATTTTGTGGTCACCAGATCCAAGGCTGGTATTTTTAAACCCAAACTCTATCTATCATCTGCTACCTCTCCCTTAGAACCACTTACTGTACAACAAGCATTGACTGAGCCTAGGTGGAAAGCTGCCATGGATGATGAGTTTGCTGCTCTTGTTAGAAATAAGACATGGGAATTGGTTCCTTATGATGATTCCATGTCTGTGGTGGATCATAAATGGGTTTTTAGAGTGAAATATAAGGCAGATGGCAGTCTAGACAAGTACAAGGCTAGACTTGTTGCAAAGGGCTTTCAGCAATCAGCTGATGTGAACTATTGTGATACATTTAGTCCTATTGTCAAACCTGTTACTATTCGTATTGTTTTTACATTGGCTGTCACTTTTGGTTGGCCTATACAACAAGTAGATGTTAACAATGCTTTCCTCAATGGTGATCTTCATCACTCTGTGTTTATGACTCAACCAGTGGGCTATGTGGATGATACTAGACCTACACATGTTTGTAAACTCACTAAGGCATTGTATGGTCTCAAACAAGCTCCCAAGGCCTGGTATGATAAGCTCAAAGGTTTTCTTTTATCAGTTGGCTTCGCAGATTCAACCTCAGGTAGCTCTTTGTTCATATTCAGGAAAGGGTCTGGTTCTTGTCTATGTTGATGACATTCTCATCACTGGTAGTGATAATGTTCTGATTCAGAAACTCTATGCATGCAAAGTTTTCTCTCAAGGATCTTGGCACCGTGAGTTACTTTCTTGGACTTCAGGCACACAAAAGTCCTCAGGGCATTTTTCTTAATCAGGCTAAATACATCTCTGATTTACTCAAGAAAACATCTATGACTGGTTGTAAACCTATATCTACTCCTTGTTGTTCAAGCATTAAACTAAAACTTGATGACAATCCTCTCCTTCAGGATGCTACTATTTTCAGAAGCACTGTAGGTGCTCTTCAATACCTAACCTTAACCAGGCCAGACATAGTGTTTGATGTCAATAAGCTCAGTCAATTTCTCCACTCTTCCACTGAGAATCATTGGATGGCTTGCAAAAGAGTTTTAAGGTATTTGCAGGGCACTATCACTAATGGTATTCACTTCACTCGTGTTACACGGTTTACTCTTCAGGGCTTCTCCGATGCCGATTGGGCAAGTTCTCTGGATGATCGACAGTCAACTAGTGGTTTTTGCATTTTTTGGATCATAATCCTATTGTATGGGGTTCTAAAAAGCAATCAGTAGTGGCCCGTAGTACTATTGAGTCAGAGTATCGAGCACTTGCTGCAGCCACCACCGATTTAATATGGTTAAAATCTCTATTTTCAGAACTTGGTCTTACCATCTCTTCTCCTTCCATCCTTTGGTCAGATAATGTTAGTGCCACATCCCTAGCTCAAAATCCTGTTTTTCATTCACGCACAAAGCATATTGAAATCGATGTTCATTTTGTACGAGAAAAGGTGCATTCGGGTGAGATTGATGTTCGATTTGTCCCAAGTGAAGATCAGTTAGCAGATGTTTGTACCAAACCCCTCTCAGCTGCTCGCTTTCAGTTGCTATGTCAGAAGTTGTCTCTTGAGGTTGATCCTAGTTCGGTTTGTGGGGAGCGTATTGGAGTATAGAATCAGTTAACGAGTTTGTTAGGTTGTTAATAGAGTTAGTTATTACTGTTCATGTTAGTTAATTTTGTTTGAGGCTAACTCACTCACATTTCCTTCTTGTATAAATACGTCATCTGTGAATGAATAATACAGCTTTGTTTTCTCTCAAATATGATTAGTATCAATAACATTAGCACGATGGATGCCTTTGTGGCTTACTTCTCTTACCCTCGCATTATGACAGATTAGTCCTAATCCTTGTATTGATGCCTGCTGGCTTTGATATTGCTAGTATGCTCATAAGACCTTATTTCGATACTTTGTGAGAAATATCAAGAAAGACATGCCGGGATAGTGGGACACTACCTAAATTATACATATAATCATATATTAAGTTACTTGTTAAAAGTGATTTGATTCATCACTTATGTTTCTTCTTCCAATAGTGTTGGGACAGTTATCACGCAAGTAAATTATTTGCTTTCTCTTATTTTTCAGTGACCGTGTTGTTGATCACAAGGGTTATTCATCACTCCTATCATTTACAGTAACTGACATCAATAGTACTGTCACAAAACTGATGGCCTTGGGCGCAGAATTGGATGGTCCAATTAAACATGAAATTCATGGAAAGGTAATTTCCCCAAGTTACAGTGTGATTGTTTACGATTTTATTTGAGGGTGTTTGGCTAAGCTTATTTAAAATATCTTATAAGCTCCTACAATGATGTTTTAAGAGTTTATAAGATGTTAGATCTTATTTTGAAAATAAGTTGTCGAGTGTATGGATAAAATAAGATGGTGTAGCTTACAAAATGCTAGCAATGACAAATTTGTAATTAAAATGGTCAAAATCAAAGGAGGTTGTTAAAGTAAGTTCTTGTTCCGAAAATAAGTTGGGACCCCCCACCTCGTTTAAAAACATCTTATAACATCCAAACATTTTATTTTGGGAGCTTATAAGATTTTAGAGAGCTTATAAGCTCTCAAACATACTTATAGGCTCAACCAAACACCCTCATACTCTTCAAGCTGTTCCATCATGTGTATCTTCAACTCTTTGCGGATAAGCATACATGGACAAAGATTTAGCAACAATACTGCTAATTTTCCAATCGTACTATCTGTGGAAACCTTAAGTTCAATTTTCATTCCAAAGAAATTTTTTACATTTTTCATTATAGCTGCATTAACAGGTGGCAGCAATGAGGTGTGCTGATGGCCACGTGTTAGGTCTTTACGAGCCTGCTTAAAAGTTCCCAAGAAAAGTATGTATGGTGTGAGCAATTGAGCTGGGACACCTTCTTTTTAATACGTGAAGGGATCCGTTAACTTGGTCGAGGATGATGCTTTTCAGGTTCACGGATGATTAAAGGAAGGAGTTGCCGAGTAAATATTATATCTGCTAAGAAAGTAAAGGCCCTGGATTATCAAATGAAGCTACACAGGTATGCTATGCTATACAGCATAATGTTTTATGCTTTCTGATCCATAAATTAATCTTTGCAATTTCGTTATGAATCGAAAATTTGAATCCTTCATCCCTTTGATGTTTGGTAAAAGTTATGCAATATTAATTGTCAAGGTATATATGATTATGTTCCTCACAGATTGATTTTGAAAAATTAGTGGCTTATTCAGATTCATTTTGAAGAATCCTGTAAAAGCATCGAGACGCTGAATGTGTATTGTTTGTCCAATTTATATTAGGGTGCATTTGGATGGGAGGATTTGAGAGGGGATTTGGGAGAAGGGATTTGAAATCCTTAGCTAAATCCACACCTCTCTTTGGCATATAAATCCAAATCAATGGATTTCAAATCCCTCTTTAAGTTTTAGTTCATTTTCAAAGGATTTCAAATCCCTCCCAAAACCTAGTCATTTGAAATCCATTCCTTTGTTTTCCCTTTATACTCACTTGCAAATTCACACACACTTACACACATTGCACACATTTGCACACATTTACACACACTGCACACATTTACACACACTACACATATTTACACACACTACACACATTGCACACATTTATACACACTCACACTCACACATACTCTCATCATATATGCACACGCATTATCATCACACACATATTCAAACATAATAAAAGTTATATATTTCATATTTTTATTAGCGTATAAAATTATAATTATTTACAAAATAATAAGATTATATCTTTTATTTTTATTTATTAAATATCAATTAAGAAAATAAATAAAGCTTCTAAATTTTTTTTTATCAAAACTTACGATGGATTTGAAATCCTCACACAAATTCACATCATCCAAACAAGAGGTGGATTACAAATCCAATGACTTTAAAATCCATTCATTTGAAATCCCTTGGAATTTCAAATCCCTCCATCCAAATGGGCCCTTAGTTTCTTTTTCCTGTTTATGTAAGTTTATTATATAGTTAAATGATGTACTGAGTGAATTATTCTTATCTCAATCTAATGATGTGAGAGAGTAAAATGTGGGGTTCTATTATCTATAGGCATCGCTTTTTGACCATTGCCTACCATTCTGGTATTATTTCTGCTTTTCCAAATGCATGAATGATATGCCTTTTTGTTTTTGAGCTTGAATGGTGGGCAATTTGCTTTAATATAGCAAATTTCAGATTAAATCGTCAAAATGTGGTGTATTTTGAAGGTTTTGTGATATTACTCGTTGGCGCACAGGGTGTGTGCGCCAAACATATTGCTGGCGCACCAACCATATGCGCCAGACAAAATAATTTTTTTTTTTTAAATCCTATACTGCTGGCGCACCAACGATGTGCGCCAGACATAATAATTTTTTTTTTTAATTTCTAAGGCTGGCGCAGTTGTTCTATGCGCCAGCATGTTAAAATTAAAAAAAAAATGCTCCTACACGTCTTCAACAATCAACACCCAAAAAAGTATTCTAAAAGTAAACATCATTTTCACAAGTGGGGTGTGGCCTAGAGAATTTTCAATCCATCAAAATTGCTGTGTGTGTACTAATTTGGGGATATAATCCATTGAGTTATCTAATATTTTACTCAACCCAGCCACTTAAATAACTAGTTAAATACATAATCACCATAAATTTGGTCTATATTATATAAAATTAAAATAATAATATAAAAAATATATTAAAAGATATAAATTAAAATAATAATATAAAAAATATTTAAAAAAATTTATGGACCAAAGCCGAACCGAACCGAAAATTCATTCGGTTTATTAGATTAAAAAACGAACCAAACCGTTACCAACTCTGTTTTCACCTCTTTTTTTAATTTTTTTTTGCGTTAATTCGTTAAATTGATTTGAAATTAACTTAGTTTGTTATATTAGCCAATTTATGGTGATTATGTATTTAACTAATTATTTGAGTGGCTAGGTTGAGTAAAATATTAGATAACTCAATGGATTATATCCCCAAATTAGTACACACACATCAATTTTGATGGGTTGAAAATTCTCTTGACCACACCCCACTTGTGAAAATGATGTTTACTTTTAGAATACTTTTTTGGGTGTTGATCGTTGAAGACGTGTATGCTGGCGCATAGAACAACTGCGTCAGCCTTAGAAATTTAAAAAAAAAAAATTATTATGTCTTGCGCACATCGTTGGTGCGCCAGCAGTATAAAATTTAAAAAAAAATAAAAATTTGTCTGGCGCATATGGTTGGTGCGCCAGCAATATGCTTGGCGCACACACCCTGTGCGCCAACGAGTAATATCACAAAACTTTCAAAATACACCACATTTTGACGATTTAATCTGAAATTTGCTATATTAAAGCAAATTGCCCTTGAATGGTAGTAAATAAAGGTGCCTTTTTAAATATAGTGGTAATTTTGCTTCCTATATCTATTTTTGAGTGTCCTGTTCATTTGATAATTAGGTTCAGGTGCCATATTTTGAAAGTGCTTTTGGTTTTAGTCTACTGTCAAGTAATTTGGGTATGATTTGGCCATTATGGATTCCTTCGTCATAATTCGCCATATTATTATTTTCGTTACCATTTTCTTCACAATTAAGCTTATTTATTGAGCATGAAAACAAATCAAGTTACTCAAAACTCGATTCAAGATTGACCGTCAATACCTTTTTTGACTTTAAATTGTTAAATCGTGATGCTTGGCTTGAGCTTGTCTGGATTAGTGGAGAGTATACTAAAATATGTGGAAAAAATTAAGCTGCTCGACTCGATCGGCATTTGATTCAATTAAAGTTCTGTTCAAGCTTAAATTTGATTAACAATCAAACTAAACTCAAATATAATAATTTTTAAAACTAGATAAAATTTAAATAAAGTTGAACATATGTTTAATTTTATTCGATTTGTTTAGCTTGCTTACAAATTTTGATCAACATAATTACTGATTATGCTGGTGTAAGGGAATTTCATAGAAATTCCTTGCGGACCGAAGAATTCACAAGAAAATTCTTATGGCATGACCCAATCAAATTGACAAAATTGGTATTGGAATATATGCTCGTCTTGGACCTACCTTTATATTAAAATGGGTTTTTCTCATAAAATTTTGTATGACTGGAGTCGTCGTCGTCTATTTTTCTAATTGTAGTTCTCTGTTTCACATGATATTTTATTTTTTGTTTTAGTAATATTAGTACTTACTACATTTTGATAATATTATTATGTGTACTCAACCTGTAATCTAATGGGGTGATGGTGAATAAATCCAATTTGACAGACCACTGTCATTTCGTAGAATGTGCACTATATAGTCCATGAACGTCAATTTGACATAACACTTTCGTGTGGGGGTAATTAATTTCTTGACCATGAAGTCTACTTCAAGGGACAAATAACTCTATTCTTTTTCCATATTTTTTTAGTATTGAGTGATAGTAGAGGAGGGGACATACACACTCCTATGAAATCAAACCGGGTCAATTATTCTTACAACACAATACTTTATCATTGAAGCACAAGATTAATCTCTATTATTTATACATATTTACTTTGGTATTACATATTAATAATTTTGAAATTTAAGTCATTATCTCGAAAAAAAAATTATTAACACACCGTGCTTCGTATCGGTGGACTGCTAGTTGTTTAATTAAGAGGACGAAGGTGGCTGCCCTGAAAATATACTAACAGTTTATGGACCACCAACATGAGAAAATAGGGTAAGATGGAGTTGTTCATTAATTGACCTTTCATCGTGTTTGAAGGGAGTACTCGCATCATAAGTCATAACACTATGACCAATTCTTCTTACCCTTACATGGGTTTTGCCTTTAATTATCATTTTATTATTATAAAATTTTAAATATACAAATAAACTTTCGGAAAATTAAAAGTTGGGTTCAAATGTGAACAAATAGTTTTTGAACTCTAGAAAAGCAATACCAATGATAAATTATTGTAATGTTTAATTAATTTTTTTAATAAGTTGTGAGTACTGGTTGTGAGCAATACTACTTAAACTACAAGCTAGCAGCCAACTTTTTAATTAATTAAGATATAGCTGAGTGATATTTTACCACATATTTTAGATATTTTAATAATTGGCATACAACTGCGAAATGATTATAAAAGGCTTATCTATGTATTAACATTTATGAACCAATTAAATAATTTATCTGCTATTTAATGTTAGAAGAGGACAACATTAAACTCCATTTATTAACTGTTTGCTCATGTCTGGAAAATATATATAAAGAAAAAGCAGTAATAATAATAATAATAACTGAAAAATGTCATTTACAGTCGCTTGAATTGAAAGTTGAAACCCAGTCGAAAAGCCTCCGTATATCTTTCTGGTTTTCCCCAACTCGCTCTCTCTCTTTAATATTTCATTGTTTTACAGTAGATAACAAGAAGCTTTAATAGGTTGATATAGATTATGAGGGATTGGGGTCTGGATCTATTCGACCCGAGAACCGCCGTTATGGACTCGGACTCCAACTCGTCTGCGACCGGCGGTCGTGACCCAGACTTTGGCTTCGCCTTCAACGATAGCAATTTCTCTGACCGGGTTCTCCGAATCGAGATTATCGCGGATCCACCTGACGCCCGGCCCGACTCAGAGGGTTGCCGTACCCTAGCTGATTGGGCGGCGAGAAAGAGCAAACGACGCCGTGGAGATGTTATGAAAAAGGGGAATGGTGAGTCAGTTATAGTCAACCTGCTTGGTGGTCGTGTGGTTGTTCGATTGTTATATGATTGAACTCGTTTTAGGTTTGGTTATTTATGAGAATGAACCAGGCGGGCGGAATAGCATAGCCGTCATGATTGGTTTGAATTTCTTATAGAGTTTGGAAATATGATTGAACTTGGTTCGAATGCGAAACCGAGACAATATTGAAGCATAAAGCTCGAGTGACTTGATAACTTTTCTTATATGTATTTTTCAATCTCCTGACCTATTGAGCCATGTTCCACTCATAATAAAATGAAAAGGCATTTGAGATTGATTCTGTTCTTCATAATTTAACGTGTCAAGCTCATTCTGGCTTTTATCTTGAGCTGGATTTCGAGTTGTTAGGCTATAAGTTTTAAACTGCAGCGTGATCATATTTGATGATTATTACAGTATTTCGAATATATCTCGAGATGTGAATAAATTTAATGATGTTTGATAGAACTAGCGATCTCTCTGATAATTGGTGACATCAGCAGGGCCCAAAATTATATAGATGTCCCGTTTTGGGGTGATATCAATGCCAACCATCTTATTGCAATTTCACCATATCAACTGAAGTATTGATAAAAAAATATAGTTTTCGCCTTTCGAACTTGAGATTTTTGTTTGATATTTGAGAATTTCTTCAATATAATTTAGTTGTTAGGCTGCGGCAGTACTTTCGCTCATGGGATTGAGTCATTGAAAAATGTTTACTTGAATTGTAGTGTACTTTATATCTAAGTTCCATATTCAAGGTCTTGATTAAATGGCACCAAACTTCAGTTATTTTGTATTAAAAGGTCTGAGTGCGAGTTAGTGAATTCTTTGTGTTTTTCCATCATTGTCTTTCCAATCAACTGTATGGCTTTAAGATGCTTTTGCCGTAACACAAATATCTCATTGCATGAATGCTTTCCTGTTGTCCTCTTGCTCATATTTTGACTTCCACTCATTCTTATGCTGGTATGGGTTGTGCTCATCTTAATCAGACATGTGCCACTCGTTTGCAGCTTTGGATATCAACAATTGCCCTGAAGAGCAGATCTTGGATTGTCAGCAGCCAGATATTGATGATGCCAATGATGGCATAGGCGATGAGAATCACGATGAAGAAGAGATTCCAATGATTGAAGATTCACCATCAGGTATTCAAAAAAGAAATATGAATTCTCTTTGTCTTCCTAAGTCATTATGCTGGACTTTTTCTTGATGACCATGACCGTCTATCACATTATCCTTGTTAATTTCTTGAATTGTTTTCAAAAATAGGCCAACTATGTATTTTTATTTGGCTTTAAGGTAAAGTGACATAGTGAGGGAATGGAAGATATTACAGCCGACATGAATTACAGTGTGGAGGAGAAGATTTTGTTGACGAGTTGAACATGCAGTCCACTTTTGATAGAAAAAAGTAGTTACATAAATAAAACAAATTCTAGTTATGTAGAGCTTTTAAAAAATGGCATTTCACTCAGAATGCAATCCTTTCTCCAAAACCTTACTGACTACTGAGTGACATCTGCTAGTCTACTTTGATATGATCTAGTTGAGTGGAGCCTATGAATATTATGATATTGACCTCTCTTCTTAAACAAAATATTCAGTAATTTTCTTCATTTAGTGGGCAGAAACCTACTGTTTTGCTGCCGAGTTTATCTATTGAGAAGTCATACGAGTACTTGGGACGAGTGTTTAAATTTTAATATTTCATTTTGCCATAGTTATTTTCTAAAACCATTTTGGTCGGCATGTTGGTAGGCAACATGACAGTGTACATATGAAGTTGCTTAGTAGTTGAACATAAATAGTTTACAGAGCACAGAGCACTAATATTCCATAGTATGTGGTTTTGCTCTAAATTAGAACCTTGTGTTGTATGTCACTCAGGAGATGAAGCTGCAAACAGTGATGATTCAACTTGGTCGAAGATAGTTCAAGAGTTTTAAGAGTTAAAACAGTACATATCAGTTCTCCCATCTTGGCAGCAAAGAGTCCGTTTTTCTATAAGGTACTTGTATTCTTACTTGCTGGTTGTTTAATCTCGTTTTTTTTTGTGCAATTTATGTATTAACTTTATTGTTCCTTTTTCACATTATTACAGTTATTCTCAAATGGTATGATGGAATCAGAACAAAGACATGTAACCCTGAGAATTAGCGCCTCTGGTATGTAATCAGTTGCACTTCCACAAGTAACTTGAGGAAAGATTGATTTTAGAACATTTTGTGGTTGATTGGTCATGTAATGCCTCTTCAGTAGTTTATGCTGCTTCTTTTCAAGGAAATACTTTGGAACTCTGTCTGTTTTGAGTACTTTCAATTCAGTTTTTCTCTTGCATTGTTGCTCATTAGTTATCGTGCATAAAACAACGTTACATATTGCTTCACATACACTTTGTGGTACAGGAGTTTATCTAGTCATTGTACACTGCCGTTCACTGCATGCTTTTCATTAGGTAAACATAACTGTTGTATTTGCTAACTCCATTCTCAATGGAACAGAGGAAGCTGCCCTCATGGAGCTTCTGAATTTTATGTATAGCAGCGCATTAAACGCCGATACAGCTCCTGCTTTACTCGATGTCCTTATGGCTGCTGACAAGTTTGAGGTAGCTTCATGCATGAGACATTGCAGCCGTCGATTGAGAAACTTACCCATGACTCCTGAGTCTGCTTTACTCTATCTGGATCTTCCTTCTAGTGTCCTAATGGCTGATGCTGTTCAACCATTGACTGATGCAGCTAAACAGTTCTTAGCTGCTCGTTATAAAGATTTATCTAAGTATGCTCCCCTTTAGACAAACCCCCCACCCGCCATTTTCTTTCTTTGCATGGCCTTTCTGTGACTTTCTGGTTCGCATTTTTTAGATATGTACCACCTTTTTTTTGGTCTAATGTTTAATTGTATTATTTAAAAAATCAGTCAGATCTCTTGTTCAAGTAAAAAATAATACATAAGATTAACGTGATTAATTTGAAATCAGTTTATAATTATTTCTGTTAAATTTTTTAAGCGTAACCCCAGAGATTTAGCCTAATTACAAAAAGCTCCAGTTATCTATCAAAATTAAAAATACCCCCTTGAGGTTTGTATTTGCTTAACAAACCCCCCATCTACAGGATGCAATTTGTAAAATAGAAACAAGTGTCAAGTGGTTATTTGTAATCTTGAAAGATATATTTTTTTCTATTGTAATTAGACTGAACCTCAAGGGTGTTTTTTGTAATTAACCCCAAAATTTTGTGACAAACATTTCATTGGTTATTCAGCAATATCTGCATTTTATTTAATTTTTGCAGCCAGTTACATTTATTGATGGGTGTGAATATTGGGACAGATTTCAAGACGAGGTTATGAAATTGCCTCTTGCTGGAATCGAGGCAATCTTGTCCAGCGACGACCTTCAGGTGGCCTCCGAGGATGCTGTTTATGACTTTGTCCTAAAGTGGACTAGGACTCATTATCAAAAGCCCGAGGAGCGTCGGGATATCCTCTGTTCTCATTTAAGTCAATATATTCGTTTCCCTTACATGACTTGCGGAAGCTGAAGAAGGTTCTGGCCTGCAACGACTTCGATCATGATTACGCAACTAAAGCCGTGCTTGATGCCCTATTTTTCAAGGCCGAGGCCCCACACCGTCAGCGGATTTATGCCACAGAGGAGTCAACCTCTACAAGCAGTCGCTTTATAGAGCGTGCCTATAAATATAGACCCGTTAAGGTGGTAGAGTTTGAAGTGCCACGTCAGCAGTGCGTGGTCTACTTAGATCTTAAACGGGAGGAATGTGCCAATTTATTCCCATCGGGCGAGTTTATTCTCAAGCTTTCCACTTGGGTGGACAAGGGTTCTTCTTGTCCGCACATTGTAACATGGATCAACAGAGCTCGTTTCATTGTTTTGGTCTTTTCCTGGGGATGCAAGAAAAGGGTTCAGTTACATTTGCTGTCGACTATGAATTTGCCGCGCGGTCAAAACCTACGGAAGAGTATATTAGCAAATATAAGGGTAACTATACTTTTACTGGCGGAAAGGCGGTCGGTTATCGCAATTTATTTAGCATTCCGTGGACTTCTTTCATGGCTGAGGACAGTCTTTATTTCATCAATGGTATACTCCATCTTAGGGCTGAACTTACCATCAAACGGTGAAATACACTATCTGATCCTGTTCTCCTAACCTTCATTTGTTTTGTCTGTAAAAAGCGAAGAAAAGGTAATGCTTACATTTGTAGTTGAGATAGCTTCTGCTAGAGTGTCTGGTTTACTGCTTGGATGGGGTGTGAGTACTGATTCCAAAGCAGACTGTACACATAAGCTGTTCAGCACATGTACAAGTAATGCGAATGTGCTATTATGCTGTAAATATATGTAATTTTTTGGGCGATGCCATTTGACCTCTGTAGAGAAGCTGGAAAAGTCTCTCATTCGTGGATGTTATTTTCATGTTTCTCTCTTTCTTCTATCTTCATTTTCAAACGTCTGCTTGTGTTGGAGGTTCTTGAGATAAAAGACATGATTTAATCCACGCTCTACAACATTCACATATTGTATTTAGAAATACTCGAGCTTTACAATATCAAATCCAACATTCCCACTTCAAATACATAGGGTAAATTATAAAAATTATTTTTAAGAAATAATCTAATTAGATAATCAGTTTTCTTTTGAATTTTAAATACTCTCTTGAAATTTGTCTTCATGTTGTGACTTTTTTAAGAGTATCAATATCAATAGTTGCAATTTGTAATATTTATAATGGAAAAAAAATTAAAAAGAAAAATCATTACATGCTTACATCAAAGTTTTGAAAGGATGGTGTTATTCACTCTCTTCTCTTCTAAATACACCTACATCTCTATAAATGCATAAATGCCATGAATTAATGATCGTGATACATGATCATGCCATAATGTCATGTGCCACATAATAATGTCACATGAAGCCGAGGTAAATTGAAAAATGTTGGAGGTGTATTAAGTAAAGGGATAATTACAAAATCAAAAGGTTTTCGATAATTACAAAAAAAAAAAAAAACTAGAGATATTTTTAAATTACAAGAAAACCCCTCAGGTTTGACTCTATCTTAACTTTAAGAGGATAATTGTAATTTTTTTTATAAATTTCAGAGGATTTTGAAATATTTTTTACCTATAAAGGGAAAAATGTAAGAAGGATCAAATTTCAAAGGGGGGTTTTGCAATTTTCAAAAATATTTGGGTTTTTGTAATTAGCCCAAACCTCAAGATTTTTTTTTGTAATTATTCCTTAAGTAATACTCCATCCGTCCCAAAAAAATAGGCTACCTTTCCGTTTTCGTCCCTCCCAAATTATAGCTTGTTTCCTTATTGACAATATTAATTATACAACAATAGACTAAACTACCCTTATTTAATTCATTTTGAAGGATATATCACCATTTAATGCAAGGGCAAAATAGGAAAAATAAGAAAAAAATTATAATCCCAATTACATTTATTATGTATTCTTAATCTGTGTGAATTGTTCTACTTGCCTATCTTTATGGGACGGAGAGAGTATATTGTTTCGAAAAAAAATAATACAAGTGTATTTAGAAATCGAGCATATAAGATAAAAATGGGTGTCACCAATGAAAAGTTGAAGCAATGAAGCCCACACAAAAAATCCAAAAGGATGTAAAGCCCTCGGGCCCAAAGACACCCAAAAGTGCGTCTTTGACCAAGTAATTTCAAGGGAAATTTGGAAAATTGCCCCTCCATATGGGGTCATTTTTGAAAAATCCCAAAGTATTAGAACTTGATTTATCCCATCCCACCGCTTACTCTTCACCGCTTCACCAAACTTTATTCGAAGAAAAATCCAAATTCGCAATTTTTTTTTGCAAATTTCAAGAACAATTATAACTATATACTTATTTTCTATAAGTAATATCTACTGATGTCAAATTATATCAGTTCTAAAATTCCCATCGGGTTAGTTTTGATGGTGTTTATTATATTTAATTGAATTTGAGTAAATTTTATATGAAAATGGTAAAATAACCCAATTTTAAGGATTTTTAGAACAAGTATAAGTTTACATTGTTAGATATAATATATAAAATGAATATATAGTTGCTCTTCAAATATGCAAATAAATTACGAATTCGATTTTTTATTCAAATAGAATTTGGTCCAGTGAGGCAGGCCATTAGATAGGCAATGAAGTGGGCAATGGAATGTAGAGGCATAAATCAAGTTTTAATATTTTGGGGGTATTTTTAAAAAATACCCCTAATATGGAGGGGCAATTTTCCAAATTTCCCTAATTTCAACGCTATAAAATTAAGGAAAGAATAATAAAACCTTTTATTATACTTTCCAACTGACAGGAAAAGAAGAGTACAAACACACCGCTCATAGAGTTGTAGGATAAGAGAAAAACAAACCGGAAGAAAAAGGAGAGCCGTCTGATCTAGGGTTTTTAGTCCACCGTGATGCCGAAGAACAAAGGTAAGGGAGGTAAGAATCGCAAGAGAGGGAAGAACGAAGCCGACGACGAGAAGAGAGAGCTGATGTTCAAGGAGGACGGGCAGGAGTACGCGCAGGTGCTGCGTATGCTCGGAAACGGCAGATGCGAAGCCATGTGCATCGACGGCGTTAAACGCCTCTGTCATATCCGTGGTAAGATGCACAAGAAGGTTTGGATCGCCGCCGGTGATATTATCCTCGTCGGTCTCCGTGATTATCAGGTTGAGTTTACTTATTTGGGATCTTAAGCAGTCTGATTCTCTGTGCCTATGTGTTGTGTTATTTGATGAGTTCATTTTTCATGTAGTTTGGGTGAATTTTTTGTTTTCCTATGATTCTGTTCACTTTTTTTGTTAGTGATCTTTCAGATTCTTGGTTAATTTTTTCCTTTCAATTTTGGTCACTTGTAGTCTGATTCTCTGTGCTGTTGAATAGTTACTCGTGTTTTGAGTATGTGCTGGTGTTTTGTGCCTATTTTATGTTTTTATCAGGAGATAGCTCGCTTCTATACAAATGGATGACTTTGTTCGTTGTTACGTTTGTTATCTTGATTTTTGGTGTTCTTCGTTCAATGTTAAACAGTTTTTTTCCCCAATGTTTTGTACTGTGGAATTGTGGTTTTGGTGTTTTTAGTTAAAGAGTTCTGTTGAATTGGTTTTAATGAGTGAGTTCATACTTGAATAGATATGTGAAATTTGTGGGCTGTAATGTGTGTGAGAGAGAGGCTATTTGACAACAGTATTCAAAGTGCTTGTATGCTTCATCTTGCCTTTAATTGATTAATTTTGGGAAAGTTGATTTGTGATTTGTTCGTCTAATTTTCTTGCATTTTTTTGATGGTAATAGGATGATAAGGCGGATGTAATCCTGAAATACATGCCAGACGAAGCAAGATTACTAAAGGCTTATGGTGAGTTGCCTGAGAACACGAGGCTTAATGAGGGTATTGCTGGTGGGCTTGATGAGGAAGAAGATGGTGCTGGTGACGATTATATTGAATTTGAGGACGAGGATATTGACAAACTCTGAAGATTTTGTGACATTTGGGACTTTGAATTGAAGATCTTCCTTTGTCTTTGAAGTATATTGCCTCTTGGATTATAAAATACAAAATAGAGTGGGTAGGTTATGCTATGTTTTAATGTTTAGGTGATTTGATGATACTTTAATGCGTGGGTTTTAATGTATGACCATTTTACTTGATGCAATAATAGTTAGCTGCTTTTATGTTATCCATGTTTCTGGTTATTCTAATTCTTCATTATAAATGAAAAAATAAAGTTCATTGTATTTCTAGACTGATTTAGTCGTTTCTTGAATTTGTTTTCTTATAGATTCATAATAGTTTTATGATCCTTGAACAAGCTAGTTAATAATATTGGCATTGAAGGAATAAGGGCAGAACTCGCGGACAAAGGGTTTATGAGTTTCCGAGAGCTCTTGCAACAAAATTTTGAGTTTGAGCTTACATGTTTTAGACTTTACCCCTTGTACTCTTATAATTCTAACTTTTTTTTTTTTTTTTTTTTTTTTGCAAAATAACACCCCTGGGTGGGGGATTGAGCGTGGTCACTACCGTATATCAAATAATCAAATGTCAATATATAACGCTAAATGCGCCCGTCAGGAGAAAAATCAAAGAACAAATAACTATCACTAAGATATCTAGAAAGACTATCATAATGAGAATCTAAAAATACAATGAGAACCAATGATCTATGAAAATCACGAGCTCGGGTATCCCAACCGGTCCATCCGAATGAGCGCTAGGAGGTGGTGAGAGGCCGTGCCCTCATCAACAAAGTGATCGCCAAGGCGTGACTCCCAACTCCGCTAGGTGATCTGGCCGTCGATTCCCCTCTCTCGTGTATGTGGGAAATCGAGTCTTCAAGGTCCTCGGCATGTTCGAATGCGAATCGGGGTATCTTGAACTCGCCAAGAGCGAGGGCACCGAAGTGATCGTGGTGACCACCGCCCAAGCGCGTCAACTCGATCCAAATCAAGTGAGAACCGTCGGGCATGCCGCAATCCCATCTCAAGCGCTAGTAGCTCGGCATGAAAGCTGAGGCACCGCGCCGGGAAGGAATCGTGAAACGCCAACATAAGTGCGCCCAAATGATCCGTATCAAACCCCCTCCGGCCAAAGAATCAATGTGCCTGGATCAAACGAACCATCCGTGTTCGGCTTGATCCGAGGGGCCGAGGAGCTCGCCAAATCACCATCCTCGGCTGCGTGGAACTGTGGTGGAGCACTCCCCTGCAAAAAGCCAACAAAAGGAGGAAACATCCAAACCAATCGATGGGCTCGGGGCAGGCCGAAAACAAGGATCGGAGATACCGCTCCACCCGCCAAATAATGTGAGATGCCAAGAAAGGAATTTGTCGATGCTTGACACTATTCCTTTCCGTCCGGACAAACCATAAAATCAAGCGGGAACCAAGAAACCTCGAAGTGCCTCGTGTGTGATCCGTGTGTGCGGTTCCTCCGAGAATGAGAGAACAATATCATATCGATGGTGTGTGGAATTGTAGTGTCAAACCAAGGAAGAAAGTGATTCCACACGGGTGAACAAAGATCATTCATCAAAAAGAGGTGAGGGATAGATTCGACTGAGGAGAAGAGTGTGGATTATTCAAGCAACACCCAACGCGTGAAGCGAGGAAGTGCCACGTGCACGAAGCGATATCCACGGGGAAGACGATTACGAAGGAGGCGCCAAAGGAATATGGAGATAGTAGGGATAAGAGCATCGTTCCAAATGGCACCGTGCGAAAGGTTCGAGCATTTCTACCGGAGAGAATCCCAGCGAAGACATAGAGAACCCACCGTGAGAGGTAAGCATCCACCGCATGATATCCTCGGACCCCAGAATCGGAACCCCTGATATATCCTCAATGAGACTCTCGGAAGCCCACATCCGGAGACCAAGACACTGTGCGATCTATCGCGATCCCACTCACCATCGCGAATAAACCAATCAACTTGTCATGTGCCCCAAAGGTCGATCCAAACAATGATCCGTAGCGGCTGTGTCGAAGCGAATATCATCCCAGTGACCCGCTACCACCGCGAATAGACCAAAAAATCCGCTCCCGGGCCCGAATACCGATCCGCCTCAAGCGCCTCCACCGATGACTATGATTATGTGTTCTGAGGCTCTCAGGGGAGACCGAAGCCCATTGTATAAAAGATCTTTGGCGATCAAGAATTGAGCCCACAACGAATGGCCCTCGCGTAACCTCCACCACAACTTGTAAATCAAGGCGTCGGCAATATCGAGAAAGTCGGCGCAACCCCAAACCGCCCTCGAGAAATAGGGTGGCGATAATATCCCAACCGATCCAATGAGTCTTCTTCATCCCGCATAGGATCCCCAAAAGAATCTAGCCATGATCTGCTCCAACTGCTGCAGAAGCTGTCTTTGGCGGCTGCATGACCTGAAGAATATGCAACGGGGTGGCCATTAGCGTGCTCGAATAAGAGCGAGCCTACCACCAAAGGAGAGATGTCGATCGACCACCCGCAACTCTATCCAACATCCTGCGAATCACTGGGAGGAAGAGCTCTTTCGTCATCGCCCGCCCAACAAAGGGACACCCAAATAAGTCATCGGCAAGTCATCGCGAACAAAGCCGGTCGGCTCGTGCACCATGTGCTCCCACCCCGTCAATGTAACGCATGGGGCCAAGAAGAAACTACTCTTCGTACACCGACCTTGACCTGCCCAGTAGCATAATAGTGCTCCAAAAAGTGTCTCAACGTGACCAAACCATCCTCGGGCACGCCCTCGTGAATATAACCACATCATCGGCATAGGCGGATCGTCGTCACCGAAAACCTCGTCGCGTCCGGATAAATCATATCTCGGTGTCGGCTAATAGTGAGTCAATCCTCGGATAAATACTCGCCGCCAGAACAAACAGAGCGAGAGATAAAGGATCCCCCGCCAGATCCCCGAGTCGAAGGAAAATATCGAAAGGGATACCATTAACCAGGACAGAGAAGCCACGCGTGCTCAATACAACGCCAACCATATCAATCCACCGAGCGGGAAGCCCATGTGAATCATAGTCAGTATCACAAATCCCACTGCACCCTATCATAAGCTTTAGCCATATCCAAAATTCATCACCACATTAGGAATATCCGTGGCTAAGCGATATCATGGATAAGCTCTGCGAGCAATATGTTATCCGAGATGACACGACCGGTGTGAAACCACTCGATTCGGCGACACAATCAAAGCGGTCGAGACCAACCGCGCGTTCATAATCTTGAGATAATCTTATTCGTCACGTTACCACAAAGCTAATCGGCCGAAACTTCGATCCACTTCGAGGTGAGGAACCTTGGAATGAGAACTAAGGATGTAGCCGTGAACGTGGGCGGCATGAGATTACCCGAGAAAAAGTCAACCACCGCATCCTCGACATCCGATCCGATCGAAATCCCAACAAAGTCTTTGAAAGAACAACGATGAAAATCCATCGGGCCCAAAACACTAGACGCGATCAATCCCAAACACCGCATCGCGAACCTCCTGAGCCGTCGGCATAGCACAAAGTCCATCAAGATCAACGGAATCGGGAAGCGGGAAAGAACTCATCGACGAGGAGTCGGATACTCCAAGTCGAAGTCAATAAGGGTGAAAGAAGCGGAACCGCTGCCGACTTAGAATCTCGAGAATCCTGCGTGAACGTCACCCCATCATCGTCAATCGAGTGGATCTGGTGCGACACCGCTTCGCTTAACAAATCCGTGGAAAAACTTAGTGTTGCGCTCCCCCTCGACTGCCCACTTAACAGCGGCTTTCTGGCGCCAAAAATCCTCCTCCATTTTCAAACGAAGCTCATACTCGGCCACACAACGATGTAACTCGGCCCGATGAGTCGGAGACGGATCTCTATCGTAAATGATCGAGCAGCTGAAATGCCTCATCGGCCCGTCTAACCCGATCGAAAACATTACCAAACGTCTGGTGATTCCAAATCTTGAGTCTGCGCTTGACCCTATTCAGCTTGTGCTGCAAGCTCCTCATTCCAAAACAGCCAGTGGGGTGTCCCCATGCTTCCTTGACAACCTGCAAAAAAGTATGGTGACGTATCCACATATCTTTGAAATCGGAAGGAAGAACAAGGCACATGCGGTGCAAACCGACACGATATGAGTAAAGGAGCATGATCGGAGCGAACACGAGATAAATGCGTAACAACGGAAGAAGTAAACATATCGGCCCGTGTTCATTATACAAAGCCCTATCAAGCCTCTCCTGAAGCCCACCTCTAGCCCACGTAAAGATAGACCCCTCACACCCCGCATCAAATAACTCACAATCCGCAATCATATAGGCAAAATCAAGCATCTCATCAGACCTATCAGAAGAGCCACCAATCCTCTCGTGATCATGCAAAAAAATGTTAAAGTCACCACTAACAAGCCAGGGTAACCCTTCCATACTAATCGCAATCTCACGCAAGGTATCCCACAAAACATATCTAGCTACTCTATCACATTTAGCATACACAAAAGTCAAATAAATAGGTGAGGCAACAAAAGAAGATGTCAACCTACGGTCTGGCGATTGTGTATGGTCAACAAGAATGTCAAAATGTAATTGAAGCGATGACATAATCCGGATATGATTAGAACAATTAGATAAGCCATCATCAAAGCCAAATCTACGACAATAGAAACTAAACTCAGGCAAAGTCATAGGTTCTAAAAGCGCAACAAAAGGCAATTTATGACGGGAAATTAACGCATGCAAATGACGTTGGCTACCCGGATTAGCAATACCCCTCACATTCCATGTTAAGAATTTAATCGACATAATTAACAATTAGAATGAGAAGAGGATTTAGAAACACCTGATCGAATGTGGGGTCGTTGGCTCGCTCCTCCTTTGCGAATGTGGGGTCGTTGAAATTTATGCTCATTTTTTTTTTTTACCCTTTGTACTCTTATTTTCTAAATTTACCCTTTTATACTCTCATTTTTCTTATTTTACCCTTTTACTCTAGTATAGTTTTGTTTTGTATAATTTCAACTATTAATTAATACTTAATATTAAAATTATTTAAAATTTCTTTTAACTCAAACTAGATGAGGCCCTCGTGCGATGCATGGACTGTTCTAATAACCGGTGGGAAGCTGTCAAATAGGTGACATGTCTGGTCCATCAGACCAAGGAGGATATTTGGGTCAGGCCGGGTCGAAATTCCATTGGGCAATTATTTTGAGACCTAACCCATGAAAAATACACATGAAACGATCGGGTCAGCCAGATTTCCGGGCCATATAGGTGCAATCTTTTTCGGAACTCTAAATTCAGACCCACCCCATGGGCCGAGCCCATCTTGACATCTCTAATAAATAGATACATATTAGTATCAACCCATATCTTTTGAATAATCTGTAAGGATGGTGATCGGTTCCACAAAAAGTTGCATCATCAATAATAGATAAGTTGTATTGACGGTGAGCGTGAGATTATTTCCATATATATATATATATATATATATATATATATGTAGGGGGATGATACAATGAGACCACATATTATAGTGAGACAATATGGACTCATCTCAACCCTCCCTTATCTATATCAATGACTAAGATAAATAGGGGTTAAAATTACATTAAACATTTAATTAAGGCAAAATAAGGGTATAATTGTCAAAACAAATATGTGGGGACCATCCAAATATGAAATCAGTTATTAGGGAAGAAAAAATCACGTGGGGAGAGAGATTATCGCGTTGGAGAGAGAAAATCACGCATGTGCTCTGCCATGTAGTATGCTAAACACTTATCAGTGATTTGCTGTATACTTAACACTATTTTGATGTATGTTTAACATAATTTTACTGTATATTAAAATGGTCAAACAAAAATATGTGGGGACCATTAATTAAGAAATCAGTTATAGAGAGAGAATCACGCTCATTAACATGTGGGGACCGTGGATTAAGTAAATCAATTATAGAGAGAGAAAATCATGCTCATTATTGTGTTGTATATTTAGTATATATTTGATGTATACTTAACACTATTTTGCTGTATATTTAACATAATTTTATTGCATATTAAAATGGTCAAACAAAAAATATAAATATACAACAAAACACATATAAGTATACAACAAAACACATATAAGTATACAACAAAAAATATAAATATACAACAACATAAATACATACATACAAAATTAACTACTTATACAACAAAACACATCTAAGTATACATCGGAAAATATATAAGTATACAGTAATCCTTACCTCCTTCTCGTAGGTCCTCGTTTTCTCCACGCCAGCATCGTCTTCTTCACCAATCCTACAACAACAACTACACCACTCAATGCCAATATGGTTGCCATTAATGTCCTCAAAATCCAGATTAAAGCTCGTATCAAATTCTACAGCAAGATAAGAATCTTGATCAGAGGAGGATTGAATATCCGTAGGGAGGCCCATGTAACCATCGTAAAGACTGAAAGAAGTCGTATTTGAAGTGATTAAAAATGCAAAGCCATCGCCAAAGGGGCAAGAATTTGTTTTTTTTTTTGCCCAAATAAAAACTAGTTGTGATCAATTCATAGATTAATCTGTCATAGGTAGAAAATGAGAGTAAAAAATAAAATAATCTTTACATGATTAGACTCCAAACCCGTAATTAGTACAATTAACCAGAAACAAGCTAACATAAATTTCTAAAAATCTTGCTACAAATTAAGTAGCACAATCTTTTTTCCTTTTTCCCTCCAAAGAACAATTTTGCAAAGCCATAATATTTCATTTTTCTTAAATTGTAGTAGTATTAACTTCTTCACTTTACGATCAACGTTTGCAATCAAGCCCTCCAAATCGAGCAATCTTGGCACATTGGCGATGGTGAAAGCGGCGCAGGAGCGAGGGAAAAAAGCGATGGCGTTAGGTGAAAGATTGAGAAATCTCAACTAATTGGGGGTGAAAACACTAATAAGAAAATGACAGATGTGCCCTTATTTGATTTAAAATAAATTAAAAAAGGCTATTAAATTGGGTTAATCTCAACCATCTAAAATTACAGTTTGTGGTCGGGGATTAGTCCACACTGTCTCACTCTAATTATGTGGTCTCATTTGATCCAATCCCTATATATATTTGAATATATCACATAAACATTGGACACGTTAAGATATACTGACTCATTATAAATATACAAATCTTACAATACAATAAAAATATATAAATTTTCAATATAATAACTCATTAATAGACTTTATATATCACCACACTCCGTATATATATTTTCTGGTTTCAAATAACATTATTCTTTTTTCACCATGTATTTTGAATAAAATCTTATCAAATTGGTAGTTTGAAAATAAAAGAGATAAAATTGTATAGTACAATTAGGAAGATCGAGCCGGTAATGCAGATTCATTTTCATATTTTTGTTTAGATCTATTGGAATTTATTTAATACAATATTTAATACTGATTAATCATATATATATAAATTATATTATTATTGTATACCGAAATTAAAATGAAAAAAATTAATGATAAATTACAATAATATCGGTCAACAAACTATTTTTTTTAAATCTTTCCAAATTCAAGTGTATAATATTTAATACTAATTAGACATACGTAAATTAAAATGTCAATGAATACCATAATTAAGATAAACAAAAATTAATGATATAATTATAAAGATATTGGATATATATGTCTATTTTTTCATTAAAAAAATATCTAATTTTGTTTTTTGCAAGTGCAAAAAGGCGGGAAAATAAATTTGAAAACATGTTTGTTATTATATATATATGTACACTAAATTTATTCAATTATATGTTATGATATTTATTATTAGATAATACATTTTACTTAAAAAGGATTAACTCAACCTAAATATCAATTATTAAAAACATATTTTCTAATTAATATTTTGTCAAATTGATAAAATAATAATTTAGTTTTGTGAATAAAGAAATTATCATTGTATTTTGGAAATAAAGTTTTTAATGTAGCATAGTTTTTACGAACTCGTGATATTTCTATTAACAATAAAATATTTATTATACATAGTTAATAAACTATTACAAAAATAAAGTATCATTTATAATGAGTATGGAATTCTTACGTTAATGTTACATCTTGTAACGCCCCAGTTTTCAAAATATAATAGTAACTTAATTTAATAAGAAAACACATTTAAAAGCGTATGAATAAGATAGATCTCAAAAATAAGCGGAACTATTTTATTAATAAACCCAAATAATCCCTGACTCTTCTGCTGCGTCACTCTGATTTCATAAAATATAATCTAATTATAAAATTTTGCGTCCAACTAACCAAAGTATTCAAACTAAAATATTGGTCCTCCAAAAATAAAATACTAACTGTTAACATTATCTTAAATTCATCAATAAAATAAGATTTTCCAAAAAAAAAATAAATCAATTTAAATAAAATCATTGACTTCGCATCCATCACCTCCAATACTCGCTCGGGCTCCTCAACCTGAAAAGTGTTAATAAATATGGGGTGAGCTTTCAACTCGCTCAGTGGGGGCACGTTTGTCAAAACTAAATACAACATATACGCATAATCATAAATATTCAACATGTAATTTTTCCTCTATAATTATCCTCTGAATGGACAGTTAATAAATTTAGCACGGCGGGCTTAACCCGAAAATCAACTTTGATCCCAGACCTATTTACGGTCCCTGACTAGTTCCTCTGACTGGCCAGTTAATAAATTTAGCATTGCGGGCTACCCCAAGGATACTTTTGATCACATACCTATTTACGACCCCTAACTAACATGATTTCCCCTGTCACATTGCACATAAACAAAAATACATATATGAAGCATTTAATAGTGACAAACAATACTTGGATAGAAATATCCCCACCTCTAAATAATAGCTGTCTTGATGCAGATAATGAGAATTTGACAGTTGGTATGTCGTAAGTTCTGGATCTATAAATTTTCTTCGTTCTGTATTATAAAAATAGAATAATTTATCTTATAACTCTAAATCATGAAAATTTTAAGATTAACACTATAAATTCTCTAAACTATATAGAGTATAGAAACAAATAATAGGGATCTTTTTTAAAAATATATTAATATAATGAGAAAAATAATTTAGATCTAGACTAATTAGAAAATATATATATATATATATATATATATATATATATTAACTTCTTTAAAATTTAAAGCTTTACGTTTTTTTTAAAGATAAAAGATCAATGAAAACTTGACCTTTTCTTGAAGTTGGAGTTTGTGAATCCAATTTGAGGAAATGAGTTTTCATTTTATCTAGAAAAAGTTGGAAATGTAACGTGTGCAGTTATGAATTTTATATTAATATGCTGCTTCTTCTTTTTTCATTAAAATTCTCAACTGATGTATACATTTAATTGAATTATTTATTGTAACAAGAATTAAATTCTAACTTATAGCTTATAAAAATCGGTTTTATTAAAATTAAAGGTAAATATAATTAACGTAAGTTTTAAGTGATTTTAGTTAATTTACTATGGCATGATGAGTAACTTGTTTAACTTAATGAAATAATAAAGTAACCGTCTAATTAAAAATAATTTTTTATTAGGAAATTGATTTAAAAATAAAAGTAAATTAGAAATTTACTATACTACACACATATATACATACATAAATATTATTTATACTAAAATAATATTATTATAAGTGGGTGGTTATTACACATCTATTAACAAAAACTTTGATATAATTAATTTAATAGTAACTATCAAATTGTAAATTATACTAAATTTTTTTAATATAATCTTTTAATGAATTTTAAATGCAATAAAATATGCATAATACTTACTAAAGTATAAATGATTTTTTATATAAAAAATGAATATTCACTGAAAATCAAGTGTTGTGAAATCATATAAGTAAATACAATCTAATACTTGTGGTTGTAATATTGAAATAATTGATAAAAATAATTATTATGAGTACAATACAAATTGATTTTTAGTAAGTATTGTGTGAAATTCTAGTAATAATATTGTTTATCATTGATAGAACTATTATGAGTTCAAAGAAACAATGCTAAATTGATAATTTGATAATTTCTTGAGTAAGTAGGATTTTTTGAAATAATATCTTTTTATAATAATAAATTCATAAAATATAAATTTTAGTAAGAATAATGTTAATAAATTATATTCATTCAATTTGAATTAAAATATATTCTAAAATAATTTTAGTATTAGGCAATAAATAATAATTAAAATTATAGAAAATATAAGTATACCTTTTTTTAAGAATGAGACTAAGGCTGTATAGTGGGACAAAATGAGTATGAGGGGGTAGAATAGAAAAATAAGAGTACAATGGGGTAATGTGAGATAAAATAAAAGTACAAGATGCTAAAGTGAGACAAATGAGAATACAAGATAGTAAAGTGAGAATTAACAAGAGCACAAGGGAGTAATGTGAAATTTACCTTTAATAATAAGTAAAAAAAATCTGTATTTATATTGAGCTCTCCAATAAGGCCTTTTTTTTTTGAGATCTAAACGAGGAATATTTATTGATAACTAGAGTCAGGTTTTACATCACGTAGACGGAAAAGCTCTAAACTAGTAGGCAATTCCTCAATCCAAGAAAAATTCATTTTGTGGGTGCTCCCCAAAATGGGCTGATTCGTGTGCCAAGCAATTTGCACTTCTATGAACAAAAGAAAAATCTACAACTTTTGCATCCTGTGCAAAATTTCGAATGTCGTCTGCTAATATATTTGTGTCCCTTTTTCGGCATTGTGCATTTCTGCAAAACATCATTTAACTCCTTTGAGCCACATTCAACAGAGAACTCAGACTTTGGATCGCATCATAATGTCAATCCTTCAATGAATGTACTGTTGCCCCCATATGTAATCGCTTAGTTCCAGCCAATAACACATCATCTTGATCATCTTTGACCATAAATCCATATCCGACTGATCCATCTTTAAATTTTGCACAATCTGCATTAAGCTTCAGATTTCCAGGCCTTGGAGTTTGCCATTTTTTCTTTCTTTTGTCTTTTCCTTTATGCGGTCAAGTTGCTTACAAGAGAGGAACTCCTTGGATAGTTGATTCAACAACTCCCCCTCTAGACATGCACGATTTATCGAACAACATATTTTCCAAGCTATGATGGCCGATAATTTGCTTACCTCCATTGGATGCCTTAACATTCTAGTCCACAAAATTTATTTCTATGGGCAGTTAAAGTAGAGGCATATGCAAGACATCCAAAAACTCTAAGATGAGAATAGTCTGGGGTTTTATTAAAATGTTTCTCAAATGGAGACTTATTTTGCAAAATAGGAGTGGGCACTCTATTTATAATGTGAGCAGCTGTCAATACACATTCATCCCAAAAATTTAAAGGGACTTTTGACTGAAAAAGTAAGGCTCTTGCCACTTGTAAGAGGTGTTGATGTTTTCTTTCAACAATGCCATTTTGTTGTGGTGTTTCCACACAAGTTGTTTGATGAATAATACCATTCTCTTTATAAAAAACAAGAAGAAGAAATTCAAGACCATTATCAGACCTTAGGCATTTAATCTTAGTGTTAAACTGAGTTAACATAGAATTGTAAAAAGTTTGCAAATGGATTTTGGTTTCTGACTTTGCTTTCATCAGATATACTCAAGTGCATCTTGAAAAGTCATCTACAATAGTAAAAAAATACTTAAAACCATTATGGGATGTGGTAGAAAAAGGTCCTCATATATCACAATGTATTAAATCAAAAATAGCTTGAGAACAACTGGAACTAAAACAAAATGGTAATCTCTTTTGTTTAGCATAATGACAAACATCACAAGACTCAAAGTTTGTACATTTGGTAGAATGAATCGAGGTATTGAAGACAAACGTTTTGCGATATATGTCCTAATCTAGAATGCCAAATATTAGTGTCTCGATCTTGACATAGCAAAGAATCGGAATATGCAAATGGTACAAGCCACCTTTCTCTTTAGCGAGAACCAATCATCTGCAATGTGTTCATGTCCAAAGAATAAACAGCTTAGATGACAGAAATGGACAAAGAAGATGAGAGGATTTTGTAAGGTTAGATATTGATATGAGATTATAAGAGAATGAGGGTACACATAATGCTTGATGTAGTACTAATGAATCAGTGATATGCACATCACCAATATGAGTAGCATGTGTAACCTGTCCACTAGGTAAATGGATGGGAATAGATACTTGAGTAGGAGTATTTGAGTATAAAGAGACATCATAGATCATGTGATCCTCAGAACACCGATATCTAAGATCCAATTAAACTTTCCTTTATTAAAAAGTGTATAAACAGAGGTTGTACCTGTATTAGAATCATTTGATGTATTGGTAGCATTTGCTGATGGATGAGCCATAACATAATTGCAATGAGAGACATTTATGAGATTATTGGACTGAATATTCTTGGCAAATGTCAAGAATTTTTTAACTAAATCATGAGAAAACAAAGAGTGATCTAGAGTATCTTTGTTATCAACATCTCCAGACTGAACCAAATTTGCATTATTCTCTGAATTAGAAAAATTTCTAGGCCCCTTTGGCCCTTTCCAATCTGGGGGATAACCAATAAGCTGAAAGCACTTGTCTATAGTATGACCAGTAAAGCCACAATGTGAACACTTTGCCTTTTTCTTGTCTTTGTTTTGAAATTTTGGATTGAAACCTTGTTTAGCCAACATTGCCATAGAAGACTCAATGGACACTGAAGCATATGTGGAATTATTGAGTGTTCTCTGTGTTTTTCTTGCAATAGCAAAGAATAAACCTTTGAAAGAGATGGTAAAGGAGAACTTAATAGTAACTTGCTCCTTAATTGAGAATAAGACTCATGAAGTCCTACAAGAAATTTGATAACTGAATCTTGTTGTTGAATTGTAGCCATTTGAGTAGAGAAATCACAAGAACAGTTGCCACAAGAACATTTTAAGATTGGTCTATAGTTGATATACTCATCCCACAGCCCTTTAAAGGAGTTATAGTAATAGATTGAGAACCTTGGGAGATTGAACTGAGGGATTTGTCAAGATGAAATACCCGAGGGCCATCACTGCAAACGTATCTGACTCTAAGCTCATCCCAAACTTCTTTTACAGTTGAAAAGTAGAGTAGGCTTTGACGAATGTCCTTGGATATGGAGTTTAATATCCAAGAAAGGACTAAATTGTTGGCACACTGCCAACAAGTGTAAGCAAGAATCGAAAAAGGTGATGGAACCTCCAATGAGCCATCAATGAAAGCAATCTTGTTCTTCACACTTAGAGCCATGGAAACGGCTCTACTCCATGATGTATAGTTCTCTCATGTGAAAGGTTCGTAAACTATAACAGCCCCTGGATTGTCACTGGGGTGTAGGTAAAAGGGAGAGGAGAAATCATCTGCAGGATTAGATCTTGAACCAGGAACTTCCATCTTGATTGATGAAATAGATGAAAAATTGAATTTTCTTGAAGAATTTTCTGATATAGAATCAGTGGAGCCAAGAAATTGGCTGAGAGAAATCGATGTAGAATCGATCAAGAAGCAGCAGAGGAGTAGCAGAAAAAAAACTCAAACTGATACCATATTAATGAACACAAAATCGTATTGAAAGAGAAGAAGAAGAACTATTTTTATTATATCAAGTTGGAAATGAAAGTACTGTTACATTGAATTATATATAGATGAAAAATGAACAAACTAACTGTACACTAACTTGCTTAACTAATCAAGAAGCTAATTTCTAACTAACTAACTGATCTTTTGCTGGATCTTTACATTGCATTCCAACATAAAATGGGCTAAAGTCTCTGATTCTTCCCCACACAAAGTGTAAATCAGGTCCACATGTATATATCTTTTAATGAGATTTACCTTTGTGGGTAAGGTGTCTGTGCAAGCGCACCAAAGGAATTGCTTGATTTTGGGGGTATTCTCAATCTCCACATCTCCTAAATTTTGAGAGCTACTTGAGGATTGTGTACCAGTCTGTTCCTTTTCTGTGGAAATAAAGTGATATGTGGAACGAACCGTACAATCTCCTGACTTGGAAAAGAGTCACACCTCTTATCTGGTGGTAACTGTGGGCTAACGTTGATATGTAAAATTTTGTTTGCATCCACTTTTTTGAAAATTTAGACTATTAACTCCTTCCTCCACACTCCTTGGTCCGTGTCAATGAGAGCATCTACCTTGAGATCTGTTGGAATATTATTATTCATTCCAATCCGCTTTGCTCGGTTATGTACTCCAATCCATTTATCTCCTATCATACTGATGTTCTGCTCGTTACCACTCCACCCCATTCTATTCTCGATGATCGGTTTCACGACAATATTGCTTCTACAAAGATAACTCAGTTTGTATCCTAATCCCAATTGTAAAATCGATGTTTGTGGAAAGTATTTTTCTTTTAGTATTCTTGTTGCCATTGATTCAGGTTGCTCAAGGATTCCCAATATCTGTTTGGCAATCATAGCGAGGTTAAAATGGTGTAGTGAATGGAATCCTAACCCCCCCTTGTGTCTCATTAATGGGTTCCAACTAGCCCAATGAATCTTTCTCTGCTCATCACTGGCCCCACACCAAAATTGCGCAATTCTTTGTTCAATATTTTGCCATATCACTTTCGGCAAAATGAAGCAACTCATCACATAAGTTGGTATTGCTTGTATAACCGTTTTAATGAGTATCTCTTTACCTCCTTGTGATAGTGTCTTCTCCTTCCATCTACTTAGCTTTTGTATTATTCTGTCTTGAATGGTTTGGAACACGAATTTCCCTGATTTACCAATCATAGCTGGTGGGCCAAATATTTATTATGATGATCCACATTTCTAACCTCCAAAATGTCACTTAGTCGAGTCTTACGCTCATTTTCAACGTTCGAACTCGTCATTAGCTCGCATTTCTCCAAGTTAATGCTGACTGATCGCTTAGCATATGATGCAGCGGTGGCTAAATGGAACCGAAATTGGGTTCCAAATCAGAAACATTGACTGATCAACGGTTCTAAAGTCATAACCGGAATCATGTAGGCTAATTCCAGTTCCAGTTCCAGTTCCTTGGTCTCAAAAACCGTAGAATCAACGGTTTTAACCGTCGATTAGAATTGTGGAACTGGTGATTAAAACCACCGGTTTCAAGGTTAAAACCAATATGTAGCGCCCTTTCTAGCTTAATTGAATTTTAATGCGAAAAATAATAAATAAATAGAAATACTTTACTGAATGTCTAAAAAAATACGGAATAGTAAAAACTTTTACTTCGTTCGAAAATTTTGCAGCGGAATAAATACTAATAATTACTAGTCCAAACGTTCGTACTAAAAACATAATGACATTCTACGTTTAATGAACTAAAAAGTCAAACTTTGAAAATAAAAGAATTCCATTGACATGGGTTCCCGAGTCACTGCGCCCGGCCATCTCCTCCCTCTTCTGCATTCTCATATGAAAAATTTAACATTCGTGGAATGAGCTAAAGGAGCTCAACAAGTAACCTCATTCATAAATGCATGCCTAATGCAATAACTTAACCTTTATAACTTAAAAATACTTTACGTTTTCCTTGCTTAAGACTTTCATTTCATTGCATAAAATTTTCTTTCACATAAAACTTTGTCTTTCGTTACCTTGAAATATTCTTAGGCGCAAACTCATTTGGTGACACATTGTTCTAATCAGGGTCGCAGTGGGCCTTGTTATTTGGAACCTGATGAACATTTTGCCCGAAGGCCCATTTCCTTTCATTTTCCCGAAGGCCCATTTTCTTGAACATTAACATTAGCCGCAAGCAGCACATTGTCGGAACGCCGGTCCCCCGCGCCCATTTCTCACTCACTCCAGCATCATAGAACAATGTGCACCTATTTTTTTGAAAAATATATTAATACTAAATCTTAAAACTCGACTTTAATTTGTCTTTGTATGCTTGTGAAATGCCATGAACATAAATTAACATGATTCATGAACTTAAGTAATGCAACTTTAGTGAATACGCGAATAAACATAAGCACATAATATAATAATTCATTACATAACCTGGATTAATTTAAGAAATAAATCATAATTTAAGTAATTAGAGAAAAAACTTATCTTCAATTAATTAGGGAAAACCATACTTTCAGTTAGTTAGGGAAAAACTCTATATTCAATTACTCAAACCTATCTAAGGAAAATCCATACATTCAGTTAGTTAAGGAAAAACCCTACATTCAATTATTCAACCTCTTTAGAGGAAAGTCATATGTTCAGTTAGTTAGGGGAATACTCTACATTCATTTAATTAGTGAAACTCTGGGTTCCAACATATTTGGTAAAACACACTGTATTCAATTAACGATTACATTCAATTAGTTAGGGGAAGAACATAAGTCAATTTACTTAGGCAAAGACCCCACAATCAACTATTAGGGAAAGACCCTACATTCAATTAGCTAGGGGAAAACACTACATTCAATTAGTTATAGAAGCCTTCATTCAACTAATTAAGGAAAATATATTCAAATTATTTAGGGAAAACTCCTACATTCAGTTAGTAGGGAAAATCCTACAATTAATCATTCAAACCTATCCAGGAAAAGATCTACAATTAATCTGGAAAAACCTTTGTAGAAAGCTCAACATTCAATTAGTTAGAAAAAACTACATTCAGTTAATAGGGAAAACTCTATATTCAATAATTCACACTTATTTAGGGAAAGGCCTATGTTCAGTTAATTAGGAAAAACCCCACATTCAATTAATAAAGGAAAACCCTACCTTTTAATTAACAAAGAAAGACCATACATTCAAACAATCAAAAATAGTTGGCGACAAGCCAATTTATCACATTAACACATAAAATTCTTATCACATAAAACGGCAAGCCAATTTATCACCTCAACACATATATTCTTATCATATAAAGCGGCAAGTCAATTTATCACATCAATACATAAATTCTTATCACATAAGGGTGTCAACTCTTGTAGTCAATATGATAAGGCGACAAACATTGTAATATATTAGGATAAGGAGACCATTTCAAAATTAGCATAATAAAAAATATGTGACAGTGATATAAATTAAACCAAATCTACATGAAAACTAAGGAGATTACTTGCCTGACTAACTTATGGATAATAAATTCTTCTCAGACCTATATCGAATCAACCGTGTTGAGGAAATTACTTTTCTTTCTTCTTTTCTCTCTCTTTTTCTTTTGGCCGACTTCTCTTCTAATTTCTACCGTCTCTCTCTCTCTCTCTCTCTCTCGTTCTTCTGTCTTCTATTTATATTATGTATTATATGTTCTCTGTTTATGTTTTACGTGTCTGATGTCCGTGTTTTAATCTACTCCCAATTAGACTGAACTTTGGGTACATAGGCTTATTACTAACTTACTAATAATGTGGACCTGATTTAATACTCTAAACTAATTAAAAGTCCAATTATTCGTTACAAGGCCAAATTAAATAATTAACCAATCAAATTTAAAAGACTTTTTTATTATCTGTAATTTAACAAATTAACTATCTAGTAAAATTATTAATACATTCTCCATTATTATTGCATAAAATAAACAAATAACATGATTAATAAAATTCTTATTAAGGCATAAAAATTCGGGTCGTTGCGCAACATTTTTTTATTTTTTTGGTAAAAATATGCTAGAAAAAATATTAAATGTTTATTATGATGTTTTATATTCGTAACTACATAAGACAAGTTTTAAACCAAATGTTGTAAGCGAACTAGAACTTTGATTCCTCTATAATCTAATAGTATAAGACATTTTAATATTTTTATAATATTAAGTACAAAACTTAATTGAATATTAACTCCAAGTCTTTTTTTTCTTTTCTCTCGTTTTTTAACTGAAATTGATAAACCATGTTAAAAAAATAAAAAATTATCAAAAGATAAACAAACAGTTCCCGTTAAAACTGGAATTGTGGAGGAACCGGGTTCCAAACTAGAACTGAAACAGTGAGGCAATGATTCTAGTTCTGGTTCCTCCAAAATGAGGAACTAAAACTAGCGGTTCCAGAACCGTGGCCACCCCTAATATGATGCGAGAAAATATGTTTTATGATATGTGTCTCCTGTGGTATAGCTCTGTAAAAAAGAATATTGTCATCTGCAAAAAAAAGGTGTGAAACAAATGGGGCATTACTTGTTTCTTTAAATACATGGATTTCTCCACATCTCTCGGCCTCTCTGATAAGGTGAGAAAAACCTTATGTGCATAGAAAGGTGAAAGTGGGTCCCCCTGCCGTACACCTCTCTCAGGGAAAAAATATTCTGAAAGGGAACCATATACAAAGATAGAATAAGATATAGAGCTACACAATGCATAATAAGATCAACCCAGTGTTGATGAAAGCCAAGTATGCCCAAAATTTGATTAAAAAACTCCATTCGACCGTCATATGCTTTACTCATATCTAGTTTTAAAGCACAATAACGTGTGCTGCTTTTTGGTTGATAATACTAGATAAATGTGTGTTTTGGGTTGAGCTACTTAATTCCATATTTTCCTACCTCACCTCTAGCGCACTTACAAGTTATGAAAGTCCTATTGATCCTTGTGTTATAATTACATACATTAGTGGAGATTAGTGTGACAGACACGCCTGTGGAATTGTGGAAGTATTTAAATTATGTATAAAAATAAAGAGGATCATTTGGAAAGTACTTGATTGTGTGAACTTATCTGGACAGTGAAAATAGAGTTGAGAAATTGATTGTACACACACAAGATCACATGATTGAGGTGAAATTTAAGTGCTTGATTGTCAGTGAAACAATGTTGCATTTATGTGAATTCACTAAGTTATGAATTTTTGTAATCTACGTAAGGAATTAGGTTGTTGGAATCAGTTAGTTTACTTGAGGACAAGCAATATTCTAAGTTTGGGGGTATTTGTTAAGTTCATTTTTATACCATTGAATTGGGCATCCTAGACTAGAGGATTGTATTATTTTTTAGTACTTTGAGTCATTTTTATTGTATTTTATGGGTTTTAGGTGTTTATTTCTTTTGTTTCGGTCGTTTAAGTGAACAAATTCATGTTGAGGGCTAATTATATTGAGTCTAGAGTCATAGTAATGAGTCGTGTGTCAAAAAAAGCATGGGCGATCAAACAATGGGGGAACAATTTCAAGAAATGTCTAAACGCGTCAGGAATTTCCAGTACTGGTAGAGTTTAGTATTTGGACCATAAAATTCTCTATAAAATTGATATTGAACTGATTCAAGTTGCTATGGAAATCTAAAAGATAGGGCTACAACTCTTATGAGACTCTATAAGCAAATTTAGAAGTTAAGATGGCACTGCAACGCCATAAACTGAGCGGTACAACGCCCCACCCGAAATCTGGGCAGGTTGGTTTTCGAAACGGCGTTGCAGTGCCTTTTCTTGTTGCCGCAAGCCACAACAGAAAAAACTAGGAGAAACTCATTTTCAGATCTTAGACGAGGGGGGACTATAAATAGACAACTTGGGACGTGAACAAACACAAATAAGACACAAGGAAATAGTTGGGGAAGAAGATTGAAGACATCTATCATCTAGAAATAGATAAGGTTTTTATTTAATCTCTTGAATTCCTTCTTTGTTGCTTCTTGTCTATCATTTGAGATATACTATTAATTTGTTATGGATCTTTATATTTTCATCTGAGCTAGATTCTACAATTCTAAATGTTGATGTAACCAAAGTTTGAACCTATGTTTTGAAATTGTAGTTTGTTGATTTGAATACTATTTGATTTATTTGTGCTATTTTACATCTAAATTACACGATCAATAATTTAGATTGTTTGGTGTATTTGATTTTACACTTGAGAGAGGTAATTGAATACATGGCATAAAATAGCATAACTTAGGATCTCATAGAACTGACAAGTTTATGAACTCTTTGAAGCCATTCCATGAGATTCATTGATCTTACTAAGATTTTATTTTGTGATCTCTATAGGGATATTAAAATCAAGATTAAATTTTAGAATCACTTGGCACGAGAGAGAGAGAGAGAGAGAGAGAGAGAGAGAGAGAGCTTATAAATTGGTAATTTGTCAATGATAGACTAGATTGATATCATAAGAGAAAACTAGGTGAATCAAACCTCTAGAATTCATTCTCTCGTGGATTTAGATGTTTATATTTAAATTAATTACATCTAGTTGTTGTTAGATATATATAAATTAAGAAATCCATCTACTATTGAGCAGTCCAATATAGCATACATAGTTTATACTTGATACTTACACACGCATTCTATGTGGATATGACAATCCTAGTCATTACACTATATTAAAACTTGACAACCTTTCACTTGCGGTAGATTAGATGAGTGTTTTCACGCCTAACAAGTTTTTGGCGCCATTTCCGGGGAATGTATTTTGTGTGATATCAAGGTTGATTACCTAGTTGTAATTTGACTATTTTACATGCTTTATTTTTGTTTTTATATTTATATAATCTTAATTTTGTTTAATTTTTTTTTGAAGCCACATTGTTGGATGAAACCATAATGTATGCATATAATTGGCCAACTGATAATGCTATGGACATTTTTGAAAGTCAAAGAGTGAACATATTTGTTCTTCCAAACACACAAATCGAGTAGCATCATTGCATGTGGGATTACCATGGGCAATATGACACTCAATTAAAGAATAACCAAAGATTGCAAGTTCACCTAAATGATTTATGACAAGGTTTGCATAACAATACTTGGGATGAACCTTGTTATCCACCTTAAGAAAATGTGTAGGCCAAGGATATTGTAAATCATGAAATCACTTATCAGCCACAAGAACAATTGTCTAACTTGGAAGATATACTTTATAATTTTTTCAGCCGACTGTGAGACAAGAAAACAATAAGTCGAGATAAAATGTCCGTCCGAGTAGGAGGAAATTCTTGCTCAGTTTATTATAGAGCGTACGTCAAGATAATAGGAGATTGAGGATAGAATAATACAAACCGAGACAAGATCTCAAAAAATTGAGATTAAATGTCAATATATATCAACATCACTTCAACAAATGATTGACCAAATTAATGATGAAGTGTTGTCATCATTAATGGGACCTAGAGAAGTAGAAAATCATGAACATGAATTACCCATTCTAAAAAAGGTGGACGTTCTTAAAAATTTGGAGGAGACTTTTGAAGAGCGCAATCTGATCTTACAAGAGGAGACACGTAAAACATTCTCATGGAGTATTTATATCTCTCACTTAATTGAAAATCCTCTTTTTAATTAAAAAAATGTGTGCAATCTAGATGTAAGCTTTAATCCAATTTTATCAAATTTGAAAAAACATACAATAGATGGAACAATGCTTGATAATGGTGATCAATTCACATGTTTTACAGATTTCTTGATACTTAATATGAGTAAAGATAGAAATATCTTTACTATGATTGAAAAACCATTTTTCATCGTTAAGAACAAAATTTTTGATTTCCAAAAGACCTTCAAAGTGATCCTAAATTATTTACGTTTTACAAACACTTAAGGATCCCATATACTATTGGAAAATAAAAAGGCGTGGCAATATCGATACTTATTTTCAGATCCAAGATGAGTAAAACAAAAGTTTGGCTAAAGACTTTAAACTTAGCACTTCTTGGGAGGCAACCCAAGCCTTTTTTACTTGCATTCATAGTTTGATTAGTTTGTATGATTTTGTTTTATTAGGATTAGTCGTGTTATATCTCACCCTAACCCTCATTTCATGCTCATTATGTATTAATCTTGATGAATATCCTTGCGAAAGTTACATGTCCGCGTCCAAAATAGACCTCAGCTAAAAAAATTGCCAAACCTGATGGTGGCGCTTCAACGCCCAACTTGGAGCGCTGCAACACTACACCCGAGTTGGGCATAATAAGTTGGCTCCCCCTCAGTTTTCAGAAAACAAACTCCCCCTCCCCAACTTGTCCTCTCTTGCGCCAAACATACACACATCATCACACCACCATATCATTTTTGTTTCTTCCATTTTTAAGGGGGGGGGCTCCCAAGCATTCCACACCCCCATTCCCTCTTATACACTATAATTGGTAAGCGTGGCTCAACTCATGCTCTCCCCCATAGCTTCAACCATTGGATGCATTATGCCCCTTTAATTTTGAATCAGGTGTACATTGATTGATGAATAATGCTTAAATATGTGAATTGTATATGTTAGAACTAGGATTGGTATTGAATTTTGGGCATGAATTGATATATAAATTGCATATACATCCTTTGATTTGATCTATGCCCACCATATGTTTGATAAAATGCCTCAATGTGAAATTTAACACTTTTGCATGCCCTTCTTGGTTTAATTGTTCAAAGTTCACATGTTGATCACACTTATACACCATTGATGTCTCTCTAGTGGACTTCACATGATATTATGGTATTTTACCCCATTACTCGTTTCCACGTGTTTGGTTTTGTTTTGACAGGTTGATATCATGTCTTCTAAATCGTGGAAAGGTAAGAAAAATGCTATCGATGCTATTGCGCGCTATTGGTTAGACTTGTTGCTCCTCTTCCATCATACGATACTAATGAGAAATTGCAATTTTTCATTGAGGACAATGGTCATATTATGTTTGGGGGAGTGGTAATATATTTGTGCATTTACAACCCTACTTTCTTCGTTCTTGAGTTGTTGAGTCAAAAAAAAAAAACATGCCATATGTCATTGCTTTGAGTCGTGTCATAGGTATTTAATGGTGTAATGATTGTGAAATTACATAACTGCGTGAATTCACTTAATATGAAGTTTGTCTATCGAAAGAGCATGTGATTGAGCTTTGATTTGTGACTATTTTATTTGCACACCAGTCTTTTGATTAACAATTTGCGTAATTAATTGCTAACTGAATGATCCCACGGGACTCTATAATATGTCTGAACATCAGTCGAGGCAAAATCCTAGGTGATGTGACATTGCGGAAATGATTTTGGCCATTTTTGGACAACTAGAGCCTATATTGCCTGCCTATGCATTGATTTTATCCCTAGTGTCCCCTTTTGAGCTCATTGAAATTCTTTTCTTGGACAATTTATACAATCCGAGCTTTACATGGATATTATTTGAAAGATACCCCTCATTCATACACACAATTTTCTAGGATGATGTCTTGGGAGTTGAAGATTAATATGCTATGAATGGGTAAATATCGATGGAGTTTGTGAAATTGTCTAAGTAACGAGGATGTGAATACCCCATATATTTATGCAAATGATCAAGTTTGGGGGTTTGTTCTAAAAAACGAGATGAAGAAAAAGTTCATAAAGCTTATGAATAATGGAATGACTAAAGCTTACATTGAGATTGATCGTTAGGTGTTGCTTTTTGGTTGATAATACTAAATAAATGTGTGGTTTGGGCGACTTAAGCTACTTAATTTCATATTTTCCTACCTTACAGCGGGCTCGCATTACAAGTTTTGAAAGTCCTATTGATCCTTGTATTGTAATCACCTACATTAGTGAAGATTAGTGTGAAAAGCACACCTATGGAGTCCGAGAAGTATTTAAATTCTGTATAAAAAAAAGGATCATTTGGAAGGTATAATGATTGTGTGAACTTATCTGGATAGTGAAAATAGAGTTGAAAAATTGATTATACACACAGAAGATCACATGATTGGGGTGAAATTTATGTGCTTGATTGATAGTGAAACAACATTGCATTTATGTGAATTCACTAGGTTATGAGTTTTTTCAATCTACATGAGGAATTAGGTTATTGGTGTTATATGTAAACTCAAAGCAATGTTAGTTCTTTTGTTGGAGTCAGTTAGCTTTGCTTAAGGACAGGCAATATTCTGAGCTTGGGGGTATTTGTTAAGTTGATTTTGTACCATTGAATTGGGCATCCTAGACTAGAGTTTCGTATTATCTTGGAGTACTTTGAGTCGCTTTTATTGTATTTTATAGATTTTAGGTGATTATTTTCATTGTTTCGGTCATTTTAGTGAACAAATTCATGTTGAGAGCTAATTATACTGAGTTTAGAGTCATAGTAATGAGTCACGTGTTAGAAAAAGTACGGACGACCAAACAACGGGGGAATTATTTCAAGAAATGTCCAAACGTGTTAGGATTTTTAGCAAAAGCACAGTTTAGTATTTGGATCATAACATTTTCTAAAAAATTGATATTGAGCAGATTCAAGTCGCTATGGAAAGCTAAGATGTAGGGCTACAACTCTTATAAAGACTCTATAAGTAAATTCAAAAGTTTGGATGGCACTGCAGCGCCATAAATTGAGCACTGCAGTGATACTCCCGAAATCCGGGCAGGTTGGTTTTCGAAACGGCGCTGCAACGCCCATTTCTTAGTGTCGTAGTGCCATGGGGCGAACAAAACTAGGAAAAACTCATTTTTAGATCTTAGACGAGGGGGAGTATAAATAGATATCTTGGGGCGTGAAATTAGGGATCTTGAACACCTGGGGGAAGAAAACAAACACTAACAAGACACAAGGAAAGAGTTGGGGAAGAAGATGGAAGACATCTATCATCTAGAAATAGATAAGATTCTTCGTCAATCTCTTGAATTCCTTCTTTGTTACTTCTTGTCTATCATTTGAGATGTACTATTATTTTGTTATTGATCTTTGTATTTTCATCATGAGTTGGATTCTACAACTCTAGAGGTTGATGTGACCAAAATTTGAACCTATGTTTTGAGATTATAGTTTATCGATTTTCATACTATTTGATTTATTTGTGCTATTGGATTGATTGCATCTAATTCACCTGATCAATAATATAAATTTTTAGTGTATTTTATTTTAGACTTGGGAGAAGTAATTGAATACATGGCCATAGAATAGCATAACTTAGGATCTCAAAGAACTGAGAAGTTTATGAACAACTTGAAGCCATTCCATGAGATTCATTGACCATGTTAAGATTTTAATTTGTGATCTCTATATGGGTGTTGGAATCAAGATTGAAATTTAGAATCATTCGGCACTCGAGAGAGGGAGTGATTACCGTAGGAACCTTTGACTTATAAATTGGTAATTTGTCAATGATAAACTAGATTGATAACATAGGAGAAAACTAGGTGACTCAAACCTCCAGAATTTATTCTCTCGTAGATTTAGATGTTTATATTTTAATTAATTACATTTAGTTATTGTTGGATATAGATAAATAAAGAAATCCATCTACTATTGATTAGTTAAATATAACATATGTTGTTTATATTTGGTACTTACACATGCATTCCTTGTGGATACAAAAACCCTACTCATTACACTATATTAAAACTTGACAACCGTGCACTTGTTGTAGATTAGGTGAGTGTTTTCACGCCTAACATATGTGTCAGCATTTTTCGTGTTTTTTGTTGTTCATCTGTAGGAATTCATTTATAGAAGTGTGTTCTATCCCATGGGGAGGGGGGCCTTTCTTTAAAAAGGCGGGAGTGTGAGCATAGCTAAGAAGAGATTGGGTGGATGGAAGTGGATGAATGTGCCTCGCTATCTGGGGGAGTGGGCAAGGCTGCCCAACTACCCCCTAGAGTGGGCAAGGGCAACCCCTGCTCCCTGGTGAGTGGGCAAGGGTGCTTTCCAAGGCTTGGGGGTAAGGGCACGTAGCTTTCGAGGGCGCCGGTGAGGGCCTTTCCCCAGCCTGGAGGGTGCGATGCTCTGATGTTGGATGAGACTTGTTTTATGGTTCGTTCTTCCATTTTCTTTTTGTATTTTTTGAGTTATACTTCGCATCCTATTCGTCCCGGGTGAGATTAACTTTTCTAGGTAGGTATTTTAAATGTAGGGGTCTGACTTAGCCTTCCGAATGCAAATTTTCTGAAAGGCATGCATGGTTCATCTTGTGGAAGCAAATGTGCTTATTTGTAGTTTCTCTAGTGGAGAACATTCAGTTTGTTTTGAGAATTGTGACGATCTCCCAAAACACGGGAAGGGTGACTTACCTTTAGAATGTGTAGCTTCACTATATGTGAGTATTTAATTGGAGAATGCCTCACTTCGAGGTATATGGCTACCTCACGGACCAAAGTGTAGGAAGGGTGACTTTGTCTTCTGGAGCGCGAAGCTTCTCTAGAGGGGCGTGTTATCTCACGGATTGTGGAGCTACTCTTGAGGACTTTGTCTGCCTCACGGAGCGTGAAGCTACACTAGAGAGGTGTGTTGCCTCATAGAGAGCGGAGCTACTCTCGAGGACTTTGTCCACCTCATGGGGAGTGAAGATTCTCTAGAGGGGTGTGTTTTCTCACAGAGTGCATAGCTACTCTCGAGGATTTTTTTCTACCTCGCGGAGAGATTTGCTTCTCTAGAGGGGCATATATTTAGTTCTTGCAGTGTGCGCGAGTCTGAGGCTGCAAGGTGGAGAACGCATTATTTTCATTAACGAGTACCAACACACTTGTAGTTAAGAAAAAATGGCGAGAGCAAACTTTCATTATCACAAACTAAGTATTCAATAAAAATGCAACATAGTTACTCGGCTCGTGGGCTGAAAAAATGGGCGGATTCTTGTCATCTTTCTTAGAGCCATTTTTTCATTGAAAACTACAAGCAATGAAATGAACTAAATAATAAAACAAAACAATAGATCCCCCTGAGGGGAAAAGGCAAAAATTCTCCATTAGTGACTTAGGGAGATTGGCGAGTTCCACAGCTCCTATTGCTGATGGGATTTATAGTGATCTTCTCTGAGGAACTCACCTCAATTCAATGTGTCCAGAAATTATATTGATGACTCCGGTCCATATGAGTATTCAGTCTTTCTTTAGTGAGCGGCTGGGGGGCTGTGGATCCTAGTGGAGTTCGTCTTCCTCTTGCCCAGGGTCTTTGCGCAACATGCTTTGATCCACACAATAATTCAAGTAGCCTCCCTGAATAAACCTTTCAATTTCTTTCTTTATATGGAAATGATTTTCAGTAGTATGGCCTTTGTCACGGTGGAAATGATAATATTGATCGGAATTAAGTCGTGCGGGACTGTCTATGCTCTTCTTGGGATGTTATATGATTCTCTCATTCTGAGCGGCAATCAACACTTCAACCATGGGCAGGTTTTGGGGAGTTAAGTGTTGCTCTTAGCTCTTCCTCCTGCGTTCTCTTTAGTCACTTTTCATGGGCGGATTCTTGTCATCTTTCCTAGATTTTGCTTGCCACTGGGTTTAGGCTTAGTGGCCTTTTCTACTCGGATTTGCTTTTTGTCAGGACTCAACAATTCATCCACAGAGGGGGTAGACTTTCCTGCCAGTGACTCCTTCAAGCGCCCCTGGTGAAGGTTCTTCCATAGGATTCCAGCCAATGTCTCATGTTAGAAGTCAACAACTTCATTGACAATTTCCACAAATCGCCTCATGTAATCACGCATGGTTCTCATTACTTTTGTTTGAGCTGGAACAAGTACACAATGGTCTTGGGGTACTTCATGGTGATGGAGAATTGTTGTGTAAAACTCTCTATGAGCTTGTCCATCCTAGTGATGGATCCGATCGGGAGTTGATTGAACCAAGTCAAAACATGCTTGGTAATTGTAGTTCGGAATCTTTTGCAGTAGGATGCATCCGTCATGTCATAGAGGTTCGATTTTGCATAGTACTTGTCCAAATGTTCATCTAGATCTGCGATTCTGTCATACTCGAGGAGGTTTGAGGTCTTGATGTTTGATGGGAGGGGCTCGACCAAGATGGCTGAAACATGTGACTTCTCCTCATTGTTATGGTGGCTCGCGAGTTGGCTTAGCTGGCATGTACTACTTTTGACTCTTACGTCGATGCATAAGTGTGACCTTGCAAGTGTTAATGTCTGTTCCTGACTTCTGTTCCGACGAGTCTGGTATTCTTGATTCTCTCCCCATCCTTCATTTCTTCTATCTTCTCCTTCCCTCCCAAGTCGGGGTTTCAAGGGGGGATGGAGCTCGCGGAGGTCTCCCAGTAGCCTCTGTCGCAGCTTGATGCATTAGAGCATTCCTGGCGGCTTTTTCAAGTATGGCTTGGATGGCTTCTCACATCAAGCGAATTACTTTGGGGGTAGGAGCCCCTCTGAATGGAGAGGGCGGTCCTTTTCTGGAGGAGGATGGTAGTCCTCCCGTCTTTCATGTAGTCTCTCTTCCTACTGGTTCCCTGCTCTGGGATTAGCGACTTGAGAGTTGGCTTCACGAGCTCGTGGATATTGTCTGCATCTTTATGTCTTGCAGTTCCTACGGATGGTGCCAAAATGATGCTGCTTAAAATCCACAGACCACTCCAAGTTAAGGTTTCTAATTAATCGGTCTAACTTCTTCTCCGAAGCTGGTAAAATCTTCGTACGGGATTTTCCTGCGACACTAATGTTCGACCACTAAATAACCAAATTAATCTGGCAACGCTCACAAGAGTACGAGATCAATAGTAGGGTAGTAAGTTGACCAAAGTCGTCTTTCAAGGAAGACTTAGTCAGTGAGTAATTAGTGTGTGTCACAATAAATAGAAAATAAATCCTAAACACTCTAATGAAATTTTGGGATTTTAATTATCTAAAAAAATAAGTAACAGACCAATTAAAACTAAGCGCAATTCAGACCAGTGAGATGTATATGGAGAAAAACATCTAGGATTTCAGAATCGTCTCATCAAATTCCCAAGCAGAATATCAATATCATGAAATTAAACAATCAATAAAACATATATAAACTAAGCCTAAATCTAATAACTCTCGTATTCACAGACTAAGTCTAGATAGATTCGATTTACCCAATTAATTAATCATGTTAGATAATACATTGCAATCATCAATTAGTTAATGTTTATAGATGGAATCATCAATTCAAATGAAATGAAGAAAACATTCAGAAACATCATCATGCAAAAATAGTAATCACCAAGCAATTGAAATCAGATACGAAAGACGAAGAAATAATACGATTTGATATAGCCGCAAAATATCTCCGGTGGAAGAACAAACAATTAGATATAGAGAAAAACAATGAAAAAAAAGGTATAAAAGTGCTAAATAATAAAAAGTGTATGAAAATATGGACCCCCAAGTCTTATTTACAAGCCTAAAATCCTAAACAAGGTGGGAGAATCCAAAAAGGAAAGAAAAATCACGAAAATTAGACAAAAAGACATCTCGCGCGACCACACGCTTTGAAATAGGTTGAAACTCGTGCGCCCTTAGCGCGACCATGCACAAACATGCCACGATTGACAAACGTAATCGCGCGCACGACTGCAAAAACTGACTGCCAGTCGTGTACCATCGCTCGACCTCAAAAGTTCAGAATTTGGATTTGGTGTCTTCTCATGAATTGTAGCTCTATCTCTTAGATTTCAACAAGTGCTTGAAAGACCTCAATATCAATTTTTAGGGAGAGTTATGGCCAAAATACTAAGATATGTCATTTTCAAAATTTCATGACATTGTTTCCACTTGCACATGATTTTAACCCATCCAAACGTCTTGATTTGTAATTAGCAGAAATCGACAATGTATAACTTTCTCTTATTTTTCCAATGGCATAAGAACCAGGTCAATTAGACTTCAGATGTAAAAGTTATACTCAAACTGTCATTGCTGTGCGAAATTGTTTTTTGACGTTTTTTGCCCCAAAACTTGTTTAATCCACCAATACCTAGAAAAACAATAATATAAAACAACATTATACTAAAACATGCAATATGAAAATAAAACACACCAAACTATGCACAAATTATTACATAAAACACACCAAAAAATATGCAAAACAACCAACAAATGTTAGATGGGTCCTGAGGCTGGGTTTGTCCTAGAAAGGCCCCTCTCGACACTCAAGCCAATACAAGTTAGAGAGAAATCCAAAGCAAAGAACAACATTTGAGAGAAAAGAATTCAGAATACTTGCAAACAACAAGGTATGACATCTTTTATACCTGGGCTGAAGGGCGGCCGCATGGGCTCGTAGGATAAAGTGGGCGTACGGGTCGTGTGGGGCTGAATAAATTATATCTGCAATCCATTAATAATTAATAATATTAGATAATTAATTAAGTAATTTCATAATTAAGTAATGCATAAAATAGTAAAAATAATAACAATTGAGAAAAGTCAAATTTGTCCCAAAACTGTTGAACTTTGGACTTACATGATTATCATAGTTGAGAGTCCAAAAATCGATCATATTCCAATTACCATGATTAATGAAAATTAAGTTTTGAATATTCGGTCTATGAATTACGTAAAATATTAAAATTCATCACACATAAGCGTTTAACCATGATTAGATTTTACTAGTGAGGGTTTGTTGGAGGCTCTATAATATTACTCTTATTAGAAGCTCATTGCCTCCAATGTTGGACACAACTAGGAGCTCTTAGAGCACCCACAATGGTATGTTGAAGTTCATGTTTTTTTTTGCCTCAACAGTGCCTCATCAATTATGAACAGTCTATCATCTCCTACTAGCCACAATGGTTTGCTCAAGTTCATGATTTAAAATGAGTCCCACAATTTATCTCCTATCCACAAATCATTTCTGGTGATTTATTGAACATGCTCAACATCTTGAACGAAAATCAAGAATATGAAATATATTGAACATGAATTACACCATTGTGGGTGATCTTAGAACCATCCTCCTCAATTCCGTAAAATTTTAAATTGAACTATATATAATACTAACTTTCAATAAAAATTTATCTAAATAGTTTAGGATAATTACAAAATCCTCTGTGAAAGAATTGAAGGGTCCAATTCTAAAGACAGTCAGTGTACAGTAAAAAGTGTTACCAACACTTTTGAAAATACAGCGAAAGACTTAAACAAAAACACAATTTCACAATATATAAAATAAACACAGATTATAAGATCAACGAGAAGAAGTTAAATTTTTTGTACAAGTATAAAAAATACTTGTACGATGTTCATTAGAACAAAAACTCTTTAATGGATGATGTTGTTTACAAGATACAAAATACTTAACAAACAATGAGACTAGAAGAACAACTCCCCTTGTGTCTCAAAAAGAACTAACACTCCATCAAAAGTATGAGAATACACATTAGTGCACTTAAAATTCACGTTCTACACTAGATCCTGTCTCACACAAACTCACAGCTCTCGAGTTCAAGAAATGATGTCAACAATGTCACCAATACTCTTGATATCACTGAAATTCTGCAGATTTACATGTAGGAAAAACTGGAAGATTGAACTCTTAATCTCTAAATTTGTACAGATCTGTGATGTAGTCTTGTCCTTAAATAGGTATCTCCAAGTTCCTTGGGAAAAACTTCCTGCAAGAGATAAGAGAAAAACTACCTGCAAAGATTAAGGAATAAACTATCTATCCACTACACAATAACTTCCCACAAGTTAAAAAATAATAACTGAACAATAACTTTTATAATAACTCCTAATCCAAACTGAAAAATTAACTGTGATAATGTATCCAGAAATCTAGAAAAATTCGAAAGTTTATAATGTTTGAAAAATTCAAACATTAACAATCTCCCCATTTTTTACAGATTTCTGGACAAAACCTGCACAAAAACACAGTTAATCTTTCCCCCTGAATTCAAGCCACAATCAAGAGGATAACAAGTGAAACATAACAAGTAGAAACATATATTCGTAGAAAACATCTTAAAAAAAAGCAACTAACCTGAGAGCATATAACCTAAGTAAAAAATACTAAAATACATTAAGCATACTACTATCAGTGCAAACTAACCATAACAAGTCCATACAAACAACACATGTCCAGAATTACAAAACAAACACCAAAAACCAAGGCAACCATAGTATCAGCAAACAGACAATCAATCAGTAGAAATGATGCTTCAAATGTCGTCAGCATTGTCTGAATCACTTCCTGCATCACCACTTCCTGTTCCAGCTTCATCTCTAGTCACTGTTTTTGTGCTACTACCTACTCCCCCTTTTTGTACAGAAATTAGCCTCCTAGTTTCATCCCACTGATGAATCCAATACTCAATCTGAGAAACAATATACTTCTCTTGTCTGATCAGATAATTCAAGATTGGTTCATTCACTAGAGAAGAAGAACTTGTTTCATCAACAGTGTCCCCATTCCTGGGAGGAAGATCAATAAGCCTACGATCCTTGAGTAAATGTGGTCAAATTCTGATTGTAGTGGCTATTGGTGTAAGCTTTTCCATATTTTTCTTGACAAATCCTTGTTTCTCCAAGATGGAGTAGATGAGAGATGGAAAAGGAAGACTAATATCCTATACCCTTTCAGCATATGATGAAATTATACCACAAATATGAGCTCCAAAATTGATTATGTGTTTCAAACCAACCTTATACAAAAAGATTGCCTGTTCCTTAGTGACAACAACATTATTTGTTGTAGGCAACCAATTTGCAATAGCAATTTTGTGAAGCACATCATATTTTGAGGTAATTTGGGCTGAATACAATTTCTTGCCAGGAGCAGGCCACTCAGTTACATGATTTCCAATTAATTCTCGTACCACAATACTATCAGTAACATCAAATCTTTCCTCATCTATATTTTCAGTTTCTAAAAACTCATTGACAATATGAGGAGTAAACTGATAAACCTTCTTCCTAAGGAAAATATGTCCATACTTAACTGAATTTGGACTGAAAGAGTCTATCAAAAGATTGCAGTAAAACTCTTTAATAACTCTATCAATATAGGCTCGTGCATAGGTCACTACTTTAAAGATATTCATCTCTTTAAGATATCCAAGAATGTTATTAGCATCAAATTCCTCCATATGGATTGTCTTATCTTGATACCCTTTGTTTCAATGGTTCCCCTTCTCTCACGTATCATGTCTTTTCAGATCGGCAACAAACATGGCCTCCCATTTCTTATGAGACGGCAAACAAAAAACTTCTTTTTATCCGTCCGTGGCTGAGGAAGAAGGTATTGGATTGCGCGAAGAGTTTGAGGCCCGGTAAAGGGCCCTTTTTAGTAACAAATGAACAAAAGGTAGGACCAAATGAGTAGCATAAACAAAGATGGATTTGTGAATGAGAAATACAAGTTTCCTATTTTCATAGGAATCAATGGGAGGTCTCTAAGAGGAATAGAAAGATAAAGACAATTTCCTTTCTATGTCTATGGGGGGTAAGAGAAAAACAAGTAAACTTGAACTAGATTATATATATTTATTGGAAGCCTTTTTCAGATATAAAATCCCTAGAATATGACTTAGAAGCATTAATACCTGAATCAGTTGGCTCAGCACGTCCTTCAGCAAATTCAGAGTCCATTTCTAAATCAATAGGAGAAGAAGGTATTTGTGATGTAGCACCCTCATTCATCTGAGACTGGTCTTGCCTTGATTTTGTCCTACGCTCACCCAAGCAAGGAGTGTTTCTTCATCTGTCTCAGTATCTTCTTCACCAACAGAATGTGTTGGAATTGGAGTTGGCTCCCTAACAGGACTTGAAAGAGGAACAACCTTTGTATCCATAGCTTGAAGGTCAGACGATGTCATGATGTTGGCATCATTTTCCTCAGTATTTGAAGGAGGAACTGCCTCTGTACCCATAGCTGGAAGGTCAGGTGATGCCACGATTTTGGCATCATCTTTCCCAATATTCTCTTCCTGAATCATTGGTTCTTGAACATTCACCTGAGATTCTGTGGAAACTCTAATATTAGCATCAGCAACACCAGTGGAACTTGATTCCTTTGATTTCTTATTAGGTCGAATATCTCCTGGACGAACATGTCCCAATCCTTTTCTCCTTCTTGAATATCGAGTAAAAGGTTTGATCAGAGGACCAAAAACCTCCCTGAGATCGCTTAAATCGGGGGGATTTTCAACATCCACATGATTTTCTTCTTCCCCAGGAATTTCAAACCCTAGGGGTTGTGGAGCTTCAAGAATTTGGACAATATTGGGTGAAAGTGAACCTGGGTCTGTAGTTGGTGAAGTTTTCTTTGCATGTCCACTTGATGAAGACTCTTTCTCTGTAGCATGAGCCCACTCAGAACGAATGTCTTGAGGATCAAAATCTGCCATGGACACGTTAGAAGAAACGGGAATCATAGATGAAGAAGTATAGGGAGAAGAGTTTGAGGTATGTGGGGTTTCTTGTTGAGATGTTGTGAGGTGGATTAGAAACGTCAAGAGGTGCACCCTCTTTTAGTTTTGAAAGAAGTTCAGAAATTTGTTCATCTTCTATAATAATAAAGGATATAAAATAGTATGGAAGAAAACTAAATTGAGGGATATACAAATAGTGAAATCAATTCGATATATGATATTTAAAGTGAAGCAAATAGCCATATAAAGTCCACTAAGTCCAGTTAATTACCCTACAAACACCACTAAACCGGCAGTTAAGAACAATTAAAGAACATGAAGAGAAAAATGATATAACCATCCGCTACTACTCAACATCAGTTTTTGCAGATTTGTTTTTAAAAAAATAAAGAAAACATATAACCTAGAAAAAAATGCCTGTCGAAATATATATAAGAAAACAAGAAAATCACATACAAGAATACTGTGTCATGTACAATGTTGCCATCATTTTCAAACATATTCTGTTTTTATTCAAACTCGGTTTACATATGTCACAAACAAATTTATTATTCACTCTCACTTGCACATATGAATTGCATGCATAAAAATAGTACAAAAAAACTTTTAGAAAGTCATAGTAATAAAGTTAAATTGTTTACACATCTGAAGAGCTAAAAAGTACAAATATGCCCAAGAAAAATGTAAGTTAACAGTGAGATAAATTATCTGTTTGCTGACTTTCTTTAGAATTTGAATTCAATAGAATTTCCTATAAAAGATGATACACCAGTACATGAAAAATCATAGATACATACATACTACATCAATTCAAGATGTTTACAAATTCTAAAAAGAAAAACAGATATATACATATATAATGTGTCACAATACGATGTAATACATGGCGCAACACATGCATCAAAGCACACACAAACCAAGAGATTTCCTTAGGCAAGAAAACCTCTCAAAATCCAAAGATTCAGTAAAAATATCTGCTAATTGATGTTCAGCGACAATGTGTTCAATACAAATCAATCTTTTCTCAACCAAGTCTCTTATGAAATGATGTCGGATATCAATGTGTTTAGTTCGTGAGTATTGAACTGATTTTTTGAAATATCAATGGCACTTAGATTGTCACAATACATGGTTAAGATCCCACTTGCAAAACCATAGTCATTCAACATTTGCCTCATCCACATTAACTGAGAACAACAAGTACCATCAACAACATATTCTGATTCAACAGTAGATAAAGACACGCAATTCTATTTTCTACTGAACCATGAAATAAGAATATTCCCAAGGAAAAAACATCCTTCAGAAGTAGTTTTTCTGTCTTCTAAATCACCAACTCAATCAGAATCACTATACCCTAATAGATTCATGTTTGTGTCTTTTGTATACCAAATAACTAAATCAGCAGAACCACTCACATATTTGATAATTCTTTTTACAGCATTAAAATGAGTGATTCTAGGCCCAACTTGATATCTAGCACAGACACACACACACACACAAAACATTAAGTCAGGTCGACTTGCAGTAAGGTATAGAAGACTGCCAATCACGCTTTTGTATAGTGTGGGGTCAACAATGTTGGCGTCATTGTCCTTTGAAAGTTTCATACTTGAACTCATATGTGTTTTCATATGTTTGTTGCTTTCTAAACTACACTTATTCACAAGGGTTTTAGCATATTTACATTGTGAAATAAAGATCCCATTAGGCATCTGTTTTATTTGCAAACCTAGAAAGATGTTCACCCACAAGGCTCATCTCAAAAGTAGAGGACATTGACTTCACAAATTCTCTTTTAGAAAATCACTTGTTGACCCAAAAACAATGCCATCTACATACACATGATGTAACGACCCAATTTTATGAAATTAAAGTATTCTAAAATATTATAAAGAAAACACGAATTTATGAATTAAAGTGATGCCAATAATTATCAAAAAATTTATATAGAATTTTTTATTTCTTAAGAAAAAAAGTATAATACTAATACTAATAATAATAATAATATTACATCTTTCAAATTAAATATCCAACAATTGTTCCAAGCATAAACCGGAAAAAATTAAAGACATAAATCTAAAATTTAGTCCGATCATAATTATTTAAAATATAAATATAGCATGATTTATTCCACTATCCACAACATCATATCCTCAGCCGGACTCCTCAACCTGAAAGTCATGATAATAATAGGGGTGAGCTTCATCTCGCTCAGTAGGGATATATCTGTCAATATTTAATATAACATGAAAAGCATTCACACAATTACAACAATAAATTCATTAATTTCCTATTTTTCCTCTGACTGACCAGTTCCTGCATATAGCATTGCGGGTTCACCCCGAAGATACGTTTGATCTCGGACCCTTTTCTTAGCCCCTAGCTTATATGAATTTCTCTTGACAGATACTTGATGTAGAAAAATTGAACGACAAAAGTCCTAGTCCTCGATCCCCTCGTTTTCTATTATAGAGAATTTAGAAAGTTGTGAAAAAATATGTGGGTTAACCACGTATTTATAAGCTAATTTTTATTTTTATTTCTATATTTTTTTTAAATCCTAAATTAACCCCTAATATAACCCCTATAAACTAACCCCTAAACTAACCCCTAAAATAACTCCTAAATTAACCCCTATTGTTTTTCTTGTTATCACATTCTACTCTCCTTAAATAAAATTTCGTCCTCGAAATTCGATATCTTACCTGGAATTGAAAATTTTGGATATTTGATACGATTCTCCTCTTCACGCTCCCAAGTAGCTTCATTTCTGCCATGACGTCTCCACTGTATTTTGATCAAAGCAATATCCTTATTTCTCAAATGGTGAATCTTGCGTTCCAAAACAGCTTCTGGTGCTTCCTCATAAGTTAAATCATTGTTGATTGTCAGATCCTTATAATTCACGATGTGACTTGGATCATGAACGTACTTTCTTAGCATAGAGACGTGAAAAACATTGTGCACACTTGATAGACTCGGTGGTAATGCTAGCTGATAAGTTAAATCTCCAACTCGTGTAAGGATTTCAAATGGTCTGATATATCTCGGTTTTAACTTTCCTTTTTCGCCAAATCGAATAACACCTTTGATAGGAGCTACTTTGAGAAATATTTTTTCTCCTTCATCAAATTGTATATGTTTTCTCCGTCTATCAGCATACGACTTTTGTCTATCTTGAGCCATCTTGATTCGATCTTGTATCATAGTTATCTTCTCAACAGTTTGCCGAATTAATTCAGGCCCCAAAAATTTTCTTTCACCAACTTCGTTCCAATATAATGGTGATCTACACTTTCTTCCGTACAACGCCTCGTATGGAGTCATCTCAATAGTCGCTTGATAACTATTGTTATAAGTGAATTCCACCAAGGGTAATAATGTTTCCCAATTACTTCCTAAGTCAAGCACACATGCTCTCAACATATCTTCCAATATTTGTATAGTCCTTTCAGACTGCCCATCTGTTTGTGGACGATAAGCCGTACTAAAGTTTAGCTTTGTTCCCAAGGCACTTTGTAGACTTTTCCAAAACTTAGAAGTAAAATGCGTATCTCTGTCTGAAACAATTGACACAGGAACTCCATGAAGTCTTACTATCTCCTCAATATAAATTTGTGCATATCGCTCCATACTAAACGTCATCTTAACTGGTAGGAAATGAGCTGACTTTGTTAACCGATCTACTACAACCCAAATAGCCTTGTTTCCATTGACTGATGGTGGAAGCCCTACCACAAAATCCATAGTTATGTGCTCCCATTTCCATTCTGGAATGTCAAGTGGTTTGAGCAAACCAGCTGACAAGTCAAACATTTTTCCACAAAAGTTCTAATATCTCTTTTCATACTTCGCCACCAAAATACTTCTCTTAAATCTCGATACATTTTTGTACCTCCAGGGTGAGCTGTGTACGGCGTACAATGAGCTTCTTCGAGAATTTCTTTTCTAAGACTTTCTTCTTTAGGAACACATAATCTCCCTTCATAAGTCAAAGTACCATCATTTGTTATAACAAATCCTTTTACTTTCCCTTCACGAGCTTTTTCTTTCATTTTGCTCAAAAATTTATCTCGAGGTTGAGCTTCTTTTATCTTTTCTCTCAGAGTAGGTTGCACCACCAAAAATTCTAGTACTATCTCTATTCTTTTGGGTGGCACTATCTCTGTTCTTTTGGGTGGCACCACTACTTCAATTCTCATTCTGGTGAATTCTCTCACAAGATGTTCTTGCTCAGATATCAAACTTGACATTTCTCCTTTTGTTTTACGACTTAATGCATCAGCTACAACACTAGCTTTACCCCGATGATAGTGATAGTGCAATCATAGTCATTCACCAGTTCCAACCACCTTTCTTCGCCTCATGTTTAGCTCTTTCTGAGTAAACAGATGTTTCAAGCTTTCGTGGTCGGTGAATATTTCACATCTCCCTCCGTATAGGTAATGGCGCCAGATTTTTAATGCATGCACTACAACAGCTAACTCTAGGTCATGAGTAGGATAGTTTAACTCATGTGGCTTTAGTTGTCTTGAGATGTAGGCAACCACTTTACCATGTTGCATTAGCACGCATCCTAAGCCTTGTTTTGATGCATCACTATAAATAACAAAATGTTTAGTGGGGTCAGGAATTGTTAATACTGATGCAGAAGTAAGCCTTTGCTTCAACTCCTGAAAGCTTTCTTCGCATTTCTCATTCCATTGGAACTTCTCCCATTTTCTTGTCAGTCGAGTCATAGGCGCAGCTATCTTTGAGAATCCTTCAAAAAATCTCCGATAATAGCCTGCCAAACCTAGAAAACTGCGAACTTCATTCACATTGGTAGGTGCACTCCATTAGTTGATCGCTTCAACTTTTGCCGGGTCCACTTCAATTCCTTGAGCAGTGATTACATGTCCAAGAAACACCACTCGATCTAGCCAAAACTCACATTTCTTGAATTTCGCATATAACTTTTCCTTGTGAAGTGTTTCTAGCACTATTCTTAAATGCTCAGTATGTTGCTCTCTATTATTAGAATATACAAGTATATCATCTATAAAGACTATGACGAATTGGTCTAGATACAGATGAAATACTCTATTCATCAAATCCATGAATATTGATGGTCCATTACTTAACCCAAATGGCATTACTACAAACTCATAATGTCCATATCGGGTTCAAAATGCCATTTTTGGGATATCACTCTCTTTGATTTTTAACTGATGATATCCGGATCTCAAGTCTTTTTTTTTCGCAACGATAGTTAAACTTTTTTATTAAGAAAATCAGAAGTACACGATACAAAGCAGAAGAAGCATACAAATGACAGAAAAAAGCCACCCTGGTAACAGACCAATATACCAATGGTGGGTGATCAAGGTAACACTACCCTGATTAAACTAAACAAGCTTCAACAGCTAGTTTCTCACACTCAATCAACCAACTAGAATCCACAAACTCAAAAAGGCAAAGAACAAACAGATTTTGAAGGATTAATATGTCCTCAGCAACAGACTTATTCTCACAAGTAGGCATCATTCCATTCTTCAGTTGGTTGACAACATCTTCAACCCCCACTTGAATACAATTGATTTCCACTTCTCCTTATAACTCATGAGTAGTCCGTCCCTGATTGCCAAAATTAGAGCATCCACTGAACTCGTACATTCGTTCCTAGAAGCATTCCAAGTTTTGACAGTCTCATTCATTTGGTTTTTTGCCACTATTCCCCATCCCGCATAGTTACCGTCCCTCCAAAATGCACTGACAAAAAGGGATTTATGTCCTACATCATTGGAAGGAGAGTTACTGGTGTTCGATTGCGATGAAGATCCGTGTAATGACATACAATTCTGCGTTTTTCCCCGTCGAACAGAGGAAAATTCCATCCACTCGGAAACTGCAAATTTTACCACTTCTCTTTCCGGCATAAGTATATTTTGAAATCTCCATAAATTCCTCGTCTTCCATAACCACCACAATATATACACCGAAAGGCTCATTCGTTCACTAATAAAAGAATTTTTTGGCATGGCACACATGTCCTTCCACCAACTGCCGAAGGAGACTCCTGAATGAGGCCAAAAATTCCATGAAATGGGGGCCAATTTCCAAATCAATAAAGCTCTGGGGCATTGGAAGAAAATATGCTCACTCGTTTCAATTTCTAATCCGCAAGTCAATCTTAGAGAAAGTGCTTTGGCACCTCTCAATTGATCGAACAAGTCTTCAATCCTCGGTAGCGGGTACTTGTTCTTCATTGTGAGTCGATTAAGTTCTCTATAATCGATACACATTCTAAGTAACCCGTCTTTTTTCTTTACAAACAGAACTGGTGCTCCCCACGGTGATACACTAGGTCTAATAAATCCCAAATCCAAAAGTTCTTGTATTTGCGCCTTTAACTTTTGTAACTCCTTTGGTGCCATCCTATAGGGTGCCTTAGATATAGGTGCTGCCCCAGGTACCAAATCTATTCTAAATTCAACCTGGTGATCTGGAGAAATTCCCGGCAAGTCTTTTGGAAATACATCCAAAAATTCTTGCACAATTGATACGTCATTAGGTGTCACTTCGGCTGTCGAGGTATCTACTAAACTCACTAGATATCCTTGACAATTTTTCTTTTTCAACATCTTTCTTGCCTTCATTGCCGATATCACTCATCGTGGCAATCGCTTTTAGAATTAATCCCATAAAATTTTATCTCATCATTTCCTGGTAGTTTGAATATTATCTCTTTCTCGTGACACTTAATGTCTGCCTGATATCTACTAAGCCAATTCATACCTAAGATTACGTCAAAATCCTTCATCTTAATTATGTATAGATCAACTTTAAGATATTTTCCCCTATATTCACTTCAACATCCTTATTCACCGAGTCGGTTGTTATCGAATATTCCAGGATGGCAAGCCAACCTCAAGGGGTTCACTTACTCTAGCACTCTTATGTCCTAATATAGCATGAAATTTGGCGATAAAAACGAATGTGTGGCACCGGTGTCGAAAAGTACAAGAGGTATTCCGAGAGATGGTTAGCATACCCGACATTGTACCTGGGTTGATCGACTTCTTCCCGAGTCATAGCATACATTCGAGCTCTACCTCCGGATGTTTGTTCTCTTCTTTCCCGCTCGGCTTTTAAAAGAGGACAATTAGAGACTTCATGTTCCTCGCTTCTTACACTTGAAGCATTTTCCTTGTCTAGCTAAACATTCTCCAAAATGATTCTTCTTGCATTTTGGGCAAGTTGGCCTGTCTGCTTGCGTAGTTGGACGTGTATTTCCATCAGTCTTTATCTGTTTATTTTGATTTTATTTTGTCCCTTCCCATTTTCTTTTCTCAGACAACACAACCAACTTTTGCTCTTCCTCGTCCCCAACAAAAATTGCCTCCCACCTCATGAGCCCTTCTCACCATCACCGAGTATTCCAAATCTCCTTGAGCGAGATAGTATTCTGATAGTTGTGCTCAAGTTCCCTTCTGAACCTCAAAGCCTTTTTCAAATCAGTATCCACTAGGTGTGGAGAAAACCGACTTAGTTGATTGAACTGTCTCTCATACTCTGTGACAGTCATGTTTCTTTGTTTAAAGTTAAGAAATTATGTCTCCTTCTTGTCCCGATATGATTGTGGAAAAAAACTTTTCCATTACAATCATTTTGAACTCATCCCATGTTAAAGCATTCCGCTCTTCCTCGGTTTTAGTCCTTCAATACCCTTCCCACCAATGATCAGCGTCTTCAGCGAGTTGGAAAGCAGCACATACGACTCTCTGTTCGTCTGTGCAACCAATAAGTCGAAAAATCCTCTCTAGCGATCGAAACCATTCTTCTACTGCTGTTGGGCCATCACGTCCGTTGAATGTGGGTGGACGATAGTGGCGGAATTGTTCCACAACTCGTGCATTGTTGTTGTTATTGTCCCCATTGTTCTGCACACCTCTGAGGAACTCATCAATTATATCTCCAGCAGTAGCAGTGGTTTGATTTCTTGTGTTAGTGGAGTTCTCACCATTGACTTGATTTCCACGATGGGGAGCCATATTCCTAAGGTCATACATAATGTATTATTATTATTTATCCCAATTTATTAATGGATTTTGCATTAATTATCTAACTTAAAATCTAAATATCATTATATAATGGTCAAATAAATTAGTATCAATTAAAGGACAACTAAGCTTTATATATAAGAAGAATTTATTTATCAATTATTGAAATATATAGACCCATCTATCTCTACTGATCTGTGTCTTCATCTTCCTCCAGGATCTTCTTCCGGATCTTCTTCTGGTTCTTTTGGATCTTCTTCTGGGTCTTCTTCTAGGTTTCCTTCCGATTCCTCATCTTCTGCCGTAGCCTCATTGTTCAAAAACTCAATCCATTTACGATATAACCTGGGAGTAAATGTCCCGTAGTTGATTTTGGGTCAGTCATCATGCCCGTCATACTCCAATAATGAGGCATAAAGCTTTTCAGCCTTGACATTCCAAAACGAGGGTAAGCTATCAATCACTCTACGGGAGGCAGCGCGTTCGTTTGGAGCGCCGATGACATTTCTCATATTGTACCACAACTGGTGAATTTTAACTATATATTCTCCAATACTATCTCCCTCCTCAATTTGATAGTTGAAATAATGATTGAGTCGGTTAATTGGATGGTTCAGACCCCAGTTATTATCATTATTATTATTGTTCTTTCTTGCAGTGTGGCGAGTGCGAGTTCCTGCCATCTATATATATGTCCATTTGCAACCATAAATCTATTTTTACATTTTTTTTTAAGGAATACAAGATTTCTACTCATTTAACATATAAACTGGTATTATATATCTAAAGCAGAATATAGTAACATGAAATCATAATAAAATACATCATGATATAAATGAGCATATTGATACAATTGTATAGTGTAACTCGCATTAATAATTCTCATACCTTGAGGAGATCGGCAAGATATGATGGAGGTGGATATTATTATATCATTTTATCTTGTACAAAGTTTGACTTTTATTCTTTTTATAAAAAAAAAGAATATACATTTAATTTTTAATAATTTTTTTTAACAAGCCTACAGAAACGTGGACCTGCTCTGATACGACGTGTAACGACCTAATTTTATGAAATTAAAGTATTCTAAAATATTATAAAGAAAACACGAATTTATGAATTAAAGTGATGCCAATAATTATCAAAAACTTTATTTAGAATTTTTTATTTCTTAAGAAAAAAAAATAATCATAATATTATTATAATAATAATAATAATAATAATAATAATAATAATAATAATATTACATCTTCCAAATTAAATATCCAACAATTGTTCCAAGCATAAACGGAAAAAATTAAAGACATAAATCTAAAATTTAGTCCGATCATAATTATTTAAAATATAAATATAGCATGTGTAACACCCTTACCCTTGTAACACATATTTATATCGTATAAAAATATAATTCATAGGCAGCACGGCTGCATTGCGCATGAAATTAATATATTAATCATCAGTTATAACCTTTTCGATTCAAGCGGAAGCATTTACTCAAAACGATTTAGCAGCACTCATTCACATATGTGCATTCATCCATATTACACAACATTAACGACCGTGCCCTTTTATATATAGATCAAAATAAAACTCCCTATAAGATATGCAAATGATGAGCTGAGGGAGAAGGATGGGAATTCAGCCAGCCGACCTTTGATCCATGCTTTCAACTTCCATCACACCTCACGGATCGACCTTTATCTACAACAACTAAAAATTGGCAACATTGCATTTGGTGAGTTGCAAGCTCAACAGGTATAATCCAATAACAAGTTATTTAACATCACACAAGCACATCATCACAACCATTTCACACTCTTTGTTCATAATATTCATGACCACAATAATGCACGTGCTTAGTCATATTCTTTTGCTGTTATGGGCCAGCTAATACCAAGAATAAATCGTGATCACGAAGATGGCCATGGCACTCTATAATTCTTTATTTCACGTAGAGTTCAGTGAACTCGGGGTGGCCGTACGGTACTCTGTAATCCAGAATTTCTGGATATCTGTAATTCTTTAACACATGATTCAAGGTCATTAGTGGCCATAACAGAATCCATTAATCTCTCATGAATGCATTTTCTGTAATCATATATTTCATTTCCTTATCAATAACATCAGTAGAGATCGCACATCTCATTTTTACATCAATAACATCAGTGGAGATCACGTCTCAATTCATTTTCAATCTCATCACATAGAGACCACATATCTTAATTTCATATCCATCTCATCACATAGATATCACGTATCTCAATTTTATCGCAATACCATCATAGAGAATAATGCAATTCACGTTAGGGTAAGATAAACTACTAATCACTGTAGCCAAATAAGTAAACAATTCATTCCAACACATTGATCATATAATCACACAAGTCAAATAACAAGCTAAAAGATTATACTCACAAGTAGTATTCTTATCTCGATGACTTTGTCTAGTTGGCCTTATTTATTCCTTTGTCGGGGTTTTGACCTATTAACATACCAAATACACGAAAAAAAGAGATTTAAATAATGTACTTAATACTAATGACATCGTGTATAGTTCATAACCTATGCATGTAATAAATTCTAATTTATATCATGATTTTTAACTCAATAAAATACATGTTTCATTATAATTAATATTGTGACCTGATTTGAGCTCAAAATAGAAATATACATATACACTTATAAATTAATTATCTCATGTATTTCTATTTCATTTTATTTACTATTATTATTATTATATTAATTAACACCCTAGTCAGTAATTAAAGCAAAGGTAAATCAATTAACAAATTTAAACTTTTTCCCTTCTTATTTTTTTTATATATATATTTTTTAATTCAATCCTCAATAAATAAGTGAAGTATCAATAAGACTTAATTGATTAAAAACCTGATGCCTTTTCATTTCACTAATTTCTACTGCAATCTAACTATTGATTCATCAAATGAAAAGATAATATCCTACTCCTACTATATTAACAACAGTTCCACCTTCTAATATTACCTTCATTAACAATGGATTTGATAACTTCTTCTAAATTCAAGCCTACTAGCATAAATAAGGAAACGTTAGAAATATATTAAATCCATTTATAATTTCATGTAGAAAATTCACCTACTATCTTGAAGTATAAACCCTTTTGTCCACCGAGCACTCAATTGGGTATGTATGATTTTGGTTTTTTTCCACTAGTTTGAGGTTAATCTCAAGTAGAAAACTTCTTATCCACCATGAAGCAAAGACGGTTAACTATATATATGTATATATTATATTATAATACCTTAGTATGTGTATAAAATGTATATTTGTTAAATATGTAAGAGTTATCTATATATATGGATAAGATATCTGGGACTGGACACGTGTGTTTAGTATACATATATACACATATTAATTCGTTCAACTTTATCACATATGTGTGACAAGGTGTGCCCATATAATATTTAAATATATGTATCTATTTCTTACCTTTTCTTATACACGCATATATATATATATATATATATATATATATATATATATATATGGATTTGGTTCAAATGGCACCACCCTCCCTGGTGAGACAAATGGACTATCTTACCCATTGATCTTAAAAAATGAAGGGATGTGATTAATTCGAGTTTTTTAATTATTTCCTAATTTTCATGATTTTAAGGGTAAGATTGTAATTTTGTAATTCAAATTAGTGGTCCCAAATGATTTTATGGTTCAAATTAGTGGTCCCAATGATTTTATGGGCAAATTGACACTTTGTCGGGTTTTATGGCGGAATTTAAGGAACTCCTTTTCTTTCCAAGTATTTTTATTTTTCTGAAGATAGTTAGGGTTCTTCTATGCATAATTAGACATCAAATAATGCATATTTAGTTATTTTGTTGGCACTGTTTTAAAAACAAAACATAATTGAATATAACGTCTTTGCGTATGTAGTTATACTACACTGCATAAATAGGTTCAATATAATGTATATTTAGTTATGAAAATGGGATGTTGCTTTTGGAAATTATAAAAATGGGATGTTACATAATGTCTTTGCGTTTTAGTTATTCCACAATGCATAGATAGTTTCTAGATAATACATAGTTGATTTTATTGCATAGTTTATGACGTCTTGCATAGTTGGATATATTGTACTACATATTAGTTTTTTTACGCATAGATAGTTTTCGAGATAATGCATATTTAGTTGAGTTTTGTTGCATATTTAGTTTTCGAACTCACCGTTCGTTATTTCTCCGTAATATTGCACCGATTTTTCTTGTTTTTCTCTCAGTAATTTTCATGAACTTGATTTTCGAGTTCTTCACGCTTTTTTATTTGCGTTAATGGAGGAATGAGAGAGAGAGAGAGAGAGAGAGAGAGAGAGAGAGACGAGATTGGGAATATTGGGAGATGTATGAGAGAGAAAGAGATTTGATTCCATTTTTGTAACTAACTTGTTATGTTATTTTACCCTACTACCCTTATATTGATTAAATTAATATTTAATATATTTTTATCCATTAAATCATACACATTGATTAATAGTGGGGGATGGTTGAGATTAGTCCATTGTGTCTCACCTGAGACATGGTCTCACTTGATCCTCCCCTATATATATATATATATATATATATATATATATATATATATATATATATATATATATATATATAAAAATCTGCATGTTTCCTATTTCAGTCTTCGACACATGTATCCCTATTCATATATGGTTTGTAATTAGTTGGAGAAAGACATGCGACATATAATTTTGGTATCTATCACCTATTAGTTCATGGCATTACATCTATATATATATATATAGGGATGAGATCCTATGAGACCATAGCTATAGGTAGGAACATGAGACTCAATCCACACCCTTCAACCAAATAAAATAAAAGGCTAGGATTTAATGGCATTTTAAAGTAATTAAAAAATAGTGGGGACCAAATAGGGGTACAATTGGAATGTTACAAATCACCAAATAATCTGTTTTCCTAAAATCAAGGAATAGAATCTTACCATAATCATCATCTTCGATCCCAACGTGAAAGCATCGTCCAAAAACCAGAAAAAAAAACCCACGATCACAGCAACGTCTCCTCCCAGCGTCCAAATATCAGACTTCAACATCATCTTCTCCCACGATCAAAAGCAACGTAAAAAACACAGAAATCCCACGCAAAAATCGAACCAACAAATATTCTCGTGATCAAAAACACCAAAAAATCCACATCAACGGGATCGGTATTGCAATGTCACGCATACAGGATACCCTCTCCACAAAAAACAGTCCCGACAAGGTAATATTTGACACCAATTCGTCGTAAAATGTGTGGTTCGAATGCATGTAATGTTGGACAATAAAAAAATTCTCCAATTAATTATGTACATATAGCTTTGTAATTATGTGCATATAGCTTTGTAATTTTGTGCATATAGCTTTGTAATTACGTGCATATAGCTTTGTAATTCTGTGCATATAGCTTTGCAAATCTGTAACTCGTGTATATTATATGCTTAGAGCATGTGTGTTTAGTTCGTATTAATGATATCCGTGTATAGTGTTTCAATTTGTGTATTTATTATGAAAATATGTATCACATATAATGTAACACATATAGCTTAACGTGCATATGTGTGTTTAGTTAGTATTAATGAAATGTGTATATAGTGTCTCGAATCATGTATTTATTAGTAAAAATGTGTATCACCTATAATATATCCAAAATAGCTTATGTACATATGTGTGTTCAGTTGGTATTAATTAAATGTGCGCATAGTGTCTCAAATCTGTGTATTTAGAATGAAATATATGTAGTACATATAGCTTCTAATATATAGTGTCTCACATATAATGTATTCCCTAAATACGTTTTTGCCTATTAACAATGCATCTAATATATGTTTAAAGTATTAATTATGAACAAAAATGGCAATAAATATGTGTACTTATACAACAAATATTGGTGAGTTCAATTTTGAACCATACATTCATGTTCTCAGAAATATGGATTTACACAATACATTTAAAATCTGTGTAAATAGTATTCAGAATTTGTTGTTTTAATATCTAAATATTGTGTTTTTGCAGATCAAGATCCAGATTACACAGTTCACGTTGGTCAGAGGCTCGAAATCTCACCTGGATCAACTAAATATTGGATCCAGATTACATAATTCTGAGCATAAACATACAATATCTGCAACCTATTTACACATTATCTGTGTATTACACACATCGTCCTTCAATGACAACATCAAGATCAATAAACGTATGTTTTGGAATTATGTGTTTAAAGATGTAGAATTATGTGATTTTAGTTATGTAATAATGCTTTTTTAGTAATAGCATATTGTTTTTTGTTATTTTGTGCAAGCATGTATATTTGGTTTGGAATTATGTGTTTTTAGATGTAGGATTATGTGTTTTGAGTTTTGCAATAATGTTTGTTTAGTAATAGCATATTGTTTTTTGTTATTTAGTGCAATTATATTTTGGTTTGGGATTATATGTTTTTAGATGTAGAATTATGGGTTTTTAGTTTCACAATAATGTTTGTTTAGTAATAGCATTATTTTATGAATTTTTGTGCAAGCATGTACACTTGTTTTGGAATCATGTGTATTTAGCAATAGAATAATGTGTGTTTAGTTATATAATAATGTGTATATAGTTTTGGGTTAGTGGATACTTAATCGTACATAATTTTGTGCGTAAGACATACAATGTAATAACTACAATACAATATTAACGCTGTATAACAACATTCCGACCATATGTACGTGAAAAATGCAAATTTATATTGATTAAAGAGAAAACACCTCACGCCTGAACCATTCATATCCACAATTCAAGACCATCTAAGTCATATGCAAATGGCTTCCAAAGACAAAAACACCAACGATAGTAACCTAACTATACAAAAATGACGAGCACAAACTGCATACTACATTGTCTATTTAAAACAAAACTACAATACGATCTTCCCCGTCCAAAACTTTTTGGCTTCTTCCAAACATCTATCCGTTAGCTCATTGCTATGGTGGAGGATTATTGCGATTGAGTACTTCGTGCGTAAGTTAGACAGGTTGAGACGCATTATTCTTTCCAAACCACAATCCCATCCCTTGGTGCCACCACCCATGTAGCTCTCCATATGCCTCATGGCATATATACCACAATCAACTTTGTTTGTGGTATCTCTCCAAGGCATGCATAGTCTACACGGGGTAAATTTCCGGACAACAATAGCCATTTGCGGGCAACCTTTAGTCTCCAAGTAGTTTGAAAACATCCGAACCTGCAAAATATACCATGGAAAACAAATTCAAACTTCGTAGACTATATATTATAATTAACCATATCATACTAACTAACTACACATAATTTCAAACTTAAATACACACAATTACATACCTATATAAACACACTTATTCTGCACTCAAAAATTATCTTCCCATATCTTTAACTCTGATCACTATAAAAACCAAAAAATGTGGGGTTGGGGTGGGGTTGGCCGGGGGGTGTGTATGGGTGACTGTATTGTATCAAATAATTTATTAATTAGTCCTTCAGCTTTTCCAATTCAAATTTCAAATGCACAGAAAAGTACTTTAATGTATATATGCTGATGCATTGGTTTGAATAACACGATGCTATTACTAAATAAACATTATTACGAAACTAAAAACACATAATTCTACAACTAAAACACATAATTCCATGATAGTATGCTATCCAAGGCATATTGATCTTTGAGTAAAACAAAATTATTTACCAAAACATACAACTAATCGTCCATTAGCATAAACCATATACACAATATTATGTAACTAAACACACACTTCTATAGCTAAACACACGAATTCTATAGCTAGGTTCACATGATTCCAAATCAAATATACCTACTCACACAGAATTCTATAACTAAACACACATAATTCTATAGCTAAACACACAAAATTCTATAACTAAGTTCACATCATCCAAAATCCAAACTGAGCAAGGAAATGCAACACATAAACCATAAACACATTATTATATACCTAAACACACGAATTCTATATCTAAGTTCACATGATTCCAAATCAAATATACCTACACACACAATTCTATAACTAAACACACAGCAATTCTATAGCTAAATACACGAATTCTATATCTAAGTTCACATCATCCAAAACGGCAAACCGAGCAAGGAAATGCAACACAAAAACCAAAAAAAGCTCACCAACTTGTCCGCAAATCTCCATATTTATACCCTAAAATTGAACAGAATGAAAATAATAAAATAGACCATAAAAACACAAAAATAACCCTAACAAAGAACAAACACCAAAATCGATTAAAAAAACTTACACCCAAATTGAACCCTAGAAGCTTGTGTTGAACCCCTGTCCACGAATAGTCGCCAAAAATCGAGATGTTCAAACCCTAGATACTTGGTGTGATCGATATTTTGAAACGGAGAGATAAAGGAAGCTTTAGGTAGGATGAGATGAAGCAATTTTTCGATTTTTTTTTACAAAGGGAGATGGAGATAGAGGAGATAGAGATGGAGGAAGCAATTTTGTATTTTTGAAATGAGAAAGAAGAGAAAATCGTGGGATTATGAGATATCAAATTTCATTACCAAAATTCAAAATTAGGGATTTACAAATATATCCCTTAACTTAAAGGGCAAATTACTTTCCTACCCTTGCGTGCAACCACCCATGCCTAAAATTGAGAGTAAAATATGGACCATTGATTATTAAATCAAATGGTCTAGATGTGGTCTCATGTTCTTACCTAAAGGGTTTGGTCTCATTTGATCATATCCCTATATATATATATAAATATATATATTACGTGTGTGTATATGTATATTATATATATGTACATTTAACATAGATAAACCTTTTACTCGTAATTTATCTTATAATGTGTACAAAAATACTAATATTAGCTTTATAGACTTAATTATGAGATTGATTATAATCTATTCTATATATATTTATATAGAATTCTTAATATTTGATACTCTAACACGTATGATTTTAGTCATTCTATTTAATTAATTCACGTATTAGTTTCCTAAAAATATAAATATGCATGTAATTATGCTTATGAATGATTAACCCTGAAAATTAAAATGCAAAAATTTCGGGTTATGACAGCATGATTTATTCCACCATCCACAACATCATATCCTCAGCCGGACTCCTCAACCTGAAAGTCATGATAATAATAGGGGTGAGCTTCATCTCGCTCTGTAGGGATATATCTGTCAATATTTAATATAACATGAAAAGCATTCACATAATTACAACAGTAAATTCATTAATTTCCTCTTTTTCCTCTGACTGGCCAGCTTCTACATATAGCATTGCGGGTTCACCCCGAAGATACGTTTGATCTCGGACCCTTTTCATAGCCCCTAGCTTATATGAATTCCTTTTGACATATATTGCAATAAATGAAGTACAATCATGGAACATTAAATAAAGACAAATAATATAAAAATTCCTACCTTAATAACCGCAAATACTTTATGTAGAAAAATTAAACGACAAAAGTCCTAGTCATCGATCCCCACGTTTTCTATTATAGAGAATTTAGAAAGTTGTGAAAAAATATGTGGGTTAACCATGTATTTATAGGCTAATTTTTATTTTTATTTCTATATTTTTTTTAAATCCTAAATTAACCCCTAATATAACCCCTATAAACTAACCCCTAAACTAACCCCTAAAATAACTCCTAAATTAACCCCTATTTTTTTTTCTTGTTATCACACATGAGCAATGACAATGTGTTATTTTTCCATTTTGATAAACAATGTTTTATCAATGCGTCCTCTTTTAAAACCAAATTGTACCAAAAAATCAGCTAACTTCTTAGAGCTTGTCTTAAGTCATACAAGACTTTCTTGAGTTTGTAAACATTATTTGGTTTATGAGGGTCTTGGCAACCTTTTGGCTGTTGAACAAAAAATTCTTCATTTAGAAAACCATTCAGAAAAGCACTTTTTATATCCATTTGAAAAGGTTTGAAGTTGAGAAAACAAGCAACACATATCAGTAGCCTAATGGATTCAAGTCTAGATACAGGAGAAAATGTCTCATCATAGTCCACTCCCTCTATTTGAGTGTAACCTTGGGCTACCAATCTAGCCTTATTCCTGATAATGTTACCATTCTCATCACTTTTGTTTTTAAAAATCCATTTTGTGCCAATGATGTTTGTAAGTCCAAGCGGCTACGATAATCTAGAGGGGGTGAATAGATTATCTCCATCTTTTCGATTTCGCCCTCTTTTTTCGAACCAAATGCTCAAACACAATAATAAAGGTGCGGAATGTAAACAACACACGTCGATTTAAAGAGGTTCAACCCACCTAGGGCCTAATCCTCTACCACCCCAAATATCCGGGATGGATTTCAAAAAAAAAAAAAAAAAAAGATTTTATTAATTTACCACAAATTAATACAACACCAACTTACAACAACACCTAGAAGAGCACCACACTCTTCTTCAACACCACCCTCGAGATTACCACAATCTCACTTGAAGATTACCACAATCTCCAACGGCACCTTGTGAAGATTACCACAATCTTCAACCTTGAAGAATACCAAATTCTTCAACACCTCAACAAGAAGATTACCACAATCTTCTCACACCTAACACCTAGATCACCCAGTGTGTTCTTACCACAAGAACACTCACAAGGATATCTTGTGTTGAATGATAACCCAAAAAATTCAAGATTACAACTCGATAATGAATAATACAATTGAGTGCAAGTGTAATCAATAATGGCCTAGACCTCAAGGATGTGAAAGTGAATAGCTAGGCAAATTACAACAAGAAATAAGACAATGTAAGAACAAGTGTATTCTTGAGTGTATCTTGTTGTGTTGTAGTTTTTCTCTTCATGTGTTGCTTCAATTCTTCCTCTATTTATAGAAGATGTCTTGTACATGATAGGCTCCTCTTGGGGACATGAATTCTGTAAAAATTGCAAGACAATTGAAGAAAAGAGCTGTTAGAAATCAATCCCACAAATTAAGGAAAAGATGTCTGCTGCACAATGGTTAAATTTTTGTCATTCAAACTAAAGGCGACCGTCGCAAGACAAATAGAAGTTTGAAAATGAGAATACACATTTACACAGGCGACTGGTCGACGTAGGGTTCGACCGGTCGTCCCTCGACTTCAACCGGTCGCACAACCTCAAAAACGAAGGCGACGTTTTGTTTCAATTTTTACTCCCAGTACCGGCCGCCCTATAGGTCGACGGCCGACGGCACCACCCGTTGCCCTATAGGGCGATCGGTTGCCCTGACCATTTTCTCGCAAACATGAAGTTTTCTATTTTCCTCGACTTTCAGTGCACGGGTTGCCTATACGGCGACCGGTTGACCTCAAAACAAAAGTGTTGTCCAATTTTATATCGAAAATAAACTTCAAGAAATACTCCGAAAAATAGTGAAAACATTTTAGACCGATCGGGAGTATTAGGACAACATTTAGAAACATTGTTTTGGTGTAAAAAAATTAACAACAAATCATTAAAAGTGTTGTCCAATTTTGTCGAAAATAAAACTTGAAGAAATACTCCTAAAATATTAAAACCATTTTAAATCATTTAGGAGTATTTGGACAACCTTTAAAACCATTGTTTTGGTGTAAAATCAAAATCATCAAAATCATGATAAAACCATTTATCAAACAATCTCCCCTTTTTGATGATTACAAACCAAAACAATTTTAACGAGGTCGATTTTGAAAACAAAACAATTTTACCTAAGAAAGAGAACTATCCGTTATGAGCGACAACATTCCATGCAATAGTATCACATGATGGGAGTAGAGATATTCAAACACATATAACAAATGCTCCCCTATCAACATGCACATCAATAGTAATATAGAAGCAACTTAAACATAAGCTAAAATCTTAGCTATCGATATTGAGCTTAAGTATCAATAACTTAAAAGCTCCCCCTGTCAAAGAGACATCATTAGAAACATATATACGTCCATACTACAACCAATGGACTAAGAATCATACACAACTTATGGCTTTAGGAAACCATAGCTTATAGCTTCTATATGTTAAGCTTATCTTAGCTTCTTTGAGCTAAAGAGCTTATAACCTGTTTCTCCCCTTTGGAATCATCAAAAAGAGTGTTAGCACGATAAATACATCATATATTCATATCAAAGTGCGCAACTAAACCGATGTACCGAGCTATTTGAACATGCTTATAAACCAAATAGGAGGGAAAAGTCGAATCATACGACTTGAAGAAGCTTATGAAAACTCATTTGATAAGCAAAACATGATCTCTATAAATATATAAGACTTTTGAAATCGAGAGAATCATGTAGGTGATGAATTTTTCATTGAAATATTTTATCGAACACTTGGCGGGCGTCAAAAATTGAAAAAGATATATATAGCCCTTGTAAATAAAATCAAGCCAAGTTTTTCATCACCAAATGCAATTTAATAAATATCATTCATCAACAATCAATAATCTCATCACATACATATATAATTTGCAACAAGAAATAGACATTTAAACCAAGTTCTCAAGGGTTCAACCCAATTGAGCTAAAGAGAGTGAAATTCTTACCATTCGATCGGTAAAGACGAGCAATGATGATGATAGTCGAGCTAGATAATCCCCAAACTATGTAATACATGCAATCAAATACATTTGAAGTGAAATATGAGCAATGATGATGATAATCGAGCTAGACAATCCCCAAAGTATGAATTTTATGCAACAAAACACATTTGAAGTGAATTGTGTGTGAAATTGACGAAGGGGACGAAAAATGGCAAAAATGATGTAAAATGACTAAGGCATTGGACAGAACGGTTTTTATCCAAAAATTAGCTTAGGGCGGCCGGTTCTTTGAGGGCGACGTCGGCGTTGAGGGTGACCGGTTGCCCTCAACCCCATCACCCCACCTGTCTTGCCAGGTTTTTCAAAATCCGAATTTTGATCCAAAATCCAATTTTTCGCCCCTAAGTTTAAAAAAACGTGCAAAATGCAAACTTAGACCTCATTCATATACATTATGTAATAATCAAGCTCGAAATGAGGTAAAATACTCGTGATTTAACGATCAAAAAGTCCGCGAGTTATCCTTGAGACGAAATTAAACACATCTCAAGTTTTTGTTAAAAATCACAATCCCTTAAAAAATATATCGAATCTCAATATGTTTAGTTCGATTATGACGAACCAAATTTAGAATACGAATAACCGTATAATAGATACCGAACTTGTTATCCCGAAAAAATAAGAACGTTTTAAAGCTTTGGATACAACAAGTCATAAGAAGAAGTGTCTTTCAAATATTTGAAAATTTCTTTTAATGGCACTTTAATGAGATTCGTTGGGATAGTTTTTGAAGTCGAGCATATAGACATAAGGCATATGGAATGTCGAGTCTATAGGAATAATACAAGAAAACATACCTCGAATTTGTTTGTCGACCGACATGCCTTTCTCAACCTTTGTCAATCTTTAGCCATAGAGGTTGAGATAGTTCTTCTTTCTTCAATGCCTAACTCCTTCAAGAGTTCTTTTGAAATATAACCATCTTCTTGGCATTGAATAATTTGAAGTCCAAGCAATAAATTGAGCTCCCCATCATGTTTATTTCAAGTACACCTTGCATCAACTTGAAAAATATCTTGCACAAATATTCATTAGTAGTACCAAAAATATTCTCATAAATATGCACAAGTAAACAATCTTGCCCTTTTTCAAAAACAAAGAGAGTAGTATCACTTTACCTCTTGTAAAATCATTTAGCAAAAAAGGCTAAGTCTATCAACCGTACAAGGCCTATTTTTTTAAAAAAAAACATTTGGCCTAGAAAAATTTTAAACCCCGGAGGTTGTTTTACATAGACTTCTTCTAGAATAAAACCATTGAGAAAATTGGATTAAACATCCATTTTGTAAAGCTTGAAATTTTCTTAAAACAAGAATGGACAAGTAAGATGCAAATAGCTACTAAATGTGCTATGAGTGCAAATGTTACATCAAAATCAATTACCTTCTTCTTGAAAATACCTTTGAGCTACTAACCTCGCCTTTAGTTCGACCAATGTTGCCTTGGTCATCGAGTTTGGTCCTAAATACCCTTTTGTCTACTTCATTACTATCATCATAGGGCATCCAATTTGTCTAAGGTGTTCATAATAGAACATTTACATCCAAATATTTTGAGGTAACAATATTTGGAGTACTTCGCTTCTCATCTACACAACTAAACAAACTCATTACCGGTATTATATAAGCAAGAAAAAGTAGCCCAAGTGTAAAAATATGCCTCAATCATCAATCACAAAATATCTTGCAAAAGAGCATAGTAGGAATAGACACTATATATATATAGACCACAAGCAAGAAACACATACTATGCATTTAGAAGATCATCAAGAGTCTAATAAATCATGCAAGTTCAAATTAGCTTAAGAAAGCTACAAAAGGTCTCTTTTGAAATTTGAAAATCCGATAGCATATAATTGAGACATCATTTAAAAGTATTTGAACAAAAGTTGACAAAGCAAATATGTGCAATCAAATATCGAATAGTGCCTTTCAAAAAATCTAAAAATCCTCTTAATGGCACTTGTATGAAATACTATGAAAAACAAGCACATAGGCACATGGCAATACATATATCGAGTCTATAAGAGTAAGAATAACACAAGTAAACGTACCTCGATAATTTATGCCTTTCTTGACAAATAATGACGTAAATGGCCATTTGTGAAAATATGTAAATCCTACACAATACTTAAAGCAAATCTAGCACAAATCATAATGATAAAAGTGTAGGCTAAGAGATATCGCAAGTAAGCTCATGCCATAAAAATCTATAGGAGATGATAACACACTCTAGTCTACAAAAAATGCACAAGAGTTTTAAAAATATCATATAAGGTCTTCTTTTTCAAAAATATTTTAAAAGCACAAATATATATTGAAGACCTTAATTAAAAAAAAATACTTGAAAACTCATTATGCAATTAAGACATAATTTAAAAACATGCATAGAATTAAAATAAAATGCATATATAAATGGGGAGATACGGTTTACCAATTTCGCCGTTTCCATAGGTTGTCTTTCCCATTGTTGATGATATCTTCCCATTGAGAAGTCACTTTGTTGATGATGACTTCTTTGATTACTCCATGTCCAAGGTTTGTTACCTTCCCGTTGTTGATGATCTCTTCTTCTTTGAAAATTATCTTGATGATGTCTTTGCCATTTCCAAGGACTATGTTCTTCCCAATTTTGATTATATCCTCTTCTTGGGAATTGGCTTTGTTGAAAATAGTTTCTCCTTCTTTGATCAAATGAAACGGTCATTTGATGTCTTCTTGGCGTATGAATTTTCTTTGATCATTATTTATTTGGGTACCTAATATGACATTATTTTGTGGTACCCTCATGTGTTTGGGTCCTTTGGGATTAGTCTTGAGACTTTTAGGTCTCCAACAATAATTAGAGCTATTTCTAGCTCGACAAAGATTAGTCGTATGACCCTTTTACCGCAATAGAAACATGTAATAATTCTAGGAGCATAATGACCAACATGCTTAGAGACTTGATTCTTATTCATATGATTGACACCATTAAGCTTGTGATCAAGTTCTAGTTTCGAATTATCACAACAATCAACAATATCATCGGTACTCAAATCGGATTTAGATAAATCCTTTTTCATGCAATTAATATCCTCAACGAGAGTACTATTTTCTTTTTCAAGGTTTCTAACCTTGTCAAGTGTGGTGGTGTGAGCACATGATAGTGATTCATAGGAAGTAAATAAACTATCCTTATTATTTTTCAAAACATTGAATTCCTTTTTCAAATTTTTGTATTTAACAAGTAAGCTTTGGAATTCATTTTGAAGTTCATCATAATCATTTTGCAAATCACTATAATCATTTTGAATGACAATATCATAGGAAGTAGAGGGTTTAAGACATACCTCGCTTTCTTCATTGATGCCCATAAAGCAATATTCAACTTCTTCATAATTGGAAGTTGTAAGAGGCTTGTTCCTTAGATATGAACTTGTATCCCTTTGAGAAGTAGATGCTTTTGTTTGGCTTCTTTCATTTGCAAATACTCCATAGATGGCTTCTAATTTTTGCCATACTTCATGTGCCGATTTTATTCCTACAATATGTTCATATTCTATATTAGTAAATGAACAATACAAAATATTTAAAGCCTTACCGTTTAAGGAGATGATTTTCTTTTCTTCATCATTGAGCTTTTTGAAGCCTTTTGAGGTGTGTGGTGTATCTTTCATCGGAATGGATTCTCCGTTCATGACGGTGTTCCAAATGTCGAACCCGCAATCTTGTAAGTAGCATTCCATTCTTTCTTTTCAAAAATAAATTTTTGGAATCAAATAGTGGTGGCTTGGTGATGGAGGTGCTTAAAGATGAGCTTCGTTCGTAGCCGACGATCGTTTCTCTTCACTCGCGATGTGAAACGAGCTTGCCAAAGAGTTTGGCTCGATACCACTTGTATGTCCAAGCGGCTCACGATAATCTAGAGGGGGTGAATAGATTATCTCCATCTTTCGATTTCGCCCTCTTTTTTCGAACCAAATGCTCAAACACAATAATAAAGGTGCGGAATGTAAACAACACACGTCGATTTAAAGAGGTTCAACCCACCTAGGGCCTAATCCTCTACCACCCCAAAGATATCCTGGATGGATTTCAAAAAAAGAAAAAAAGATTTTATTAATTTACCACAAATTAATACAACACCAACTTACAACAACACCTGAAGAGCACCACACTCTTCTTCAACACCACCCTTGAGATTACCACAATCTCACTTGAAGATTACCACAATCTCCAACGGCACCTTGTGAAGATTACCACAATCTTCAACCTTGAAGAATACCAAATTCTTCAACACCAAACAAGAAGATTACCACAATCTTCTCACACCTAAAACCTAGATCACCCAAGTGTGTTCTTACCACAAGAACACTCACAAGGATATCTTGTGTTGAATGATAACCCAAAAATTCAAGATTACAACTCGATAATGAATAATACAATTGAGTGCAAGTGTAATCAATAATGGCCTAGACCTCAAGGATGTGAAAGTGAATAGCTAGGCAAATTACAACAAGAAATAAGACAATGTAAGAACAAGTGTATTCTTGAGTGTATCTTGTTGTGTTGTAGTTTTTTCTCTTCATGTGTTGCTTCAATTCTTCCTCTATTTATAGAAGATGTCTTGTACATGATAGGCTCCTCTTGGGGACATGAATTCTGTAAAAATTGTAAGACAATTGAAGAAAAGAGTGTTAGAAATCAATCCCACAAATTAAGGAAAAGATGTCTCACGCACAAATCATAAATTTTTGTTGTCAAACTAAAGGGCGACCGATCGCGCACAAATAGAAGTTTGAAAATGAGAATACACATTTACACAGGCGACCAGGTCGACGTAGGGTTCGACCGGTCGTCCCCGACTTCAACCGGTCGCACAACCTCAAAAACGAAGGGTAGATGTTCTGTTTCAATTTTTACTCCCGTGCAGGTCGCCCTATAGGTCGACCGGTCGACGGGTACCGGTTGCCCTATAGGGCGACCCGGTTGCCCTGACCATTTTCTCGCAAACATGAAGTTTTCTGTTTTCCTCGACTTTCGTGCACGGGTTGCCCTATCTGGCGACCGGTTGACCTCAAAACAAAAGTGTTGTCCAATTTTATATCGAAAATAAAATAGTGAAAACATTTTAGACCGATCGGGAGTATTAGGACAACATTTAGAAACATTGTTTTGGTGTAAAAAAATTAACAACAAATCACTAAAAGTGTTGTCCAATTTTGTCGAAAATAAAACTTGAAGAAATACTCCGGAAAATATTAAAATCATTTTAAATCATTTAGGAGTATTTGGACAACCTTTAAAACCATTGTTTTGGTGTAAAATCAAAATCATCAAAATCATGATAAAACCATTTATCAAACAGTTAACATTGTCAGGTTTAGGAACTAGATCCCAGACATCATTTTTGACAAACTGGTTTAATTCTTTTAAAGCTTCATGCACATTCTTTGATTCAGTCATGGATATAAAGCATGCAGAACTTACCATGAGACATGTAGAAGACAAAATAAGAGGGTCTTACCATTTCTCTGTAATTAGGCTTCTCCTTACCTCTGGTTCTGATTCTATGTGTAACATTTCCAATAACCCGTGTAACTGGATGATCTTTCTGAACTCTTCTGGATGGATCCATTCGAGAAATATCAAGATTCTCATCACTCTCTGAATTTAACTCTAACATGTCTTAAAGTTCTTCAGCAATTTAAGTTGATGTTCCTGGAGATGATACATCATTTCTGACATCATTCTGTACAACATCAATATCTACTGCTTATCTCTGTGCAATTTCTTGTGAGATGCATCATTCTCTTCAGACTTATTTTCAAAACCTGAATAATCATCAAACACCACATTCACAGTTTCTTGAATAGTCCTAGTTCTAAGATTATAAATCCTGTATGCATGACTATTCTTAGAATATCCAAGAAACATCTTTGTCACTCTTTGCATCAAATTTACCAAGATATTCTCTATCATTCAAAATGTAACACACACAACCAAAAATGTGAAAATACTTGAGATTAGGTTTCTTTCCTTTTAGAATCTCATAGCTAGTCATGGTAGTACCTAGTCTCACGTATACACGATTTGAAATGTGACAGGCAGTATTCAATGCCTCAGCCCAAAACCTTTTTGAAATGTTTTTGGAACACAAGATCACTCTAGCAATTTCTTGCAAGGTTCTATTTTCTCTTTCAGCAATCCCATTTTGTTGAGGTGTGATGGGAGCTGAAAAATTCATGAAAAATACATTTTTCATTGGAAAAATTAGAAAAATAAGAATTTTCAAACTCTTTTCCATGATCAGATTTAATTCTTGCAATGCTAGAACCATGTATATTATAAATTCTCAAATACAACTTTTAAATACTTCAAAAGTTTCAGATTTATCTTTTAAGAACTCAACCCAAGAATATCTTGACAAATCATCTACACAAACAAATGAGTATTTCCTTCCACCCAAGCTTTCTATTTGAACAGGACCCATCAAATCCATATGTAACAATTCAAAACAATGAGAAGTACTAAAATGTTGTAACACTCGATGTGGTACTCTGCTTTATTTACCTTTTTGACATGGACCACATACTTGAGTTACCTTTGCTTTAACATGAAGTTTAGGAATACCTCTCAAAGATTCTAGACTAATTAACTGAAACATGTTTATGAAATTTACATGTCAAGTTTTTGATGCAACAACATGTACTCATCAGTTTCAACATGATGACAAGTTTGATTCATTTCAAACATGTAATGACCCGGATTTTTATGCCTTATAAGAATTTTATTAATCATGATATTTGTTTATTTTATGGAATAATAATGGTTAATTAGAAATTCATTAATGATTTTACGAAATAGTTAATTTGTTAAATTACGAATAATAAGAGAGTATTTTTAATTAGACTAGTGAATTATTTAATTTGGGCCTTATAATGAATGATTGGACTTTTAATTAGTATAGAGTTTTGAATCAGGCCCACATTATTAGTAAGTTAATTATAAGTCCATTTACTCTAAACCTAGCCCTATTTGAAGTAGGTTAAAAAACATAGATATAAGACACGCAAAACACACACAGAGATTACAAAAACACACGTTAACTAGAGAGAAGAAGAACATCGACCAGAGAGAGAAGATGAAGAGAAAAGAGAAGTAAAAGAGGTGACTTCCCCAACAAAATTGATTTGCAAGAGGCCTGAAACGGATTTTACTACCCCTAAATTAATCAGGCAAGTAATCTCTTTAGTTTCATATAAAATTAGGATTTAGATTATTACAGTATCTAATTGGGATGCTTGTCGCCGATGATAATCGAAATTGTGTGTTTTAATTAGATATGTTATTGTCGGTCTCGAATTTGATTTCGGAATTGTAAATAGGTATTTAGGTGTTTCCGAAATGTTGATCTGTAAATAGTTTAGAAGCACAAATAATCAATTTGGGTGTTGATATCATTAGATACTAATGGCCGTTCCATAACTTGAACAGGATGAAATTTCATGTCATTAATTCTACTTTTGCATGCCTTCTGACATTATCCTTATTATATGTTGGTTGTCTCTTTTTCTTTTAAACTAAGAAACATGAAGTAATACAGGTTGACTTCATCATCCAAGTATAAGATATACAAATTGTAGGCAAATTGAATTAGCCAACTTAATGACATATTACTGTAAATGATTGTACTGTAGTAATTCTTTCAACTATTTTTATTCAAGTTATATAATTGTGCGTGTATATATATATTTATTTCCTGGATTGGATAATATAGTTTGACTAATTGAATGTAGGGTTTTCTCTTGAATAATTGAATATAGGGTTTTTCCTTAACTAATTGAATGTAGGGTTTTCCCTTAACTAATTGAATGTATGGTTTTCCCTTAACTAATTGAATGTAGGGTTTTTCCCTAAAGAAGTTTGAGTAATTGAATGTAGGGTTTCCCCCTAACTAATTGGATATATGGTTTTCTCTTAGCTAATTGAATATAGGGTTTCCCTTAATTAGTTGAATGAAGAGTTTTTCCCCAACTAATTGAATTTAGGGTTTTCCCTTGACTATATGAATATATGGTTTTCCCTTGACTAATTGAATGTAGGGCTTTCCCTTAACTAGTAGAAAGTAGGGTTTTTCCCCAACTAGCTGAATGTAAGGTTTTTCCTAATTAATGTTGAGTATGTGAATGTATGTTTATCCTCATTTACCTATTTGATGCCATATTTACTTTTAATATGTTTGCTAATCAATGTGATTTAATTCTTATGATATGCGCTTACGTTTATTCTCGTTTTTAATGAAAAGTTGCATCACCTAGGTTCATGCATCATGTTAATGTATGTTCATAGCATTTCACGAGCATCTCATATTAAGTAAAGTCATAAAGTATAATATTTTTCAAAAGAAAATGAGTGCACATTGTTCTATGATCTGGAGTGAGTGGGAAATGGGCGCGGGGGACCGACGTTCCGACCATGTAATGTTAATGTTAAAGGAAAAGGGCCTTCGGGCAAAACGAATGGAAATGGGCCTTCGGGCAAAATCACGGGTTCCAAATAACAAGGCCCACTGCGACCCTAATTAGAACAATGTGTTACCAAGTGAGCCCGCGTCCTAAGAATGTTTTATGCAACGAAAGGCAAAGTTTTAAGCAATGAAATGAAGGTTTTTAAGCAAGAAAACGTAAAGTCTTTTTAAGTTAAACGTAAGATATTGCATTAGGCATGCATTCATGCATGAGATTACTTGTTGAGCTCCTTTAGCTCATTCCACGTATGTTAAATTTTTTAGATGAGAATGCAGAAGAGGAAGGAGATGGCGAAGCACATGACTCGGGAACCCATGTCAATGGAATTCTTTTTATTGTCAAAGTTTTGACTTTTTAATTTATTAAATGTCGAATGTCGTTTTATTTTTAGTACAAGTGATTTGGAATAATAGTTATCGATTTTTATTTCATTGCAAAGTTTTCAAACGCGAAGTAGGATTTTTATTATTCCGTATTTTTAAGCACTCTATTAAAGTATTTCTTTTATTTAATTGTTATTTTCGCATTAAAATTCAAGTAAGCTAGAAAGGGCGCTACATTTAGTGGTATCGAGCCCGGTTTTCAAATCGATTCTATAGACTTTAAAATGATTTAATTTATGACAAGTTTAAAGTCAACGAGTAATGGGTTAAGTCGCGCTTGAGCATCTCCTCCGCAACTCCTGTAAGCTTTACATTTATTGTCCTTACGAATTTTTATGTTCATGTCACTATGAAATGTATGCTTATGTGAATGTGTTTGAGATAGTATTGATTATTTGATACACCCATAATATATTACGTGCTTTGTTATTGATTTAATTGTGCCTTTAATGCTTATGCTCCACTGAATATGAGAGTTGTTTTCACGCTTTAACATATTATGTTTCTTATATTTAACAAGTTTCGAGGACGAAACTTTTTAAAAGGTGGGGAGAATGTAACGACCCGGATTTTTATGCCTTATAAGAATTTTATTAATCATGATATTTGTTTATTTTATGGAATAATAATGGTTAATTAGAAATTCATTAATGATTTTACGAAATAGTTAATTTGTTAAATTACGAATAATAAGAGAGTATTTTTAATTAGACTAGTGAATTATTTAATTTGTGCCTTATAATGAATGATTGGACTTTTAATTAGTATAGAGTTTTGAATCGAGCCCACATTATTAGTATGTTAATTATAAGTCCATTTACTCTAAATCTAGCCCTATTTGAAGTAGGTTAAAAAATATAGATATAAGACACGCAAAATACACACAGAGATTACAAAAACACACGTTAACTAGAGAGAAGAAGAACACGGCGGTTAGGGAGAGAGATCGACCGAGAGAGAAGAGGAAGAGAAAAGAGAAGTAAAAGAGGTGACTTCTCCAACAAAATTGATTTGCAAGAGGCCCGAAATGGATTTTACTACCCCTAAATTAATCAGGCAAATAATCTCTTTAGTTTCATATAAAATTAGGATATAGATTATTACAAGTATCTAATTGGGATGCTTGTCGATGATAATCGAAATTGTGTGTTTTAATTAGATATGTTATTGTCGGTCTCGAATTTGATTTCGGAATTGTAAATAGGTATTTAGGTGTTTCCGAAATGTTGCTCTGTAGATACTAATGGCCGTTCCATAACTTGAACAGGATGAAATTTCATGTCATTAATTCTACTTCTGCATGCCTTCTGACATTATCCTTATTATATGTTGGTTGTCTCTTTTTCTTTTAAACTAAGAAACATGAAGTAATACAGGTTGACTTCATCATCCAAGTATAAGATATACAAATTGTAGGCAAATTGAATTAGCCAACTTAATGACATATTACTGTAAATGATTGTACTGTAGTAATTCTTTCAACTATTTTTATTCAAGTTATATAATTGTGCGTGTATATATATATTTTATTTCTGGATTGGATAATATAGTTTGACTAATTGAATGTAGGGTTTTCTCTTGAATAATTGAATATAGGGTTTTTCCTTAACTAATTGAATGTAGGGTTTTCCCTTAACTAATTGAATGTATGGTTTTCCCTTCACTAATTGAATGTAGGGTTTTTCCCTAAAGAAGTTTGAGTAATTGAATGTAGGGTTTCCCCCTAACTAATTGAATATATGGTTTTCTCTTAGCTAATTGAATATAGGGTTTCCCTTAATTAGTTGAATGAAGAGTTTTTCCCCAACTAATTGAATTTAGGGTTTTCCTTGACTATATGAATATATGGTTTTCCTTGACTAATTGAATGTGAGGGCTTTCCCTTAACTAGTAGAAAGTAGGGTTTTCCCCAACTAGTTGAATGTAAGGTTTTTCCTAATTAATGTTGAGTATGTGAATGTATGTTTATCCTCATTTACCTATTTGATGCCATATTTACTTTTAATATATTTGCTAATCAATGTGATTTAATTCTTATGATATGCGCTTACGTTTATTCTCGTTTTTAATGAAAAGTTGCATCACCTAGGTTCATGCATCATGTTAATGTATGTTCATAGCATTTCACGAGCATCTCATATTAAGTAAAGTCATAAAGTATAATATTTTTCAAAAGAAAATGGGTGCACATTGTTCTATGATGCTGGAGTGAGTGGGAAATGGGCGCGGGGGACCGGCGTTCCGACCATGTAATGTTAATGTTAAAGGAAAAGGGCCTTCGGGCAAAACGAATGGAAATGGGCCTTCGGGCAAAATCACGGGTTCCAAATAACAAGGCCCACTGCAACCCTAATTAGAACAATGTGTTACCAAGTGAGTTCGCGTCCTAAGAATGTTTTATGCAACGAAAGGCAAAGTTTTAAGCAATGAAATGAAGGTTTTTAAGCAAGAAAACGTAAAGTCTTTTTAAGTTAAACGTAAGATATTGCATTAGGCATGCATCCATGCATGAGATTACTTGTTGAGCTCCTTTAGCTCATTCTACGTATGTTAAATTTTTTAGATGAGAATGCAGAAGAGGAAGGAGATGGCCGGGCGCAGTGAATCGGGGAACCCATGTCAATGGAATTCTTTTTATTGTCAAAGTTTTGACTTTTTAATTTATTAAATGTCGAATGTCGTTTTATTTTTAGTACAAGTGATTTGGAATAATAGTTATCAGTATTTATTTCCGCTGCAAAGTTTTCAAACGAAGTAGGATTTTTATTATTCCGTATTTTTAAGCACTCTATTAAAGTATTTCTTTTATTTAATTATTATTTTCGCATTAAAATTCAAGTAAGCTAGAAAGGGCGCTACAAAACATGTAACAATTATCCATTGATCTTGTACCAACATCAAAAACAGAACACGAATCTCTATCAAAATTCACATGCAAGTTATCATTACATAGTTGACTAATGCTAATTAAATTAGCAAAAAGTCCTTTCACATGCAACACATTTTTCAAGTCAGGAAGTCATTTTACATGTAGAGTTCATTTTCCAATTATTTGACCTTTCACACCACCACCAAACTGAACTTTACCACCATTAATAGGCACATAATCAATTAAATACTCTCGAGTACCTGTCATGTGTTGTGAGCATCCACTGTCAAATTGCCATGTTCCTTCCACATTAGTTCTAAGTGAAGTATACACAACATGACAGAACTGATTATTAGTACAAACCAGTATAGCATCAGATTTAGATGAATTCTCAGCAACTTTGAGAATGTCCTCAACAATGTCATGCATCATATCTAGCATTATTTTACCTAATCTTTATCTTTCTTTAGTTTATAATAAAATGGTTTGATATGCCCAGGTTTAAAATAATAATGACAGACAAATTTTCATTTCAAAACACTCTCATACTTGTTCAAATTAATTTTGAGAAAAGACTTGTTGCTTTTACCAATACCACCATGTTTCAAAGAAAGCTTTGACTTTTGGCATCAGTCTGCTTTGACAGGTTTAGAAAAACCTAATCCAGTTCTATCAAATCTAGCTTTAAAAAACATGTCATCAATGACAGTAGAACTAGAATCAAAATTACTCATAGTCCTTTTGAGACTACTGAGTTCAGACTTTACCATATCAAGTTCCTTATCTTTCTTTGTTAACATCACTTCCAATCTCCCAACTGACTCTCTCAAAATGTCATTTTCTTTGATAAGATCATCAAACTTGAGTTTTAAATCATCCTGAAAATTATCCTCAATTTTTACTGATTGCGATCCTTGAGACAAACAAAGAGCATATCTAAAATGATCAACAAAATCATAAATAGAATCACTATACCTGATTTGTGATGTCTCAGATGTAACACTTGACACATCATTTTTCATTCCTTCAGAATTTACCTGATCTTTCTCCAAAATAGTCATCAAACCTTTGCAACTTTCATCTTCCTCCAATCTAATCTCTTCAGATTCATCATCACTAAGAGATACAGTTAGATTCATACCTCTTTCCCTAAGAGTATTTGCACATTGATTTGCATAGTGACCAAATCCTTTGCAAGCACGACATTGATCGAATCAAGATTTTTTGGTTTGAAAGAACTATTCTCTTGATTAGATTCAAACTTTTTAGGAAAATTTGAAGAGTTTCCAGAAAATTGTTTGTTAGACTTGAAATCTCTATTGTTACCTGAAGGTATAAATTGATTCTTTATATTAGTTTTTCTGAGAAAATTATTAAACCTTCTTGTTAATAATGCAATAGATTCTTCATTTAAATCAATATCCTGCAAATCTTTCATAAGATTTTCTATTGCATTATCATCATCGTTTGAATCATCACAAAAACCAGCATCAGTTTCAGATTTAAAAGCAATACTTTTGCCTTTATCTTTAATTTGATGCTCTTTTTGTTGTGCCAAATTCAACTAAAAAGTTTGTAAAATACCAATGAGTTCATCAAGTCTAAGTGTATCAGTATTTTTAGTTTCTCCAATAGTATAATCTTTTTTTCTTTTTTTGAGATCAGATGGTGGTGCATGATTTTATATCTCTATCTCTCAGGAAGAGACCTCATAACCTTACTTACCAACCTTTCATTGCTAATAGGATCTTCAAGAGATTGTGCCTCATTAGCAATATCACAGATTTTTGCACTGTAGGATGCAATAGTTTCATCCTCTTCCATTCGAAGATTTTCAAATCTGTTGGTAAGTAACCTCAACTTTGTTCTTGTAACTCCATGTGTTCCTTCACAATGTAATTACAATGCATCCCAAGCATCTTTAGCCGAAACACAGTTTCAAATTATTTTGAACAAAGAGAGATCTACAACACCAAAAATGGCATTTAAAGCTTAGGAATTAAAGCTTGCAATCTGAATTTCATTATTTAGCCATTCAATTTCTGGTTTGATCACTGTATCACCGTATGCATCAACAATTCTTGGTGGTGTCCAACCTGCAAGAACTAACTTTCATGCTCTTTCATCAATGGACTTGATATAAGCTCTCATTTTCACTTTCCAGTAGGAGTAATTCGTTCCATCCAACACTGAAGGTCGAACCATGGAACTACTTTGAATTTCCATCGTAAAAACAAAAACACTGCAAAACACAGTATCATACTAAGTAATGTCTAGTGAAGGCTCTCTGATGCCAATTGAAAGAATTGAAAGGTCCAATTCTAAAGGCAATATGCAGTGAAAAGTGTTGCCAACACTTTTGAAAACACAGCGAAAGACTTAAACAAAAACACAATTTCACAATATATGAAATAAATGCAGATTATAAGATCAACCACAAGAATTTCAAAATTTTGTACAAGTATAAAAAATACTTGTACGATGTTCATTAGAACAAAAACTCTTCAATGGATGATGTTGTTTACAAGATACAAAATACTTAACAAACAATGAGACTAGAAGAATAACTCCCCTTGTGTCTCAAAAAGAACCAACGCTCCATCACAAAGTATGAGAATACATTAGTGCACTGAAAACTCACGTTCTATCTATCTCATACAAACTCACAACTCTCAAGTTCAAGAAATGATGTCAACAATAAGATCATCAGCTCTTGCTCTCTTCTCTTTGGTGTTACCAACACTCTTGATATCACTGAACTTCTGCAGATTTTCTTGTAGGAAAAACTGGAAGATGAAACTCTCAATCTCTCAATCTGTACCGATCTCTGATGTAGTCTTGTCCTTAAATAGGTATCTCCAAGTTCCTTGGGAAAAACTTCCTGCAAGAGATAAGAGAAAAACTAACTGCAAAGATTAAGGAAGAAACCACATATCCACTACACAATAACTTCCCACAAGTTAAAAAATAATAGTTGAACAATTACTTCTATAATAACTCCTAATTAAAACTGAAAAATTAACTGTGATAATTTATCCAAAATCTGGAAAAATTCTAAAGTTTATAATGTTTGAATAATTCAAACATTAACACTCTAAAGTTTGGATCAATTCCTAAAAAAAAAAAAAAAGAACTTAAAGATTTTTCAAGATTACAAAAAAACCCTGAAAGTTTGATTTTGTCTTCCATTTTCTCCATTCATAAGCAAACAACATTTCCAAAAACCCCATAATATTTATAAAGTATTACAGTTACCCCTTTAAATTTAATACAAAATCAAATCACTAGGATTTTTTTTTCTGTAATTTTCAAAAAATATCTAGGTTTTCATGTAATTAGCCCAAACCTAGGGGGTTTTTAATCCTCCTATATAATTTTACAACTGTTTCAAAAGTCAAAACCCTTTTCTGTATAAAAATTGATATATGTTGTTATACCCCATGGACATATCAGTTATACAAGGATGAAGAAACCATAGTCTTTTTTCAGATAAAAATCTGACAGAAGTTTTTATATACCTCTCTACATTGCATATGTGAGGTGTTGATGGCTTACAAAGAAGGTGGAGTTGAGAGTTTCATAAACAGAAGCAAGTAGAAGTCTGTTTTGAATAAATTAAGGAAGCATTATTCGAATACGACGATGAAGGGAAAAAATACATACACATGACCTACTCTAAATTACAATACCAAATCCCTCTTATACAGAATTATATAAATAAAAGTCAAACAGATCCGAGGTTGAGACAAATTGCCGGAACGTTTTAACAATGCATTTATTCTGTTCCAGCAATCTTTTTCTTTATTGCTTCAATGTCTGATGCCAGTTCTTTTCTACTTGACTGCAATAAGAAAAATATGACTTATTAGCAACGTAACAAAGATTTACAGATAATGGTATTTCTATCAGCTGTCCAGATGAAGCATATAATTCGACCAGAACAATTCTTGTGCATATTGGCTAAATGTCAGTTATCAATTTGAAACTTTGAAATTTAATATACAAACCATTTCTTTTTGGATTTACACAATAGGACTTCATAAAGAATTGAATGATATATTTATGGAAAAAACTTTTAGAGCCCTTTTGTTCACAGTATCATTAATAGACACAAGGAACTTCAGCTCAATTTGGTCATAAATATTAGTGTTAATTACAGAAACTACTCCTGACGCTTACCCTAATTACAAAAACACCCAATTATCTTTCAAAATTACAAATCCCCCTGACATTTATTTGTCTTTTACAAATTGCACCCTCAAGAGCGTGTATTAGGGTTAATTTTGAAAGATGGTTGGAGTTTTTTATAATTAGGCTAAACCCAGGGATAGTTTTTGTAATTATCCCATATTACAGCACAACAATCCCTCTTGAAAAGAAGGTAAATTCCGAGATATATCGAGATTTTAAATTATCATCATAATCAGAAAAAATGATTTTGACATCTTACCTTGAAAAGAAGGTAACGGTATACGAACCATCCGGTGTATCCAAGCCCAACCAACTCCAAGATCTTTGGTAGCTGACATGAGTATTTTATGGAAACAGTGATTTGTGTGAGCTAAAGAGATATAACTAAAGAAAAATGAATATCATCAGATGTGCCCACGAAAAACACAAACATAGACAAAAGCTCACTTGAGTACATATAAGTGGAAACAAGGATAAAAGATTTGACTTTTTGAAGAACCTGGTGTAAAATAGACTGGAAGAAATAGACATTAATGACTCCAAGGCACAAAAAATCGTTATCTTTTAAGAGATATTTCTCCCATTCCAGAACAACTACGATATCACACTAGGTTTCATAGAAAATCTCTCTAGGATACAATGGAGTTGTTTGATTAAAAATGTGACTTTTTTTTATCAAACCGAAAGTACATTCTGTTTTTAAAGATTGATGATGCTTGAACATGAATAAATTAATAATATTGTTGTTCTTTTTCAATTGTTTATCCGGTTGATCCCCGTTTCGAAACAACAAACATATTCTGAGGTAGGCAAACCTTTTTGTCACAACTTTTAGTAAATAAATTATGAAAACGGAACCTACCAAAGGGACTGAGTTGATTGCACCGACAACAGTGGAAGCTAACCAAATGGCAACAATTGCACCACCGCCATAAATAAGTACAGTAGACTTGTTTTCAACAGCATCCCACTACAAAGCATGACGATAAGAAATAAATCAGGCAAGAGTGTGAGACGTTGATATGAAGAATTTGAGCATAATTACCTTTTCCTTTAGGTCTGAGAACAATTCATTGGCATCAACAGGGCTCTCTTCAGATGAAGAAGCCTTGACAGGGAGCTGGGACAACCTCCGAGACTCTGTTTCATTATGGCATCACCGAATTTAAGCGAAAAAATATCAAGCGCACACAACCTTGGTAGAGAGACAACAGCAAATCATAATATTTCGAGCAAGTTGCATGCAATCCCAACTGATAGGGATGTCCCTCTCCGTCCAGATAGAAGAACGTTAGAAATTTCAAGTTATAATGATTTTAGAACTTTGAAATTCAAGCTTCCTTACGTGGCAACGTTACATAGACACAAAATGATAACTTCCCAATATTGGTTAATGCAGCTAATTCAAATCATATGACAAGTGGATTTGTATAAAGAAAACGAGATAGAAATAGTGTCATCAGCTCATAATTCAAATGTAACTTTTGAAGCTGAGAAATGCTTCATAATAAGGGTTGCTACATGCAGAGTAGTTGGACTCCTTAGCAGTAACAAGCATGCAAACTAGATATACAGTTATAAATGGTGGTAAAAAATACTCAACCCCATATCATCAACCACCTACACTTCCCCAATAACTCAAAATATTAACCATATCTCATGTTTCAACAGTTACACTCAAACAACTTTTTAATATTCTATGAGCTCCTTGCATTGGAACCCTTCCAAAAATCAAAAAGGAACTTTGCTCTCCACTACTGCAAATTGATAGAATACTGCAAAAATTCAAAAATCAAAACCAGTAATTTCCAAAAGATATCCCTCATTTTGATTGCTCACATTAACATCAATAAAGATCCCTTTTCAAGAAAAATTACTAAACATTAATCAAGTACATTCTATTTCTACCCAAACAAGAACTAATGTCACTCCAAAATTCAAGTTAAATAATAAAATCAATAATTCGCCTAAACGCAGATTATATAGCATAGTTAACCAGTAAAACATTATTTTAAAAAATTGCATAAAACGAAATAAAAAAGAACCAAATAAGAGGCAGCTAATTAGTTTGTACCTTTGAGTAGCTTGAACGGAGTGGAGGAAAGGGAAGGACGTTGGGGTAAGGGACTGAAGACGGCGGCAGGTCTTGTCGCCGGGAGGCGATGCATCAAGATGGCGGTGGCCGCCATGGAAGTGGAAGCTGCCGCTGCCATTTTTGGCTGAAAAAAACCAAACAAAGCCTCTAAGCAGAAATGCGTGTTATGCTATTTTGCCTAGCCTCACTTTCTTTATCCCTCCTGATTTGATGAAATATTTGCAAAAGCCTTTTTGGACAAATTTCATGCTATCCACAATATTTTTCGGGTCAATGCTCAAATGATTTCAGTGGTTGACACGTGGACGAATCGGGCTTTCTGATTGGTCTGTTCTCTATCTTGAAAATCTACTTTGGCTTGTCTTCCATGTTATTCTACAATTACATACACAACATTAAAATTGTCTTATTATTAGGATCTTCACCAATTTAAATACGGAGTGGTGTTATATTGTCCTAGAAAAAGAAAACAATATAAGAGGTATTATTTCGATATATTATTTGTGGTGTTGTGATTGGGCTTCTCATAATCATATATGATGCTGCTTTTTTTAAGACAGATTTTTAGGTTTGATCAAAATCATCCCTAGATTACGCTACTCTCTTCCCCGAAGTCAGAGATTTGATCAAAAATCCTTCGATGGGAACTTGCTTCCCGCATAACCGGAGGCCCTGAGGTTGTCCTGAAAGCTTCACGCTCTTTGGGTTGTCTTCTCCTCCGAAGAAGTCGAATGACTCGAGAATCTTTTCCTCGTAGGAGAAAATGAATTAATCCTTCGATGGGAACTTTTTATACGGAGATGAGATGGGCATACACGCATAACCGTTAGGAGGCCAATCGATGGAGGTTTTGTCCTGCAGAGAGCCCATTAGGCAATTAATATTAAATAAACATAAAATAAATTATATATTTAATTATTAAATACCATCCCCAACATAAGCCTCCAACCGGACGGTGAACTTTGGAGAATAACTTTAAATGAATCTTTGGAAAATAATGCGTAGGTCTTCCAGAATAATGAATTAATATACTTACTTAGGATAAAGTGAGAGGGAGACTTGAGGTGAGAGTAGAGGTGAGACTTCATATGGAGTGCATCGGAGATGGGCACGTGGGCCGTGTAGGAGAATGGGCCTCCGGGTCGGCAAGGGCGCGCGGGAGAAAACAATCGATGGGACAAACCGCGTCTGAGCCTCCGGTCCGTTTCCTTCCCATTGATTCTTTTCCGCTCGGCGGTTTTTGTAATTTCGATTAAGAGCCCATTACTGGAGGCCGCAATTAATATTAAATAAACATATATAAAATGTGTTCCATTCCTTTGCTCCGCAGTTGTGTTTAAAACTTGTCTCAAGTAATGGTCTTGTTTAAAACTTGTCTAAATGTCGGGGCGTTCTTGGGTCTCCCACCTTACTTTACTTCTTTACATTTGCTTCCCACTTCCGATATTTCAATTGCTTCCCTTTTCGATATTGCTTTCCTGCTTTTCCTCATCGTTGATTGGGTAGTAAGGTAAGAAGAGTTACAACATCATGCCCAGTTATGAGTTGATGGCCTTTAAGAAGAATGGACTTCCTTCCTCCTAGTAGGCGGAAGGAATTTCTCTATGTGAGAGATAATGGTTGAGAGCATCCCAACGAGTGGGTTTCTTGAGGTTAAGACGCCATGGAAGTTCGAGTGTCCTAAATGTCCCGTTCTTGGGTAATAGGTCACGCCCTCTCCCCCAGAGAGAGTGATAGAAGAGTTACAACATGGCTTGATGGCCTTTAAGAGAAGGAGGGTGATCGATCGCGCCCTTCCCAGATTGCTCGGGGAAGGTGATCGATCGCGCCCTCATCACTTGGAGGGTGATATCGTTCCCCCTCCAGGTGATCGTCTTGGAGTGTTTTCCCGACTCTAGTGATCATCCTCTTTTCGAGCCCTCCTCTTTCAGGCCCTCCTAGAGGGAGTAGGCCGATGATGGAGCCTGGGGTTGTTGCTTCTGAGATTGTTGGTCCCCGCACTATCTTCTCTAGTGGAGTGAACCATCGCGAGGGGATCCAGTCCCATTGGGACTATGCTGATTCTGGCTTGGGGTATACCAGTACGAGGAGCTTTGTTAACCGATGACCAGTCACGCCTTGGTTCTTTGTCCTTCAAGGACATCGAGACTCACTTTTGCGGGGATGTTGCTTAGGTAAACTTCCATGGTTTCTTTGTATTTCCATTCTTCATGCTTTATCTTTTCACTTGGCTAAGACTTGTACAAATTTCACTGTAGATCTTGAACCTCGCTACAGCTTCGAACCATCGAGGCGAGGTGACTAAGGCAGAGAACTGTCGGCTTCGAGATAAGATGAAGAGCTTAACGGATGATGCGGCTCAGCATGGTGGCAAGATGTCTAAGTTGTCAAAGGAGTTTGAGTGGGCGAAGGCCCAACTTGACTACGAGTCGGAGACGGGCGATGTCTTTCTTCGTACTTCAGCTAGTGCCCACATGCTAGCTCAGGAGAGGTCCTGTTAGATAAATGTTTTTACCAAGATTTTGATGATTTTGTTTAAATGAGTTTTATACCAAAATAATGTTAATAAATGTTGTCCAAATACTCCTAAATGATTTAAAATGTTTTTGCTAATTTTTGGAGTATTTCTTAGAATTTATTTTTCGATAATGACAACACTTTTGATGGTTTTGTTTAAATTGGTTTTTGCACCAAAACAATGTTTTTAAATGTTGTCAAAATACTCCCAAGTGGTTTAAAATATTTTACTAATTTTTTGGAGTATTTCTTGAAGTTTATTTTTGAGTGCACGACTGGTACCTGAAGAGTGCACGAATTGAAACAGAAAGTTACAGACTTGAAAAACTGAAGAGGGGGACCGGTCCAGGGCAGGGCCAACCGGTCGTACCCAAGGGCGACCGGTCGCACCTCCCCTTGACCAGTCGCACCCCCCTGCAACCCCTACCTGGATCGCACTATTTTCATTCAAACGTTCGAAATCTTATACAGGGCAACCGGTCACCCTATGTAATTTTTGACAGCAAAAAATCCAACTATTGCAATCCTTATCAACACGATTTACTTTTCATTTTTGTACAATATTTCTACATCTTGTGATCCTCTTTTTGTAGACAAAAGTGAAGAAGAAGGAGCCTATGTTGGAAGCCTATGTTGGTGAAGACTCTCCTATAAAATAGAGGATGAATTGAAGACACAAGACACAACACATACAAGCAAAATACATAACAAGAAATCTGCAAATTCTTCAAGCTTTCTTTTTTACATTCTTGTTGTAATAGCCTAAGCACTTTCACTTGCACATCTTTGAGGTCTAGGCTTTTGATTCTTGATTACACTTGCACTCAATCTTTGTATTGGTTTTATAGAGTTGTAATCTTGAATTTTGCCCATCATTCAATACAAGACATCCTTGTGAGTATTCTTGTGGTAAGAATACACTTAGGTGATCAAGATGATAGGTGTTTGGAGAGTGTGGTACTCTTCAAAGGTGGTGAAGGAAGATTGTGGTAATCTTCTTGAAGGTGTTGTAAGAGGATTGTAGTAATCCTCAAGGTGTTGTATTAATTTTGAAAATTAATAAAATCTTTTTTTTTCTTTTTGAAATCCATCCCGGAGATACTGGGGTGGTAGAGGATTAGGCCCTAGGTGGGTTGAACCTCTATAAATCAACGAGTGTTGTTTATTTTCCGCATTTACATTCTTGTCATTTACTTGTTCATTCGAAAAAGAGGGCGATTTGCGAAAAATCGGCATAATCTATTCACCCCCCCTCTAGATTATCGTAGCCACTTGGACTAACAAGTGGTATCAAAGCCAAACTCTTTGGCTAGCTCGTTTCGAGTAAAGAGGAAAGATCCATGGCTACGAATGAAGCTTATCTCACCACCGGCGCCTCCACCAACAAGCCACCACTATTCAACGCCAATAACTACATATTTTGGAAAGACCGCATGGAATGCTTTCTACAAGGGTGCGGATTTGATATTTGGAATATGGTCATTGAAGGAGTTTCTCAACCAACAACAAAATTGGAGGATGGTACCACGACTCCCAAGCCATTCAAGGAGTACGATGAAAATGACAAGAAGGCTTTCTCTCTAAACGGTAAGGCCTTAAACATTTTACATTGCTCTCTTACCGCCACCGAATATAATCGCATAAGAGGCATACGGTCGGCACATGAAGTTTGGGAAAAATTAGAAACCATCTATGAGGGCACAAAGAAAGTGAAGCAAGCAAGAAAAACAATGTTTGTGAAAGACTTTGAAAATTTCAATATGCATGATGGTGAAAGCATATCAAAAATGGTGGAAAGACTTGACAACATTGTCAATCCTCTTGTGGCTCTTGGAAAGGTCATCTCCGAAGAAGACAAGGTGACCAAGGTATTGAACGCCCTTCCCTGCTCATGGTCCGAAAAGGTGACGGCAATCACGGAAGCTCAAAATCTTGAGACACTCAAGTTTGATGAGCTCATTGGGAACCTCCTCATTTATGAAGTATATCTCAAGGAGAAAAAAAATTCTCAACCATCCACCTCTAAACCGGCACGCAAAATATTATTAAAGGCTTAGCATCTTTTTCTAATAATGTTTATTATGCTTAGTGATGAGAATGATGAAGAAACGGCGACTCTTGTTAGAAATTTTGCAAAATTTGTAAACAAAAATAAAGCAAGAAAGCCTAGAGACAATTCTTGTTTCAAATGCGGAAAATCCGGGCACTACATAGCCGATTGCCCAAAATTAGCGGAAGAGGAACAAAAGAAGAAAAAGCCTTTTCCAAAAAAGAAGGCGTTAAATGCGGACGTCAAAACTTGGGATGAATTACTTGAAACAACCGACGAGGAAGGAGAATCCGAACATGGTCTTATGGCCATAGACGATGAAAATACCGAGTGCGCTCTAATGCTTCATCTTCTTCCCTAGTTGATGAATTACAATGTGATTTTGATGAATTGCAAAATGAGTTTCAAAATTTGATTGTTAAATGCAAGAATTTGAAAAAGGAGCATAAAGAGATTAAACTAGAAAAAGATAAATTATTTACTTCCTATGATTCTCTTGATAAAGCTCATGCTATTACTCTTACTATGGTCCGTACTCTTGAAACCGAAAAACAAACGCTCACAAATGATATTGAAAATTTGAAAAAGGATGTGCATCGATTCAATTTAAGTACGGATAAAGTCACAAAAATTTTAGACGCACAAAGAGGTGAGCATTCTAAATTAGGACTTGGTTACAAACCTTTTCAAAATGTTTTTAAGAAAAAAGACCAAGGTCCAACCTTTGTACGTGCTAGTAGTCCTCGTATTATTACTTGTTTTTATTGTGGTAAGAATGGACACTATGCTAGCAATTGTAAATTGAAGAATAATTTTAGCTATTATTGGAGACCTAAAGGTCTTAAGGCTAACCCCATGGACCCCAAAATTATAGGGTACCTAAAAATAATTCCTTTGTAGGTTATAAGGGCTATAACAACAATGGAAGATTCAAAATGGCTCGTGGACAGGGGATGTTGACGCCATATGACCGAAAGAGAGAACTTTTTACCAACATCAAGCTCCAAGAAGAGGGTATGGTCATGTTCGGCAATGGCAAAGGAATAATTCTTGGAAATGGAGAAATTGGTAACTCTTATTTCTCTCTTAGTAATGTTCTTTTAGTAGAAGGGCTTAAGTTCAATTTGATAAGTGTTACCCAACTTTGTGATTCAAATTATAATGTTGTTTTTAATAAAGAAAAATGCCTTATTTCCAAAAAAGATAAAATTATTTGTGAAGCAATTAGAAAAGACAATCTTTACAAAATTTGTACAAGTGATTTGGTTAGTCAAAATGTTTCTTGTCTTGTCGCCAATAATGATTTAACTAGTTTATGGCATAGGCGACTTGGACATGTTGGATACAAAAATTTGCAAACTATTTACAAAAACCAACATGTAAAAGGACTACCCAAATAGAATTTTGAAAATCTTGGCTTATGTGACACTTATCAAAAGAACAAATTAGTTAAGAGTAGTTTTAAGCCCAAAATGAAATTTCCACTACCAAACCCCTACAAATGCTTCATCTTGATTTGTATGGGGATATTGGTACGGCAAGTCTAAGTGGAAAACATTACACTTTTGTTATAGTTGATGATTTTTCTAGATATACTTGGGCTCTATTTCTTACAAATAAAAGCGATGTCGTTAATGAGTTTGTTAAGTTGTGTAGACTTATTGAAAATGAAAAGGAAGATACTATTAAGTCTATTCGAAGTGATCGAGGTGGAGAATTTGACGGCGAATTTAGAGTCTTTTGTGAAACCAAGGGATATAGTCATAATTTTTCGGGTCCAATGACACCTCAACAAAATGGAGTAGCCGAAAGGAAGAATCGGACACTTTAAGAAATGAGTCGGTCCATGCTAAATAAATTTTCACTTCCAAAATATTTTTGGGCGAAGCGTAAGTACCGCTTGCTATGTCATTAATCGAGTTTATATTCGCCTAAAATGAATAAAACTCCATATGAGCTTTGGAAAGGAAGAACTCCAAATATTAGTTATTTCAAAATATTTGGATGTAAATGTTTTATTTTGAATACTAAGGATCAATTAGACAAACTTGATCCTAAGGCCGATGAAGGAATATTTATGGGGTATTCAACCAAGAGCAAAGCATATCGGGTTTACAATAAGACTAGTGGGGTTGTTGAAGAATCCATCCATGTCAAATTCAATGAAGCTTGGTGTTGAAAGGATACCCAATGATGAAAGTGATGAAGAGGATATTGTTGAACCCATTGTTCAAGATGATACTCAAAATGATCAACCTTCAAGCTCAAATGTTCCTCAAGAAGATAAAGGTGATACTTGAATCTTCCCGTATCATTGAAATTTAAGGAGATCACCCAAAAGATCTTATTATTGGTGATCCCCTTGATAAAGTAATGACTCGAGAAAATTTGCCAAGAAAGCTCTTATATCTCAAAAAGAGCCTAAAAATGCTAAGGAAGCCATTGAAGATGATGATTGGTTTCTAGAAATGCAAGAGGAGTTGAATCAATTTGAAAGGAATGATGTATGGGAATTAGTACCTTGTCCTCCATCTCAAACCATTATTGGTACAAAATGGGTATTTCGGAACAAGCTCGATGACCAAGGCAATATTGTTCGAAACAAAGCAAGGTTAGTAGCTCAAGATTATTGTCAAGAAGAAGGTATTGATTATGATGAAACATTTGCACCCGTAGCACGTTTAGAAGCTATTCGTATTTTACTTGCCTATTCTTGTTTTAAAAATTTCAAGCTTTACCAAATGGATGTAAAATCCGCATTTTTAAATGGTATTATTCAAGAAGAAGTCTATGTAAAACAACCTCCGGGTTTGAAAATTTTTCTAGGCCTAATGATGTTTATAAACTTAAAAAGGCTTTATATGGTTTAAAACAAGCACCCCGTGCATGGTATGATAGACTTAGCTCTTTTCTTTTGCAAAATGGTTTTACAAGAGGTAAAGTTGATACTACTCTCTTTGTTTTTGAAAAAGGGCAAGATTGCTTATTAGTGCAAATTTATGTTGATGATATTATTTTTGGTGCTACTAATGAATCCTTGTGCAAGAAATTTTCTAAGTTAATGCAAGGTGAATTTGAAATGAGTATGATGGGGGAGCTCAACTTCTTCCTTGGACTTCAAATTAAGCAATGCCAAGAAGGAATTTATATTTCTCAATCAAAATATACAAAGGAGCTTTTGAAGAAATTTGGCATTGAAGAAGGAAGAACCGTCTCTACCCCAATGGCAACAAACGTCAAGATTGACAAAGATGAAAAAGGCAAGTCGGTTGATGAATCCAAATATCGAGGTATGATTGGTAGTTTACTTTATTTAACCGCTAGTAGACCGGACATTCTTCATGTCGTATGCCTATGTGCTCGTTTTCAAAGCAATCCCAAAGAATCTCATATGAGTGCCGTTACAAGAATTTTTAGATATTTGAAAGGCACTATTCAATATGGTTTATTCTATCCAAAGAATGAAAATTTTTCTCCTAAAGGTTATAGTGATTCGGATTATGCGGGAAATATTGATGATCGGAAAAGTACTTCCGGATCATGTCAATTTTTAGGCGATTGCCTAGTTTCTTGGTTTTCAAAGAAGCAAAATTGTGTTTCACTTTCAACGACCGAAGCCGAATATATTTATGCGGCATTTTGTTGTACTCAACTTCTTTGGATGAAACAAACTTTAGCGGATTATAAATGTTCTTTTGAAATGTTCCCATCTTTTGTGATAATATATCCACTATAAATATTGCTCAAAACCCGGTTCATCATAACCGTACTAAACATATTGAGATTCGACATCATTTTCTAAGGGATTGTGTTTCAAAACGTAAAATTGAGATATCTTTTGTACCATCTCAAGATCAATTAACGGACATTTTTACAAAACCGCTATCTTCCGAGACTTTTGCGTCAATACGAGCTCGGTTAGGTATAATGCATATTGAATGAGGTCTATGATTGCATTTTGCATGTTTTTAAAACTTAAGGGCGAAAAATCGGATTTTTGGTTCAAACCTCGGATTTTGGAAAAACAGAAAGAACCACTGGGCTGATTGGGGGAAGGCCGACCGGTCGCCCATGACATCGACCGGTCGCCCACTCCCCCAACCGGTCGCCCTTAACCAAAAATTGGATAAAAACGTTTATGTTCTCAGTTTCATCATTTTTGGTCTTTTGTGTTCATTTTTCGTCCCCTACGCATTTTTCACACAAATTTCACTTCAAATTTGTTTTATTGCATACATTTTATATTTTGGACTTCATGAGGCTCGATTATCATCATCATTGTTCATCTTTACCGATTAAATGGTAAGAATTTCTCCTTTTAATCTCAATTGGGTTGAACCCTTGAGAATGTGCTTGTATCTTGATATCTTGTTGAAATTCTTGTATTAGTATGTTGTTTATGATGATTGATGATGAATGAATATTGTTGTATTGAAATTGGTGATGAAATTTTTTGGCTTAAACGAATCACAAAGGCGTTATATTTCTCTTGTTTTATTCAATGCACGCCAAGTGTTCGACAAAATGTTTCACTGAAAAACTCATCACCTACATGATTCTCTTGATTTGAAAAGTTTTATAAGTTTATAGAGATCATGTTTTATCAATCAAATGAGCTTTTACAAATCAAATGAGCAATTTTTTCCCTTTTATTCGGAATTTAAGCTTAAATGCTCAATATGCTCGATAAATCGATTAAATTGCGCACTTTGATATAATTATATGCTGTTTTTATCGTGCTAACATTATTTTTGACTAATGATGTTTTATGACAGGGGGAGCTTTTAAGCTCATGAAATTCAAGCTTTTAGCTTTTAGTTATTTGCTTCTACTTATTTTTGTTATGCATGTTGATAGGGGGAGCTTGTGCAAAAATGATTTTGAAAAATCTTTGCTCCTATCCTTGTGTGTTTGTACTTATGATAAATCTTGCTTGTAATGGTTTGATGTTTTAGACCGGAAAATTGGTTTTGTTTTAAAATCGACTTCCTAAAATTGTTTTGGTTTGTAATCATCAAAAAGGGGGAGTTTGTTAGATAAATATTTTTATCAAGATTTTGATGATTTTGTTTAAATGAGTTTTTATACCAAAACAATGTTAATAAATATTGTCCAAATACTCCTAAATTATTTAAAATGTTTTTGCTAATTTTTGGAGTATTTCTAAGAATTTATTTTTCGATAAAAATGGACAACACTTTTGATGGTTTTGTTTAAATTGGTTTTTGCACCAAAACAATGTTTTTAAATGTTGTCAAAATACTCCCAAGTGATTTAAAATATTTTACTAATTTTTGGAGTATTTCTTGAAGTTTATTTTTGATAAAAATCGGACAACATTTAAAATTGGAGGTCGACCGGTCGCCCAAAAGGTCGACCGGTACCTGAAGAGTGCACGAATTGAAACAAAAAGTTCTGAGACTTGAAAAATCAAGAGGGGGACCGATCCGGGCGGGGCCGACTTGGCCGCACCCTAGGGCGACCGGTTGCACCCCCCTTGACCGGTCGCACCCCCCTGCAATCCCTACCTGGATCGCACTATTTTCATTCTTATACAGGGCAACCGGTCGCCCTATGTAATTTTTTACAGCAAAAATTCCAACCGTTGCAACCCTTATCAGCAAGATTTACTTTTCATTTTTGTACAATATTTCTACATCTTGTGATCCTCTTTTTGTAGACAAAAGTGAAGAAGAAGGAGCCTATGTTGGGAGCCTATGTTGGTGAAGACTCTCCTATAAATAGAGGATGAATTGAAGACACAAGACACAACACATACAAGCAAAATACACAACAAGAAATCAAAATTCTTCAAGCTTTCTTTTTTACATTCTTGTTGTAATAGCTTTAAGCACTTTCACTTGCACATCTTTGAGGTCTAGGCTTTTGATTCTTGATTACACTTGCACTCAATCTTTGTATTGGTTTTATAGAGTTGTAATCTTGAATTTTGTCCATTATTCAACACAAGACATCCTTGTGAGTATTCTTGTGGTAAGAATACACTTGGGTGATCTAGGTGATAGGTGTTTGGAGAGTGTGGTACTCTTCAAAGGTGGTGAAGGAAGATTGTGGTAATCTTCTTGAAGGTGTTGTAAGAGGATTGTTGTAATCCTCAAGGTTTTGTATTAATTTTGGAAATTAATAAAATCTTTTTTTTTCTTTTTGAAATCCATTTCGGAGATACTAGGGTGGTAGAGGATTAGGCCCTAGGTGGGTTGAACCTCTATAAATCAACGAGTGTTGTTTAATTTCCACATTTACATTCTTGTCATTTACTTGTTCATTCGAAAAAGAGGGCGATTTGCAAAAAATCGGCATAATCTATTCACCCCCCTCTAGATTATCGTAGCCACTTGGACTAACAGGTCCTGCTCGATTGACGCTTACAGAGCTTCTCCGTAGTATCACTCCGAGTTATTGCAGGAGTCTTCTGTCTTTTTTGATAGAGTCGTTCGCCATTGCTGGAAACTTCTATGGTAGAGTGGGAAGGCTTCTAGCGAGTTGATTGACATCCTAGACTGCGATGTCTCTGATGAGGAGGAGGGAGAGGTGGAAGCCTTGGCAGATCTTCCCGACGATGCTGGTGGAGATGGAGTTGAGCCTACAGAGACTGATGCCACAACTGGAGATGAGGCGCCCGCTGCTTGATTAGTGATAATCTTTTCTTGGCCTGATGGCCCTTGATTCCTGTAACGCCCCATTTTACAAAATAATAGTATTTCTGATTTTAATAAAAATCTTAATATAAAAATACAACTTTAACAAAATTATTTAATAAAACTAAGCATTATAATTTAAATAAGTAAAATTCATCCAAGATATTAAAATAAAAGTATTATCCAATTATTCCAACATAAAAAAATTCAAATTCAGAATTTAATTGAGTCTTCATCCATCCCTGTCGTATCTCCAGCCTGACTCCTTAATCTGAAAAATTATGAAAATGAAGGGGTGAGCTTCCACTTGCTCAGTAGGGATCAATTTGTCAATATATAATATAACATACAAGCATAATCAAATATCATACAACATGTAATTTCTTCTGTAATTTTTCTCTGTAAATTTTCCTCTAACTGGCCAGTTAATAAATTTAGTACGGCGGGCTTAACCCGAAGATCAACTTTGATCCCGGGCATATTTATGGTCCCTGACTAGTTCCTCTGTATATCATATATAAATGAAAATACTCACATGAAATATTATACAAAGACAAGATTCAACAATCCCTACCTCAATTGATTTCTCGTAATCCTCGCAACGTATAAAGTAATAATCATAATCCTCTTGATTTTCGATCCCTACATGAATTATGAAATTATAATTAATAAAATTATTTAAGAAATTTTGGTTGGGTTAGAAAAGAATTGAAATATTGAAAAGAAATTTAGAAATTTGGGTTTAAACTTAAAAAGGCTTTAAGGCGTGGTTAATCCCTCAAAATAAAATATAAATCCTAAACTATATTCTTTCAATTTCTTTTTTCTCTCCCCCTTTTTCTTCTCTCTCTCTCTCCCCCTTTTTTTCTCTACACGTTGGATCTCTTTTCTTTTCTTTTCTTTTCTTTTTTTACCTTTCTTTATCTCTTATTTTCTATTCATCCCTTATTTCTCCTATTCCATTTCTTCCTTTTTCTTCTCTATCTCTCTCCCTCATTCACGCCTATGCTCTCATTCTCTCTCTCTCTCTCTCTCTCTCTCTCTCTTCACCTACTCTCTCTCTTTCTTTCTCTCTCTCTTTGTTATCTTTCTCTTTTGAGGATTGTTGGGATGTGTTTTTCATTTCAGAAAAACAATAACAAAATCTTACCCTATTTCTCTTGAAAAACTGTGAAAATAAAAATTAAGGTTTTGGTTATTTTATAGAAAAGTGTGGATATTACAATTCCTGCCCACCTGTTTAGGGCTTGTTTTACGCATTTGGATGTTTCATCTTGCGCACATGGATATTTTTTCCCTCCTTTGGTCTTGAAATGTTTTGTTTGCTCTGTGGGCTGGATGATTATTCCATTTTCCTTATGCATATTACTTCCCCCTTATCATGCTTTACTTGCTATATCTACATGTGATTTCTTGTGGGAGATTAAATTTTATCTTGTGTTTTAACACCAAAGGGCGCCCCTCCGAGCTCGGAGGAAGGAGCCCCCTTGGGGTTCTTGGGGCGCCCTTCCGGAGCCCGGAATGAGCTTTTCCCTTGGATTTTCCCTAAGTCTTTACTTTATTCTTTGTATCCTTTTCCATATGGGTTAGCATTTTCGCCTTATTTTCTTGCACATTTTCAACATGGAGAAGAATTCACCAGACTCTTTTGAGGAGACCCCTTCCTTCGTGGGTCTTAGCCGGAGAGAAAAAGGAATTTTACTATTAGGACCTCCTTGTGGGGAGGCCTCTCTATCTGGGGTCTTAGCCGGAAGGGGTCATCCCACCCAGGGTTTTAGCCGGGTGAGGTTAACTACTAGGACCTCCATGAGGAGGCCCCTCCCATCTGGGGTCTTAGCCGGAAGGGTTTATCCCAACCGGAGTCTTAGCCGGTGTGGTTAATTACTACGACCTCAATGAGGAGGCCCTTCCCATCTGGGGTTTTAGCCAAACGTGGTCATTCCACCCAGGGTTTTAGTCCGGTGAGGTTAATTACTAGGACCTCCATGAGGAGACCCCTCCCATTCGGGGTCTTAGACGGAAGGCGTCATCCCACACGGGGTCTTAACCAGGTGAGGTTAATTACTAGGACTTTCATGAGGAGGCCCCTCCCATTCAGGATCTTAGCCGGATGAAGTCATCCTACCCAGGGTCTTAGTCGGGTGAGGTTAATTACTAGGAGCTTCATGAGGAGGCCCCTCACATCCAGGGTCTTAGCTGGATGGGGTCATCCCACCCGAGGTCTTAGTCGGGTGAGGTTAATTTATGTGGACCCCGTGAAGAGGCCTCTCCCATCCAGGGCGTTAGCCGGAAAGATGGGATTTGTTGAGGAAATCATCTAATTGGTCGTTGACCCTGGCCATAAGTGGCCATTAACTGCACCCTGGCCATGTGTGGCCATTAACTGTATTCACCGCATTAAAGTAGAAAACGTGAATGTGTTTTTATTCAATATAATGAAAAGCTTTACGCCCCATGGGCGGAAACACAACTGAAATGTAAATAAGTGTTTAACGCCTCTTAGGCGGAAATAAACTAAAATTAGTCAAATACAAAAATCCCTGGGGGTCTAGGGAGAGTTGTTGTCTATGGTTGTGTGGTTCTTTCATCATTCGATCTCGGGAGCTTGCTCATCTTCAAGGTGGCCACGTAGCACTCCCGAGTTGTCTTGATGTCTCCAACAGTCTCTTCTATCTCCGAGTCTGTGGGAAACTTCGGTCTCAAGTAATTGTAGAGGGGATGACTCGGCATTGGTCCAAGCTTGACCTTCCCAAAATTAGAATGTACGGAGAGGGTGTGTCTATTATAAGAAAGTGGATCATCTTCGTGACTTGACGTGGGGCATCCATGCCCAATGTGAGCGGCAAACGGATTTCACCCAAGGACTTGATTACCTCTCCAGTGAAGCCAATCAGTAGCGTTGAAACCGGAACTACATGCGCTGGGTCGATCTTCATCTTGTCAAAGGCTTCCTGGAATATGATGTCCACTACGTTCCCGGTATCTACCAAAACCCTATTGACCACGAAATCGGTCAGCATAACTGATATGATGATGGCGTCAGGGTGAACTTGGGTTTCTGGGATGTAGTCTAGAGTACCAAAGGTGATAGGCATGCCCTTGGCTTGACGATGTTCCACGATTCTTCTCTTGGATGGGTTCTCCTCGGGTCGCCCTCTTCTTTCCTTGTTACCCTCCCGGAGAGCACTCCAAACGTCCTTTGCCTTCGGTCCTCCGGATATCACATTGAGGACTCCGACAACATGATTGTCGCGCTTCTTCTCCTTTGATCGAGCAACGCTGGTCTTGTGTAGGTTCCTCTTCATGCGATCTTGGATCTCGACAAAACTTGCTCTGATCCATGTAGTCCATGAGGTGACCTTTTTGGATGAGTCGCTCTATCTCCTTCTTCAAGATGAAACAATCTTCAGTGTTGTGCCCTGTCTCTGTGATATCGACAATATGAATTGGAACGTGTCCGCGAAGGGTTGTTCCTCAATAGCTGTAGGGGATCGATGATCCTCTTCTTCTGGGCGGCTATTAGCACCTCCGCTATTGGAGCGTTGAGAGGTGTATAGCTTTACCCATTATATTTTCTTGGACCTTTCCGCGACTGGTTCTTATCTTCTTCTCGGGACTTGCGCTTGATTCTGGGTTCAGGCCTAGTGGACTGCTCCATTTGATTATGCTTCTCTGTTTGGCTCAATAGCTCCTCCATGTTGGATGGAGGCTTCCCGGCTAGAGATTCCTTCAGTCGCCCTTGGCTGATGCAATATTCCAGCCAAGGTCTCATGTTGGACGTTGGCAACTTCATTGACGGCTTCCACAACCATTTCATAAATCCCCGCAGTGTTTCTCCTTCCTTCTGCTTCACCTGAAAGAGGTGAACGATAGTCTTGGGACACCTTATGTTGATGGAAAACTGTTGCACAAAAGCTTCGGTGAGCTTATCCATCCCGGAGATAGATCCTACAGGGAGCTGATTGAACCACGTCAGCGCCTTCTTTGTCAGCATAGTGCGGAACACCTTGCAGTAGGAGGCATCCGTCATGTCATAGAAATCCGCCTTGGCATAGAATTTTTCCAAGTGTTCTTGTGGGTCTCCAGTTCCATCATACTCCTGGAGGTTGGAGGTTGGAGGTCTTGATTCCTGATGGCAGTGGTTCGGACAAAATCATCGGGCCAAAGGGCTCATCTTCATCAATGTCGTGGCTGGCAAGGCTACACTGCTTGAGATTCTTCAACTGGTGGCGGCTCTTCACGATTCTGATTTTCACCGTGACTTTTCTCTCTCCTCTTGATTGTCCCGGTTAGGATCTTCAGCGGTGGGCGGAGCCTGGGATGGTCTTACTGCAACATCTGATGTGGCTTGATGCCTTAAAGCATTCCGGGAAGCTTCATCTAGGAGAGCCCGGAGGGACCAAAATGATGCTGCTTTTTTAAGGCAGATCACTCAAGTCAATTGGGTTGACCAAAATCCTCTTTTCCGAGAGGGAAGTTTCATGTCACTCCTCTTCCCGAGGGAGAAGTCTTCTTCTCCTTGAGCTGGAAAATCCTTCGATGAGAACTTGCTTGCACACACGCGCGTTAGAGGGCCCCTCCAACTCTCAAGTCAGCACGGTGAACGAGAGAATAACAGTAAACGAATACTGTAAAATAATGTGTAGGTGAATAATGAATTAATCTACTTACAGATAATAGGAGGGACCTTTTTATACCAAGAGATGGGCCCCGTAGGCGTGTAGGAGAATATGGCCTATGGGCCTGTCCACGTAGGAGAAAACGACCAATGGGCCAAACTCGAACTCATTTGGGCCGATTTTATTATTAAAAGCCCATTAGGCAATTAGTATTAAATAAATATATATAAAATTAATTATATATTTAATTTATTAAATACCATTTTTTCCCACAACAATATACTATTTTCAAATTGAAGAACGAAATTAAAATTATGAGTTTGTTTTCGGGATGAGATCTCATGTTCCATGTTTGTTGTTGTTTTATTTTCTATTTCATATATTGGATCAAAGACACGTATAAAATTGTAACATCATCTTATATACATGTCTTTAAGTTGATGAAATTAAATAAGGAGTAGAAATGAGAAGTGAAACAAGACAGTCGTTTGTTTTCACGCGTAAATATAAACTATGATTTGCATGTTTTCTAAAACTATTATTTTACTTACACGCATTGTCAAACACTTTAAATATGATTATTTTTTGGGGAGATTCTTATTCTTTCTATTTTCATTTTGTTATTTATTGAAAAGTTACTAATAATTTTTTTTTTTGAATAAATGCGAATATATATAAAAATAAAAAAGAGTTGTCCTGATCACAGGTTGATCAGGTAACCAAAAGAAAGCCTGGAAACAAAGTCAGAGAGATAACGGAATGGTCACAAGCCGACCAGATGCCTGAATGGTTGGGGCCTCGTTAAAACCTTCCAAGGTAAAACCCACCCTTGTGGAAAAAACCCCTGGAAGGAAAAAGAGTACCCCCCCATAAAAAGTGTCCAAAATGGGAAAAGAATCCTGAAGCCGAGACGCACTAGTTAACAAACCTATAGTTAGACTGACCAATATAATCCTGAGTAAGAGATGAAACGATGTCCACTGGAGGCGCTTCCCACCACATCGCAACATGCGACGTCTTGGTAAGAATATCCGCCACCCGGTTGCCTTCCCGAAAAATGTGCAAGACCACCAAATCCATCTGAGAAAGAAGGTGCAGAGTGTACCGCCACATGCTAAGATGGCGCTAAGGTACCCCCGCGGATCTCTTCCGCAGCAACTCAAAAGTGTCCAAACCCATATCAAAAGCCACTTCTTTAATCTCTAACTCCGAAGGAATAGCCGTCAAGTGAGCATTATCAACCGTGCTAACCGTGGGAGAACTAAACTGGTCAACCAAAGTGTAATCTGAACTAGAGTGTCCCGTGTCTGCGAAGAGGTCCGTATAGAAGAAAATAATATGATTTCCAAGAACAGTTGGATCATCCGAGTAACTACCGTCGACCATCAGACCTTGTATCCCCGATCGTCCATTCTGAATCTGACAACGGCGATGAAAAAATGATGTGTTGCGATCCCCATCCTTTAACCAAGCCGAGCGGGCTTTCTGCTGTAGGAATTTGGATTGCATTAACAACGTGCGAGACATCGCATTTTGAGCATCAAGTTCCATATCACGGTGCGCCTCAGTGAAGCCCTCGGACTCAATATCTGCTTGAATCTGACGAACGAACTCCATCTGCTTATCCACCTGACGATTAACATCCCCAAAGACGTCCTTATTCCAAAACCTAATAGTCTGTCGCAGCCTCTTGAGTTTCCACATGACACGCAGTAGAGGGTTGGGCGACGCACACGGGAGTGCCCAAGAGGCCTTAACAATATCCTGGAAAGAATCATGTTAAATCCACATGCGCTGAAAACGAAATAAACCGAACCCTTGGTAATGGAAGATGAACAAGAGACCAAAATGGGATGGTGATCAGATTCGATGCGAGGAAGAACTAAGCCCTTAACAACTTGCCAAAAAGAGAAAAATAGACAAGTTGCTATGGCTCTATCCAACTTAGCGTGGAGGAGGGATAGAGGCCTTCGGGGGGAGCACCAAGTAAATGAATTCCCCGTAGTCAGCACCGCAAATAAACCAGCATCCTCCAGAAAGTCCCTGAAGTCCTGACAAGAGGCTTGGGATAAAATACCACTACCAGAGCGCTCATGATGTCCCAATACAACGTTAAAATCCCCAATGAGCAGCAGATCAGTAAGACCCAAATTCCTCAACTCCAACCAAAGCGCACGCCGAGCAATATGATCACACAAACCATGAGAAAAACCAATATAGAAAACCATAGAACCAAATTGAACTTGCAAAACCAAACCTGACTTTGGACCGTAAGGCTTGCATCACAGAAGACCAAAATATCCGGACGTCCGTTAGACCTGAAGTTCTGAGCCACGAACCCCAAACCCAAACTATTTCAATAAGAATCCGAAATCGATGAAATATCCACTTTAGGCTCACAAATAGCTAAAATGGAATATTTATGTTTATGACATAACGCCTTAAGAACATTACGAGACGCAATGTTCCCAATCCCCGGATGTTCCATAAGATGCTATTCATTGAGACGAAGGGGGGTGGTGCCCGTGATGACCGCACGGTAAAAATAGGAGTGTGGTGTACTGCAGAATCTGACGACTACGAATTGGCCACTTCATCTGCATAATCTGCCCATCTCTTTGAAGCTGCAAATTCTAACTCATTCGGCCCTGGGCGAGCTGGCTCAATAGTAACGTCATGAATTACTGGTGAAGGACCCGTAGTAACACTCTGGATTAATCTGGATTTAGCCGAGTCCAGGGAGCTGTCACGGAAGGCACGACTCAGAGTCTGAATAGGCTTCTGTAATGGATGCTGAACCGTAAGAGGCAGAATAATGGAGAGGGGGCCGATGCTGGAAGTAGAGGCCTTGGGGACCAGATTCCCTTGCTGGATAATCGGACTGAGAGTCTGTTGACGGTTGATCGGGGGTATCATCTGAAGCAAGAGCCTCAAAAGTATTACTCATATGTATATCAGAAGGGAAAGTGACTATTGCACAGGTAGGGGATCCTGCTCGCATACCCGTACCCGTATTTCCCATTGAGTCATCAACGACCTTGCCCTTGTCCTGCTGCACACGACGGTAAACTTTACGGACCCTGGAACGACCCCGTTGCATTGAGTTTGGACGTGCCGCTGAAGTCCTGGGATGTCCCTAGTTAGGAGAGGCGCGCCTTTCAGTGGTTGAGTTCCCCGCGGGAGTAATACGTCATGAGACCGTGGAATGCCCCGTAACACTGCACTTCGAACAAAATTCCGGTAATTTCTCATAACTTACTGACACAAAGGAATACTGGCCAACCCGTTCCACCATGATGTGATCCTCCAGCGATTTTAACAGATCGATGTCCACTAACACCCGGATGAATGCCCGAGAGAACCATCAAGCGAGCGATGGTTAATTTGTATCTGATTCCCAATCGCACTGGCGATCCCCAAGATGGTGTTAGGATCCCAGTACTCCAAACTGAGCTCAAAGATTCGGACCCAAACACTAGCCACCGACGTGTGTACCTTGTACGGATTGAGTGCCTAATTAATATGTAGTTGAGCTCGAGCCCGATCCTGCACATTAAAAAACTTGACACAAAAAAATCTCTTACCCAAGGGGATTAGCTTCCAATTATTTTTAATTCCCCATAAATCAGATAGGCATTTATGCAGAAGCATAGTCGCCCATGGTTTGTTACACTTGCCTAAAATCACCCTTCCAATCAAAGAATAACAAAATTCGGCGAGGCATTGTTGATAAACATTTTCATCAATCGTAACTAAATAATAATCTCCCTTTCTAACAGGTTTAGGGATAGAATGGGATTTACCAGCAACAACATGCGAAAATGTTGTAAAATTACCTTGGGCCTGCGTAGTTGAATCCATATCGTGGTGAGTACCTAAAACAATTCTAGCAAAAGAATGGCCAAAGTTGGATTGATCATTAGTATTATGAACCGAATGTCGAGGTTGATTCATAATCGGATGTCGTTGGCGGAGAGATTCCAGCGATCTGAGGTGCGTTCCTGGGATCAGAAATAGGATGTGGGCCCGTGGACGGGGTTCCATGCGGACGGCAGACAGCAGCCCAGGGGTCATCACCCCCTGGGGGAGGGCGGCCTTGGAGGAGAATGTGGCAACCGGCCCCCCATAATGGCACCCAAGGGAGCCGGACCCCCCCTGAATAGTTGCAGGCAAGGGGGAATCTCCAGCGGCCGCTTGGGAGTATTGAGGGGTCGCCCCCCCATGGTAAAGTGAAGCCATGGGGGTATAAGTTGCAGCGGGGGCTGCAGGCAAGGACGTGGTGGGCGAGCCCCCCCTAACTAACTGCACCGGAGCGGGAATCGAAGGAGGGAGGACTGTAGTCGGAATCTGTAGGTATGATTCTTGAGGGACGATGCCTGCATGTGGATGGCACGAAGTGGATGTGCATGGAGGATTCTTGGAGGGTACGAAATCCGATGGGATTCCAAAGACCGCGAAAGAGAATGGCTTCCCGTCGCCGCTGTTTGGGGCGCTGCGCGCGGCGGATTGAACCTGGAAGTTATTTCCAGAAACCCTAGGTGTATTCATCATCGAGGAAGACGGAGTTGAGGAAGCCATCGTACACATCATCATCGTGGGGGGATTGTCCATCGCTGCAACCGGAGACGTACCGGAGATGGACGTTGCGCTGGGCAGGCGGCCAACGACTGAAGAACTCGGGCGATCAATTCGTGGTAGTTTCGGAGGCGGATCGAAATTCGACATAAAACCAAAAAAAGGCGGCTCCACCATGGAATAGCGAATTTTGATTTGGGGTAAAATCGGTTGAGGCACGGGATCGAGTTTTATGGGAGCGACCGGTGGTTTGCTTTGGAACAATAGTGGAATCGGGGAACTCAGCATCGAACAACTCATCGATCGGCGAATATTTTTTTTTTTTTTGTGCTTTGTTTAATCGTTCGTGAGAGATTGTGAGAGAAAACGAGAGAAAACGCAGAGAAGATCGAGTTGAAGAAGTTACCAGTCAAGTTACTAATAAGTAATAACCCTAATTATGGGGTAAATAGATGCTACCCTAATTTTTTTAATTTTCTTTTTTTGAAAAAAATACCAATATCATCATCACAAGAGAGTTGGGCAAACAACCCCCCTAATTATTGCCAATATCATCATGGGCACGTTCCAACTTCCTGTATCCTGTTATAATGTAAACAAAATTGGGCTCTTACTGGATTGTCCAAGGCCCAAATAAGTGATATGCAAGTCCAGCCGACAAACCCTGCTTTCCTCATTTTGTCATGTAAAATCGACTGTTGACCGGTAGAGAGTGTTTTTTTTTTTTTGTTTTGTTTTCAAATGAAATATAAATCGTCATCATATGGAATACTTGCTGGCCTGATATAGACCCACTACCTAAATTAATATATAATTTTTTAAAGCCTACCATTTAATTAAATGATACATAAAGGACATCAACACAATTTAATTAGTCCATCGATATTTCTCAAAAAAAAAAAAAAAAAAATAGTCCATCGATCACCTGTGAAAGGACAAGAATACCCTCCAACAATTTACATTTTGCACCTTTGAAGTGGCTTGTGCTCAAAGGCACAAAAAGGGGAGAAATGGATCATATGGCTGTTTAGCAATCAACAATAAATTTTTCCTTGTGAAAAAAAATGTTATCACATAAACATTTATGTATATATAGGTTATAAGTGTACATAATAAAAACATAGATATAAGTAGTGGTGTATTATCCATAGTACAACTAATCCAACACTATTTCATTAAACAAAAGTTCTCCAACTAAGAACAACTCAAAAGCTCTTCCCTTTTGTTTAAGGTGGCGCCCCTCAATTCATAATTCTTACATAATTACAAAAACTCTCTCATATTTAGCCTAATTACAAAAAATCCAATTATCTTTCAAAGTTACAAATATACCCCGTTGAGATTTGTATTATCTGAAATATCCCCTTCTTGAGATCTCTTGATGGTGCAATTTTTAGCTAAAAAAAATATCAAGGGATATTTGTAGTTTTAGAAGATAACTAGATTTTTTTTAATTAGACTAAACTTGAGGGGCAGTTTTTGTAGTTAACCTTACATAAAACAAAGCTTGCAACAAGCAAACTAGAATAAGTCCCTCTTCTTCCTATCACCAAAACATATTCCATTTCTGCATTTTGTGCCATCTGCAACCTATTTCAATTAGCTCACATCCCTCCAAAAAATCTAGCCCAATGCCAAGAAGATCACGACACGAATAATCATTAATTCAATAATTTGAATTATTCTTATCTGCTATCTCCTTAATTTCTTGACATATATACCTCCTTCACAAACTCTGTGTTAGCTTCTTAAGGAAAACACGATAAGGGGTCGATTTTTTTTTTCAAAAAGAGGATTTGAAGAAGATATTTCTTGCAATATTCGACGTTTGATCATCATATATGGTATGAGTTCTAACTGCCTTGGCAGTTTTGATGGGTACTAAAAGAGGTTGGCTCAAAATTTGGATTATTTTTTGTGCATTGTTATGGCCAAATGTAGTAGCATCAGAAAACTACACTCAAGATTCATTAAATTCATTTGTTTATGATTATGCATTCAAGAATATGCCTAGGCCTCGTACAGGTCATCTGTACAATGTTTCTCTTCCTGTCAATTTTTCAGGCATGGAGGTTTCGATTATTCGACTCAGAGCTCACAGTTTATGGAAAAATGGGCTTAATTTAAGCTCAATTGAAATCCCACCAAGAATTCTGCCATGGCCTTTCACAAGGAGAGTTGACTTAGTGTATCAAAATCTAGGCAACTGGTCAACGTTTTATTACAATGTCCCAGATTACACATTTGTTGCTCCTGTAATAGGCTTGTTAGCATATGATTCAAACACAAGCTCAACAAACCATGGAATTATTGAGCTTAACTTAAGCAGGGACAATTTCGTAATTGTTCGGTTTCAAAATCTTGCACTTGAGGATGATGAAGATGTGGGAATAATGAAGTGTGTTAGATATGGCACTGATGGCAGGCATGAATTTACCAATTTGACCTTGGGAAGTTCTTGTGTTGCAAAAGGTCTGGGGCATTTTTCTATTGTCATACCAGAAAGGAATTACAAGAAAAAAAGGGTGTTTAAGTGGTGGTGGATTATGGGAATTGCAGCAGGTGTTGTGGGATTAGTAATGATTATTGTGGTTGGAATATTTGTGTACAAGTTGTTTAAATGGCAAAAGTTTAGAAAAATGGAGAGACAGTCTGAGAAAAGTGAGGGTTTGGATACAATATGGATTGGGAATAGCAAAATGCCTACAGCTTCAGGTATCAGAACACAACCATCACTTGAAAATAGCTATGTTCCATGATTGGATTTTGAGTTTTCTTTTTAAACATATTTTCATGTTTTTTCTTTCCTTTTTTTGGTGGGGGTTCTTTTGCAAGTGAATATAGTTACTTTTTTTTTTTATCTGTTTAAGATGAATTGGAAATACATTTTGTGCTCCAATCTGCATAGATTTGATTGGAATGACATTTGAAGTGTTATTATATTGCTTAATTTTGCTGTATATGTCCATGGAATGGTTTTCTGCATTGATAATTATAAAAACTATCCCTGAAATTTAACCTAATTACAAAAGATACAATTATTTTTTAAAGCTAACATCCCATTATGGTACTACAAATGCTCCTTAAGATTTATGTTTTTTAACAAATTACCTCCTCTATATAGGTACAACTTGTAAAGCGGAAACATATATTAAGGGGCTATTTGTAATTTTGAAAAATGGCTGATTTTTTTTTTCTGTAATTAGACTCTCTAAAAGTGTTTGGTAAATTTTATAAAAAAATATCTTATAAGCTCCCAAGATTTGATCAATAACTTATAAGTTGTTGAGGTGGTCTTATGTGAGACTGTCTAATGGACTTAAATTAACACATAAACATGTGTCTTTTTTATGTGTTTGAGTTTGGGTTGAAATTCTAGTTACCTTTCGTCTCATGAATAATGCCCATGAGACCATCTCATACAAGTTTTTACCTAAGTTTGTTTATAAAAATGATGGAAAATCCCAACATTTTTTTTTAAAATAAGATCTTATTTTAACAATCTCCTTTAATTTTGACCATTTTAATTACAAAACTGACATTACTTAACATCTTAAAAGCTTTATCATCCTTTTTTTTTTTAATCAAACATTTTAACGACTTATTTTCAGAATAACATCTACCATCTTGAAACATTTATAAGATGTAGAAGCTTGTAACGCCTTTTAAATAAGTTTAGTTAAACACCCTCTAATTTGTAATTAACCATTTTGTACAACAAACAGTCCAATAATCCTTACTAGAATCTCTTGCATTGTGGTGGGATGCAACAACTGTAGGTCCAAAAAAAGGCATATGGAGAACCTTGGACAGGTTATTAAATAAACTTCTTTTTTTCTTTCTCTCTGTGTATTGTGCTGGAAGCATTATTTGAAGACGGGGCCGTCAGCTATTTTGCTTTTGGCATCCACCTCAAATAAATATATATAGTATGTTGTATATTTGGAGTGGACCATAATTTGCAGCCGCTGCAAATTCATTAAGTATAATTTGATTGATTAGAGAAATCAACCACTGGAGATTTGTCTATAGTGTGTGGAGAACAAATAATCATGAATTTCAAGAAACGCCAGTAGGCTAATAATTGGTTGTTAGAATGTTGCTTTCTCTTAAAAGGATTGTGCACAAATGGAATCACATATACAAAAATAATAAAAAGAATCCATTCTTTTTTACAAAGCCTATCCCTAAATTTAGTCTAATTACACAAAAACATGAGTTATCTTTTAAAATTACAAATATCTCTTTAAAATTTGTATTTATCTAACAAATACGCTCCTTTCGAGGTGTAATCCTATACGCTAAAAACAAATGTTAGGTGGGTATTTTAATTTTAAATGATAAATGGATTTTTTATGATTAGACTAAATTGTGTTTTTGTAATTAATCCCTTTTTCTATGACGATCAAGCTTTCAATTAACTACAGCTCGAAGTTAATAATGAGCTGAAGGTGGAGTTATTGAAGGACATCCAGAGACATCATCAAATCAATAAAAGTAAGATAACACAGAATTGCTGATTTCTTCTTTAAAGTACATTATTTTTTCCTAGTGAAAATGATGTTATGATTCCCTCTAATAATTTAATGTGAAGACTTGATAAAACCCATTCATTATGACATAGCCTCTCTCATTCATTCAATCTTGGGGTGCTCAGCACATCACCAGTTAGACTCTGAGTATAACAGAATATAATATATTATATGAATTACGTTGCCAATATTTTTTTAATGGGAATACTTGGTTGAGGAAGAGATAAATTTCAAATAAATCGAAAGATACGAGGGTTCAACCCCTGGTTAATACTTTATAAAGAGTTAGTGATACCACTGAGCTACTGGCTAGTGGTAAAACCGAAAGATACAAGATTCGAACTATGGTCAACACCATTAGAAAGAGAGAGCTTGTAGCTCAAGTGGTATTATTACCAGCAAATCCCTTGTAATATAATGTAAATCGAGTTATGCAATGAGGAGATGATGAAATTAAGTTAAATAGGGAATGATAATTTATTAGTTGATCCTGTTAGGATCAATCATGGTTTTATTGTTTCCTACATTTTGAGAGGAAGAAACTAAGTTAAAAGTCAACCAATTAGCTGAATATCACAAAATTTATGAAGTGAAAAAGGAGGATCAAAGTAAGAGCCATTAAGAATAGCATTAGCCACAATCTTGTTTGCTGCTTCTGTGGCATGAATACCATCCCAGCTTACATAATTGTAAGGGTCATTACAAGCTGTGGCTGTCAAATTTTGTCCATTGATCCACTTTGTGTTTCCACAGAAGACTTGCTGGTTGAAATTGTAGGCACCGCCCCCATATCCACAGCACGCTTTCGTTCCGTATTTCAGTCCTGTCCGACATAACGACGAATTCTTTGTCATTTCCTTGTACGTATATACAGGGATTATTTGCAAACAATTACAAAATGTGATTACCAGCTTTTGACTGAAAAAAGAAATAGTTTTTAGTGTTTTCAAATATCAACTTTTGCTTCTGATTTGCATAATTTAATATGCGCTTCTAGTTTAACTTTACACACTAATAAAACACTTTAGCTTCTGCTTGCAAACACTGTCAACTCAGCTGTTTCTTACAATGAATCACTTCTACTAAAAGCAGAAGTTTTTGCGAATACTCCCATAGAGTAGACTTGTATTCCAAGAGTGCAAGAATTTGAAAAGTTAAAACTGAAATAAGATGTCAATATGCTATTATTTTGAATGCATTTGATAACAACAGTTCCACTTGCAATTTGGCTACTAACTTGTTGCAAATAATGAGATTGTTATATTTTGTTTCATTTTTCATTCAAACAATCTATTTCTTCAATCTTCAAACAGTTAAAAGAAAAAAAAAAAAGCATACCATGAGAAGTGGGATGCTGGAAAAGGTCAAGCATCACAGAATGGATATCTGCATATATAACATTTGCATCAGGAATTTCATTTCTTGTCTGTCTCAAAGCTTCTTTCAGCATAGAGTTGTACTCTATTACAGCATTGTTGTAAGATATCATGCATCCAAACGAGTCAATATCCCAACTTTGATGAGGCAACTCAACCAAGAATGCAGGGTAGCAACCTATTGGTGCTAGATTAAGTACCAAAAATGTTCGCCCACCTAATGCATAAATCTCCTGAAACTTACATGAATTAGTATTTTTAAAGCATTTTTTTGCAGGAAAAATTAATAAATAAAAATGGTACATAAAAATCCAATCTTTACCTTTATGGTGCTAGCAATTTGGGAAACAACTTCAGGCAGATACTGCTTCACCCCACTTATGCCAATATATGCTAAGTTTCCAGTGAAGTCATTTTGGCCTATATAGAATGTGTATAGGGATTTTCTGAAAATGTCTGGTGAAGGAAGTTTGGCTTTTCCTGCTCAAGGAAATACATAACCCAATCAAGATAATAATAATTAGAAAGAAAAACCAACTTCTCAACAAGTGAAGAATTTCAAAATTTTCGTTTTGAATTTTTTTGCTGCACCAATTTGCTTGGGTATACTATGCTATTGAATTTATTTCTGGTACTTCTGTAGTGATCAAAAGAGAAATTACAAAAATCACCCTAATGTTTGACCTAATTACAAAAAAAAAAAAAAAATTCAATTATCTTCCGAGGTTTGAATTTTTCTTAAGAATATCCCCTTATTGAGGGTGCAATTTGTAATTTTAAAGATAGCGGGGATTTTTGTAACTAGACTAAATTTTAAGGGTATTTTTGTAATTAACCCTTAAATAAATAAAAAGAACCATATAATCATGAGAAAATTGTGAATGACATAATCTACTGGCAATTTCCTTACCTGAAGAATGAAGTTCATCAACTTTGACTTTAAATTGCTTCATTTGATTGAGTTGAATGGCAAGAGAAAAAGGGCTGACCCCTGTAACAAACAAGGAAGTATGTGGCAAACGAACAGTGGATGCCAAAGTTGCAAAGTTGGCACCATGTCTGTAATCAGATCCAATTGACTGTAAATATGGGCTCAAAAATGGTAGCCCCAGACCTTGTGCTGCATTCCAAAAAAATAAGGTGGCATGAGTCCAACTAGCATGCACACGGGATCTTCTGTTTCCTATGATGTTTTAATTAGAGTTGTCAAAACCAGCCGGACCCGATGGGCCGGCTAAGTGAAAAGACTGGACTGCGCTGCGATGCGATTTTAGAACCCCAAACTAAATCGGGTCTATTTGGTCTGAAACACCAGCCCGACTATTTTATTTGTTTTGTCATGGGCCGGGCCGGAGCTGGACTCCAAAAGTAGCAACCCGAAAGCTGTTTGGCTCGGTGCGGCACAATTTTTCCATTGACTCTACCTATTTGAAAGCTCTAGTTTTAATACACCATCTGATTTGAATGCTGGCATTCAATTACTCTTTAACTATTAAGACACCAGATCTACAGGAGACCAGATTGACTAGCATGTAGCTAGTTTGTAATGTAGCCACTATGACGATTCATATTCATGTCATCGGTTTTTTTTTTTTTTTTTGTGGATGAAAAATGCCTAGCTAATACAAAAATCATTATAATTTATGTCAACAATGGGAAATGTTATCACAAAGGTTACAATTTAATTGATGAATTTGCATAATAAAAATAGTATTCAAGAAATCACAAAAGTGTAGCTTAATGTTGCTTAGTATATGTAAGATGTTGCCTTGATAGTTGAGAGTAGGTCTCTTATAGAACCGTCTTACGGATCAGGTTCCGTAAGACGGATCCTACCAGCCCACCCGCCGAGTAACCCGCCCCGCCCCGCACAACCAACCTACAGCCCGGCCCACACGCCCAGCCCACCAGCCCGCCTACAACACCTCTTATTTAAAAAAAAAAACTGCTCCACAGCGGAATTAAATCTGCAACCTTAATAGACTTGGTGGTGTTCTACCATTACACCACTAGTTCTTATTCTGCAATTTTAGTATAACAATTTATATAAACCCATTCATAAATACGCCTGATAATTAAAAAAAAATTAAAAACGCCTATAAATGTAAATGCTAAGAATCGAACCTAAGTCTATTAAAAAAACATGATACATTATCTCAATAAATGTATACTTGTAAAAGTGTTACTTTAACTACATCATATTTATTTTTTATTTTTCCTCTTTTTTTGTTCCTAGTTTGTATCTGTATTAAGAAATCTGATACTTTATCTCAACAAACGGATACTTTTACTTATAAAAGTGTTACTTTAACTATATCATATTTATTTTTTATTTTTCTTCTTTCCTTCATTTCTAATTTGTGACTATATTAAAAACCATGATACTTTATCTCAAAAAATAGATACTTTAACGTATAAAAGTGTTACTTTAACTCTGTTATATATATATTTATTGTAATATATTCATAACTTGTGACTATATTAAAAAATATGTTACTTTATCTCAAAAAACAAATACTTTTACTTATAAAAGTATTACTTTAACTCTATCATATTTATTATTCATCTTTCTTTGTATTTATTATTAAAAAATATAATATTTTATTTAAAAAACAGATATTTTTTCTCTTAAAACATGATATTTTGTCTCAAAAAATATATATTTTTACTCATAAAGGTGTTACTTTAACTCTGTTATATTTATTTGTCCTTCAATGCAATGTTATCATAATCTGTGGCTATATTAAAAAAATATGATACTTTATCTAAAATAACCGATATTTTTTTCTCATAAAATTGTTACTTTAATCGAGGAAGTAAAAAAACTCATTATATATATATATATATATATATATATATATTGTAATATATTCATAATTTGTGACTATATTAAAAATATGTTACTTTATCTCAAAAACAAATACTTTTACTTATAAAAGTATTACTTTAATCAGTATCATACTTATTGTCCATCTTTCTTTGTATTTACTATTAAAAATGCAATACTTTATTTAAAAAACAGATATTTTTACTCTTAAAACATGATATTTTGTCTCAAAAATATATATTTTTACTTATAATGGTGTTACTTTAACTCGATATATTTATTTGTCCTTCAATGTAATGTAATCATAATATGTGGGTATATTAAAAATATGATACTTTATCCGAAATAACCGATAATTTTTCTCATAAAACTCAGACTTTAACTAATCGTGGAAAAAACAGAAAAAAAAAAGCGAGAGTTTGTTGACCCATGGCTGGTCAAATATCAATGGATCCACTGCCTCCTGAGTCCCTTAAGAATAAACCCAAAGACTAACCTGGATCCATGGATCCGCAATGTCAAATAGGATCCGTCATACTTTTAACTATTGAGACCCGTAAGACGGTCCTATATGAGTTTTTCCCGATAGTTGATACATATCTGAAATTAAAGACCTTTAAGAATAAACTTCCAAAGACTCATTAACGTTCTTATTACTCTAGCCCATTGTATGAGTAAGTGGACTATTGGGCCTGTAGGTGTTAATAGGCTTAACGAATTGAACAATGCAAAAAGTCTGTTTGAATCCAATCATACCTGGGCTATTCTTGATGAGGACAAAAGAAAAAGGACCCATTCTTGGCCAGCAATTTTTTTAATTTTTTTTTGGTGTCTTTTAACTAAAATTTATGAGTATGACAGTATCCCTAGTATAGGACATTTTGTCTTTTAACTAAAACCCACATTATGGGCAACAGAGTGAGGGAATGGAGCTATTCATATAGTCACGGACCACACAGTCCATATAATTGACTTCAATCTTTATATTTTATTTTTATTTTTAAAATTTTATTTTTTTGTTGGAACAACTACAAAACCTTATTTAAGGTATACTGAGAATATTGCAATATTATTTATACACCACAACTTCAATCATCCATGGATGAAACTAGAATTTTTAATCTTGAGGCGATATTAATATTTTGGCTCATATAGGGAGACAATTTGAAATCTACTTAGGCCAAAATTTGGTGTTTGACATAAATTTTCAATTAAAACTTGAGATCAAAGATTAAAGTGGAACAGGACAAGAAAAAATTTAAAAAAATTATGCAACAAGAATGCACCATTCTATAGATGAAACATTGAAATGAAATAGCACAAAGCATCAAACTACACCATTAAACATAGCAAGAAGATGGAAATGTTTATAAGGAACCATGAATACCTAAGAAGTCGATAATGAGCCGGCCATCGGTTGCTCGGCCGGCCGGTTTTTTGAAGAAAGTCATGCCATTGGGTGGGTTTTCAGCTGGAAAAGCAGCCCAAAATCCTCCTGTATCAGAGTTTGAGTCTCCAAAGTTGAAGATGGCCTTAAATTCACATTTTGCTTCACTCCTTGGAGCTACTAACATTGCCATTAACACTGTAAATACCACCAATTTTTGCTTTGACGAACTAATTGCCTCAAGATTCATTTTTTTCTTTATGAGTTTTCTATCAATGTAAAAATGGTTTATCCTGAGACTTATATAGCAGTAGACAACAAGAAGATTTTTAGCTTTAACAGACCACATGGCCAATCAAACTCTATGACCACTGTCAAAACTTTTTCATTTTTCGAGGCGTTAGAGTTCTGTTTGTCTGACATAATATTGTCAATTTGGTTGGGCTGTTATCACAGATATAAATGTGGGTTGAACACCGTCCCCCGAATTAGATTTTTATGGATGAGTTCTACCCAATCCCATTTATCATCAGACGAAAGACCCGATTTGGTTCGAGGCAATATTGTTGGGAATTGGACCCTTGCCTATTTGGTTTGGTATGCTCGGCGTGAAGGTGAGTTAGGGGTGACAATATCCGACCCGACACGATAACCCGAACACGAGAAACCCAAACCCGAACACGATTGACACGGTGTTACTAATTTGTCTAAAACATAAATATTGTATATTTTAATTAATTTTGAAGATAACCCGAAATCAACTCGAATCCAAACATGAACCCGACCCGATGACCCGAATTACCATCCCTAAGGTGAGTATTATGAGTTCAACTCAAACCCATTTATCACCCTGAACTGAAATTAGAAACATGATGCATGCCAGAATATTAAAATTTGTTTTGTTTTTCTATTGTAATAATTGATATGAAGATTTTCTTTTAAATTTTGATAATTATCTATTGTTAAGTGAATAAAATGATATTATCAATGCACACGTAGCATGTATGATCGATATTACTAAACATAAAATGATACCGCAGTCCGCATAGAATATAGATCTAAATGATTAGTTTTCATCATTAGTAGCATGAGTGAGTTCCTTGGATTTAAAGCATAGTTATTGTGTTATGCGGATTTGCAACGTAACATTACCTTTTGTCTATTAAAGTTAGCAAAATTACTTATAGTTCCATAATTCGGATGCACAGTCACAAATTTTTAATGCAAAACTTTGCTGAAAATGTCTGTTACTTATCAATTTAATGTAATATTTTCAGCTTTATATATGTTGATTCAATTTAACGAGAACTTGGTTAACCCTTCCCATTGTTGACTTCAACTTTTAAGGAAGTGTTTGCAAACACTAAAAAAGTAATTCTCAGCTTTTAATTAGATAAAAATCATTTTAGTGTTTGCAAATTTCCGCTTCAGTTTAATTGATCAGCTTCAAATTTATTTAATCAAAATCTAAAAATAGGAGGATATGTGCTTAGATTTATGATTCTGCTTCTAATTTGACTTTTACACACAAAAAAACAATTTTACATCTTATCCACAAAACACTCTTGTAACTTAATCACTTCCTTAATTGAGGGAAACTTTGAAATAACTTTTTGGATAGTCTGAAGTATTTTTTTTTGCTCAAAGTAATAAAAACGACTTCTTTTCCACACTCAATGTTAAAACATCCTTAGGTTAGTGGAGCCCATTTGTTATCCCACCAAAACGTCTCTCTCTCATCTTCTTCCTCCGCAACCCATCTTTCTTCTCCCATGCATCAGAGCATCTTTAGCGATTGGGATTTGTATTTTTGTGTGTGTTTACACTATTTTAGAGGAAAATTTAGAGGAATTCAAAATTCAACTTCAACACTCAACTTTATATTTTACTCTAAATTGGAATATTCTATTTGTATTCATTGTTATATTCAATTAATTTATTTCTTAATTAATAACTTAGCACATATATCTATATATTTATATATTAATTAATGTTTAATATTTAGTTTTATTTAATATAATGAAATATAAATATAATTTGAATTACTAGTTAATTTAAAAAGTTATATATAAATCGTTAAAAAATAATAAATTCCTTTTGAACATAAAATTAACATTCCATAATAGATCCTTAACAAAAGCATATATAAATTACATGATAAATGCAATTTATTTTCTAAATTATAAAATTCCTCTCACAAATGATCAATCAACGCATTTCAAAGGGCCATGTGAGTAGCTCTTTGTCTTTAATTTTTATATCGTGCAAGAAATACTTGAAATTGAATTGTTTCATCGGTCACCATTCGATATATGAAGTTGGCACTTCTCTCGCATCTTCATTGGTGCATCAAGGTCTCGTTCATCCTCAATTATCATATTATGTGTAATAATGCATGCGATCATTATATCATCCAATTAAATCACTCTTTCTCCAATAACGTGTTGGATTTGATATAGTTGCAAATCGACTTTGTAGAAATCCAAATGCACGCTCTCACGTCTTTCTGCATGATTTCTTGTTTTATTGCAAAATACTTCATCTTCGAGTCGTGGATCATGAATGGTTTGCACAAGTGTGGATCATTTAGCTAGGGACAATGCTATTGTTGTACGTGTTTTATTTATGTTTTATGATTGAAAATACTTGTAAGGTTACTACTGAGAATATTAGACCTTTTCTCTTGCATGCATGCACAAATTATTTGTATTATTGTTTGGAATTTATGATAATGTAGTGACCCATTTGAAAATAATTTGTGTAATTTACTATTTGTGTTGTTTTGTCTTTGATTAGGGGTGTCAATTTAGGACCCGACACGCAAAACCCGACACGAACCTAACACGAAATTAATGGGTATGGGTGCAAGCTTCTTAGTGGTCCGGTTCGAAATGGGTCGGACCCGACTAACTCCGCCAATTAAATAGGTCGGTCCGGTCAACCTACTATGACTTGTTTAACCCGTCTAACCCGCTTGTGATTTTTTAAAAAAAAAGTAAATAACTAATTGTAAGAAAAAAACAACAAACAAGACATATCTTTAAAACTCAAATGATAAAACCTCCTTAATTATGTATTTGTTATTATTATGCATGTCTTTTTGAATATTATCCTCAAAATATAATTAGTATGGTATGCATTTTAAGCAATTATCTTATTTCTTTCTGTTTGTTGTGAATTGTAATATTGTTTATTGATCGAATAGCGTGAGATAGTGATTGATTTTGAAAAAAAATAAATTTCTTCAGTTAAAAATATTAAATGAATATTAAAATAATTTTATTAAATGGGTTAAACGGGTCGGTCCGGTTACCTATGAAATAAGCGGTCGTCCGGTTCAATATTATGACACGAATAATTAAACAAATGGGTCCGGTCCGGCGGCAGCTTCGACACGCCAACTGCGAACCCGACCACGAACCCGACCCAACCCATATTGACACCCCTAGTGCTCGATGATATTGTAATGTACATTCGGAAATGATTTTGATGTGGATTGGATCAATAGTCTTGTTTAATTTTCTTGTCTTGTTTTCTTTTGATGTGAATTGGTGTCTTGGATGTGGATTGGTTATTGCTTTGATGGTGGGTAGTATATATAAAGGATATAGCTAAAAGCTGATGTTATAAATGGCAGACCATTGTTGTTAAATTAATAACAACGGTTTTAATATTGCCGACATCGGTTTTAAACCATCATTTAATAAGAACGAAATCATTTGAAAACTGATATGTTAAATATGAATGACATCGATGTCGCATTTGTAAAAACTCGATATTATATAGACTTAAGACATACTAAAGGCAAAATAACATCGGTCTTCAAAAAAACAAAATCGATTTTCCACTGATGTCTTAAGTACATGTAACATTGTTTTTTACCCGTTTAAAATTAATTTCAAATATCTAGACTTTTAACATCATCGATTACAATATCGGTCGATTTCTTAACAGACATCAGCTTAAAAACGATGTCTTTGAGCATTTTTCTTGTAGTGCAAATTATTTTTTCTCCAATAACATGCTGGATTTGATACAATTGCAAATCGACTTTGTAGAACTCAAAATGGACGCTTTACATCTTTCCTGCATGATTCTTGTTTAATTGAATAATACTTCTTCGGAGTACGTGGATCATGAATGGTTTGCACAAGTGTGGACCATTTATGATATATACCGTCGGTTACATAATACCCCACAATGTACTCTTTTCCTTGAATGACATAATTTGCGGGTGGAGCAATACCTCTAGCAAGGTCAGAGAAATGATGAGATCTTTCCAATACATTAATATCATTATTAGATCATGACATACAGTATCCAAATATCATAATCAATAGCAATTTGATCAAGAATAATATTAGGATTTCCACTTTGACTTGCATACTCTCGTGCCCACACCGTTGGACAATTTTTCCACCTCCAATACATGCAATATATACTACCTAACATTCCTGGGAAGCCACGCTCTTTACCAATATAAATTAATATAGCAACATCACTTACAGTTGACGATCTTAGATATCGCTCTGAATATATTTCTACAATTGAACGACAAAAGATTGAATCTACATTATCTTAGAATTATAAGATTGAATCTACACCATTATACATTCTATTTTTTTATTTTTTGTTTTTACATCTACACTTTGTTGAATACTTATCATATATTAGAATTAAAATATTGAATCTATATTATCCATTCTTATTCTCCTTACATGATCTACATCATTGAATACTTATCCTCTTAGAATTACAAGATTCAATCTACATCATCCATTCGATTTTGTTTTTTACATCTACACCGTTTAATACTTATTCTATCTTAGAATTACAAGATTCAATCTACACCATCAATTTCAATTTTCCTTACATCTATACCATTAAATGCTTATCATATCTTAGAATTAAAAGATTCAATCTACACCATCCATTCTCGATTTTCTTTACATCTACACCGTTGAATACTTATCATATCTTAGAATATAAGATTCAATCTACACCATCCATTCGATTTAATTTACATCAATACTTTGTTGAATTCTTATCCTATCTTAGAATTACAAGATTCAATCTACACCATCCATTCTCGATTTTATTTACATCTACACTTGTTGAATTCTTATCATATCTTAGAATTACAAGATTCAATCTACACCATCCATTCTCGATTTTCTTTCATCTACACCATTATAAATATACCTTCATACACTATTAGTCATATATACATATATCATATCTTATAACTGTCTTTGTTTATCTTATTTCTCTATTTCTTTACTTTAGATGGATTCCTCTCAAATTCCAACTACACTCTTGATGAAAACCGACACCTTTGTCACGTGTTTGTTGATATTTCACAACATTCAGAAATATGTGTATACCAAAAGAGAGAATAATTTTAGAATCGTGTTCTGAGGGCCTACAACACCAACAAAGCAAACTCATCTAAGCCCGATTGAACCCAAAGATCAACTAAAAGACGCATGCAATTACACTCTCCGTTGTATCAAAATTAAAAGGATGTGTACAACAAGTTGAATATACTAAGCCAAGTGGTTATTCTGAACAAGATATTGTAAGAAATTATTCGTATGTTTTTTTTATCTTATTAATTTTAACATATTTTATTCAATATGCAGTTAGACCGTGCAAATAACTATTGATGTTAGACTCAAAATATTCGAATTGATTCAAGTTTGACCATGTACGGTCTATCATGAAAGATTTAGCGAAGTTTGAAGGTACAACACGAAAATCCCGACCACAAAAGGTCTTCATCCTAATCATATAGAGAACCAGAGTCCCCAATCTCACCTAATGCTGGTTTATCTTCATTTTCACTCAATTTAAGTGATGAAATTGGCAGTGGTTCTGCATCATCACATCGTCCAGAGGGTAAGAAAAATCTAAACTTAAGAGGAAAAAAGCAAAGATATGTCTTTTGTTTAAATTTTAAACACGATTAGAGAAGAAATTCAAAAGCTCCGAGATGTATTAGAGAGCTCAGTCACCAGAAATTATCGTGATATTCAGTACTAATGCAAAAAGTTGAAGCACAAAAGCAAAATGATGAAGCAAAAAAGAGATTATCTGAAGTGACTCAGTGGAAAGGAGATAACAAAATTTTTAACCATTTTTTATCCCAATCGACGTGAGTACTTTAAAAAAAAAAAACAGACAAAAATTGTGTTGAAAAGAGAAGAACAACTACATCAACCATGAGCACGTAATACTTTCGATATGTTTGGCAGTTATTTTCAAGATCTTGGAGGATCTGGAAGTGGTCTTGGACCTTACTAAAAAGTTAGTGTATTGCATGTTCGAGTTGTGTTTTCATATTGTGTGTTTGATATTTTATGTCTATTTAGGTTATTTATGTATTTTATGTTATGGTGATCTTATTTTAATTTAATGTATTTAAGGTTATTTAATGTCTTTTAGATGACTGTAATTTTATGAATGTGTGTTATGAATTTTCTTTTTCTTTTGAGTAATTTTTATAAGTAAATTATTTTTTAATTTGTTATATATGTGAAATTAAACATAATATAACAATTAATAAAAAATAATATATTTTTCTACAAAAAAGAATACTACATGATAATTAGGAACACAATTTATTGATTTATTAAATATAAAACAAGAGATTTCCTAAGACAAAATAAATAAAGAGATAAAACAATAAAAAATAACAATTGAAAGAAATAAAAAATGAAAATGAAAAAAATAATAACATGGAAGCGAGTCCACGCTACATGTAGCGGGGTACTGTTCATATTTTGGAGAATTACATGAAAACTATTGTCTTTGTTGGAGAAAAATTCTCCACGAAAATTGGAGATGCTCTTCATTCAAAAGCTTTCACCGCCACTTAGAACCCAACTTGTAATCGTGTAAAAATCTCTATGATCCAAAAAGTCACAAAGAAGCGTATATTTACGAAAGAAGTAAAAAAATAAAATTCACGCTATCGCAAAATATATTTTCAAAAATATTTTTACGATTAGCATTTCCACATTCCCATAACTATTTTAACGATTAAATTCCACGATACATTTTCACAAAAATGTTTTCACGATTAATATTTCCATTTCGTGAAGATTAGAATACGAATTTTTACTCAACTCATACGAGAGAGATGTTATGAAAGAAGGATATTTAGAGGGTGGAATAAGGATGTTTATATAGTTGAAAAGGAGTTTGCACTTTGAAGTAGTCAAATATGAAAGTAAGTATAAAATGGAGTAAAGTCAAAGACATTTTGTGAGGCCCCAACTTTTTATCAACATAAGATACGATGTTGTATAATGATGAATTATTTGGCTATGTGTCACAATACCTATAATAAATGAAATGTGTCACACATCTAATTATTTCTTCCATACTCAGTCTTTATTTTGAGTAGACCTATCATATTTCCTCCTTAAGTATTAATTCCTTGATCGATTATTTTATGACTTGAGTAATATTGGACCCCTTAAAATTTAGGAGACTTATTTCAATAAGTGTCATATATCCGACAGAATTTAGAACTTGATTTTAGAATAAGTGATTATGGGACTCATAAATGATTGTGGGACTTATTATCAATTCGCGATTTATATTATACACCAATTATTATCAATTTTGGGACCAAAACAAAATATCATAGTCGTACAAGATCATATGGACGGGCAAATAGGTTATTTTGGTATAGAAATACCTTTCAATACTTATACAAATACTTCACCTTATTCTATAATGCATTCCCAAACAACTTCCATTTTTTTTGAAATATAGACATTATTGTTATTACACATCCTTATTTTTTTTATCCTCCTATCAATTTATAAATACCTACATATTTTTTACTCAACTTTAATAAAAGAAAAGAAAAATAAAAATTCAATCATCCTACACACACCCAATCAACTCACTTTTTTTTTACCTCCCAACAAACTTTAATCCAATAACTAGAAATCAAAACAAAAATAAAAAAATAATCACTCCCTAAGACAAACTTTTGGCCATAGCATCTTAAGGGGGGATCAATTCCTTTTTTCCTCTACAAACATCCATCTTGCTCCAATAATCCTCATTTCATAATTACCCAAACACAAAAATAATCCTCCTACAAGAGCACACCTTTGGCCATAGGGGTTGAGGGGGAATCAATTTTACTTTCATCTATTCGAACTCTCCAACCTTCCCTCATTTTCACACTTGAACAAGAACACACAAAACTCTCTCCCATTATTCTCTAAGGGGCTGAAAACTTCAAGCCAAAAGTGAGAAAACAAATTTCTTCTTAAAACTTCAAGTATATACCTTCATCTTCTAACCTTGTTGAATTCTTCCTTATTGAGGTACTCCTAGGGATTATTTCTTGAATAATTAAGGAAGACCTAGACTTGATTCTAAGCCTGCAAAAAGAAGTTCTATTTTAAAGACTACTTGAGGACATTAAAGTAAGTAGTAGTCATTTTGTTTTAGTATATTTTCTTTGGACTTGAGACCTTAGTTTTAACATCGAATATGGTTATGGTGACATATAGGGGATGAAATTGGAGTATTAGGACCAAGATCTTGGATTCTTAAGAAGACCTTCACTTTTAACCACAACCGAAAAACTACTACGAGGTGGGTGAAAAATATTTCTACAAAAATGCATCATTCTTTCTAATGGTGCATAAAAATGCATGTTCATGTGATAATGTGGTATTTTATTAAACATAACAAGTATATTTATGAGATTCATGTTTAAATGAAAGTTGAGAAAATAAAAGGATGAGTATGATATTCTTTTCTAGCAAAAATTGTTAATAAAATGCTCATCATTATGTTTTTATAATTTATGATGCTATGCATGTTCAAATATGTTTTAGAAAATTTTAGTATGAGTTTTTATATATTATTAGAATTCTGGACTTGTAACTTGCACAAAGAAATTTGAAGCTTGGGTTATTTTTGTAATTATTGTGAAATATGGAGCTAAAAGTACAAATATTAAATGAGGCCTCCTTTGAAAATTCAAAATATTGGACCCAAGACTTTATAAATTACATATATGAAGTGACTTGAAAGATTTGATACCTCTTCAGGGCAAGAAAACACAATAAGGAATAAGTTTGATACCAAAATAAAAAATTATAAAACTTTAAGGACCAAAACTATAATTTTCAAAACTTGGGAAGTCCTGGTGCCTCAAAATTTTACTGACTTATTTATTATAGTATTTTTAACCTTTGGTTCAAATTTCATAACCATCTTACTTGAAACGAGCCTTTAACGACAAAAATATACTTTTGGGCCAAAATTGTAATTTTTAAAAATGAGGTACCTAACTTGCGAATTTTCCAAAAATATTTTTACCACAACTTATTAATATCCTAAGAAGTATTTTAAAACTAGAATCACCTCAAAATTCATTCCGATTTAAGAGTTACCTAATTTTAAAAATATCAAGCCAAAAATCGCAAAATTTGAAAACTATAGGGCAAATCTGCAAATTTTATAAATTTGTCCCGAGTCTCTGAAAATATAACCGTCTGAAAATTTAGAATTTTTTTGAAACTGACCTTACCCTTTTCCGAGTCCGAATTGAAACTTATCGAATTTTTAGAACCCGATAAAATGATTTTTATTTTTAAAACTTACTAAGGACCTTGATATTGATATTTCAAACTCGGATTCCTTATAAAAATTTAAGATACATTTTTCATAATTATCTAATAAAAATATCGAGCTTGAGCATAATGCACTGAACCAAATATCGAATCTGGCTAGATTATCCACTCGATAACTAGACCGCGAGTTTTAAAATAAATGTCGGGCATTGTGTGACCAAGATCACCCCGCTTGCTAACGATTTTACCAATTCTCTCGAACGAGTAAACTTATAAAATTTAATGTGTAATTTGAAGTGAAATCTTAAAGTGAAATTTAAAGTGTAAATTGAAGTAAAATTGTAAGTGAAATTTGAAGTGTAACTTAAAAGTGAAATTTAAAGTGAAATTTTGAAGTAAAAATTTAAGTGAAATTTATTGTGAAGTTTTGAAGTGAAAAATTTAAGTGAAATTTAAAGCGTAATTTGAAGTGAAATTGGAAGTAAAATTGGAAGTGAAATTTTAAGTGAAACTAAAAATGAAAGTGGAAGTGAAAATTAAAGTGAAAAATTTAAAGTGGGATACTAACTACGGCCATATCCAAGTGAAGTGGGAATACGACTACGGCCCAATCCAAATTAAAGTGGGATACCGCTACGGCCCTATCTAAGTGAAGTGGGATGTCAAGCTGCGGTCCAATCCAAATTAAAGTGGGATCGCGCTACGGTCCCCATCCAAGTGAAGTGGGATCTTGGCTATGGTCTACGGTCCTATCCAAATTTCAACCAAGTGAATTAAGAAAACAATAACTAATGCTTAACTAATTCTAACCAATCTAACTTAATGGTTAATGGAAATCTTAACTAAAATAACGAGTTAAAGTCACGTGCATTCTCATGCATTGATTTCCATGAAATCATTTTTCTTGCATAATTGTTATTTGTGAGCTACACTCGCACACCGACACCCACACACTAAGAATTTTTGTCTCACCCCACATCTTTTATCCCGGAAGATGAAGAATCGTATTAGACGCCCGGTGGTGACGACTTCCAAGATGTAGTCTAGTTTCATTATTGTAATTGGAATTTGATAAGACGCTAGATTTTAAATTGTAATGTTTTAGACTACGAACTTATTTGATGTAATAGCGAGCGTAGGATTCGAGGCACGATTATGATGTTTTATGGTGTTTACTTTCGATTCTGCTGCAACCATACTCTGACTTAGTTGTTCCCTTAATTATGCCTAATTGGGATTTTATCGTTATTGTTGATTTATAATGAAGGAATATTAGGTCGGCTTGGTAAACCAGTATAAGTTTGTAATTAGTGTCACGATTTTCGTTTTGGGGCGTGACACATTTTGATCAACACAAAGTATTTGAATGTAAAAGAGATTTTGTTATTTTTTGTAATAAAAAAGAGTCTATCCTATCCAAAAGTGTAGTCGGGAACATTTGCACTTTTTAATTCACGACAATAAATCACTTATTTTAAAATAGAAGTGTTTGTGCTAAGTCCATTTGAGCTTATGGGCACTTTTGTAAATTCAGTTAAGAAAAATAATCAATGTTCACGGCTCAAATATTCAACTAGTTTTTTCTTACTCCTAAAATATACAGTATATATGAGTTCGAAGTAGATTCAAGTTTTAATAAACTTGCTCCACTAAATCTTAATTGTTAATTGGATTCATGTGTACAATACGACTAGCTAAATGGAGTCGAACCGGTTCCAAATTAGAACCGAAATCGTGGTCAATAGTTCTAAAACCAAAATCCGAAACTATATAGGCCATTTGCGGTTCCTCGGTGTCAAAAAACGTGGAACCAAGGTTTTGATTTCAAGATTGAAACCGATGATTTTTAATTTTTTCCCGATAAATATATGCTAGAAGAAATATTAGATGTGTATTATCATGTTTTATATTTGTAATCGAATGAGACACGTCTTAAACCAAATATTATAAGCGAACTACGTGACCTTTGATTCATCCACCCAATGAGGATACATATGCAACTTAATACTATTATTAATATTAATAAGTCCAAATATTTTTCTTTCTTTCATTTTTCTTTTTCCCTTTCTTTTTAGTAACTCGAAATTGATAAATTATTTTTAAGAAAAAATCAAAAATTATCAAAAGAAAAAAGAGCGCTTTCGTTAAATCGAACCGGTTCCATTTGGAACAAAACGCCGGTGTTTTGGAATCAAATCGAGACAACGATTCGGTTCCTTATCCTCATTCTAGAGAATCGAATCGACGACTCTGAACCGTGGACACCCCTAATGTACAATAGTCTAAACTTTTTCAAGTGACTGTTGAATTTCGAACTACTATGACATAATGAATCAACGAGCAAAGATAAGGTACAATATTCTGTAACAACTCATTGCAACAAACTTAAATCATTGCTAAATCATTTTGTATTTTTCCCTCATTTGGAATTGGATGATGGAGTTGAATGTCAATCCTTCCTCCAAAATATTATTTAAAAAAATCATAGATAAATATAGAAATTCTTGTTGAGGTTTAGTTTATTTATAGAAAAATCCTACTGTCTCTTGAACTTACAAACATTCTCTCCAAGTACTACAAATTCCCTGTTTAAGTTTGTTTTTATTTTACAAATACCCTCAATATGTGTAATTATAGAATAAAAACAAATGTCAAAGGCGAGTTATTATAATTTACGAACTTAATAAAATTTTATGTAAATTAAATTAACTTTAACGATAGAATTTGTAAATAGAGTGAGTAAGGTTGCGATTGGATATTTCGTATCCAAGTACATGCTAAGTGTTTATTGTTGAATGGAGACTGGAGAGGTAATGAATAACTTATACTTTATTCCTAAACGGTGAAATTTCTAAAAATACGGCCAAATGAATGAAATTCCTGAAAAAGAATTGTATCACATTGATGGCAAGATATACTTCTTTTGACGACAATTAAATTCTTCCTTGCCTTGTTTTTACAATTATTTTATTGCGTCAAGTCTTTAATTATATGGATGGAAACACACTTTTAACTTTAGGTCAATTGATTTATTCCAGTAAAAGGGTTCAATTATGTAATGATAAACACTAGTTCGGAATTGGATCATTATTCTGGGCTTGTCTCGTTTTTCCAGAATTTATGAATTAGGTTCTTTTAATATTGAAATACTGTTGGAATTGACTAGTTTAGTTCACTAATATTTTGATTTTGCCTTATATGGAATGTGTGTACAGGAGTTGGCACGGGTATATTATTTCCCACATGTTGTAAATATGTTTTAGTAGTTTTTAGTAATTTTCTTAGTATAGGATGTTGGAAATTTTTTGAAGATTTTTTTTTACCTTTTCAATAGTAAAGGGTAAATTTATTTTTGATATTTTCATAGTAAAGGCAAATTTACTTTTGACATTTTCAATAGTAAAGGGAAAATTCTAATAGTAAATGGCAAATTTATTTTTGACTTTTCAATAGTAAATGACAAATTTATTTTTGACCTTTCAATAGTAAAGGGCAAATATTTTGTGGTAAAATGTCATATTTATGCTTATAAATATGACTTGTTTCTCACATTTGAAAAATATAAGAATTTTCATATATCTCCAAAAAGTCTTGCTATTTTATTTTTGGTGATTATTTTCGAAAGATAATTTTCGATTCACGGAATAAGTAATCCTTCTTATCCTGGGAAATAGACGTCCGAATAGGAGATGAATCTGCTTTTACAATTCGAGCTAATTTTTGTTTTGCTTACTTTGCAAATTTTACCGGTTCGTATTTTTCGATTCATATAAACTGTACTAGCAAAAATATACTACTATTTTTCTACAAACTTAATTTTTTTTTAAACTTCTAGTACAGTAGGAAATCAAATTCTGTAAACTATTTATTACCTGCAAACTTTTCAAATTTTTTGGCTAATGTTGCAAATTTTTTGAATTAGTTTACTAATTTGAGTTTGCTGTAATCAACAACAATCTTTATTAGCAATTTAAAAATCTAATTTTCTGCTATTGCCGTGAGTTTTTTAAATAAATAGAAATATATAAAATAAAGGAAAAGGTCCTGATCACAAGCCGATCGGTAAGCAGAGGAAAAACAATATTAAACTTGAGGAAAAAAAAAAAAAAAAAATAACTTAAAAATGCAATTTAAATGAATAACGTCTATTTCTAGAAGATTTTCAAATGGCATAGTTAGTTGTTGTTTTAGCACATGGTCGAGTATCTTCTTGATGGTCTAATGTAGCCTGTGGAATGTCGGCCAAGGATCCACGAGCTACAATTGCCATAGATTTCATAGCTTCTGAAGAATCACATGAGGGAAAGACAAGCGGATTGGTGGAGGGGTCATCTATATTTATCTTTAAAGCTTCCAATTTTTCTTCTTCCTCTTTTTCTTGCTCTTCTTCGTCCTCCATGTCAGACCATCATTTCCGAGCCGCAGCCGCCATGGCTTGAAAAATCTCTGAAGGGTCATTAGAGTTCAACTCGTAGGCTGTCAAAGGTAAGCTCTTGGAGACGTCGGTAATTACTCGTCGTAATTCCTCTTTCCGTACGTTATTTAAGTCAGCTGCATGACCACTTTGATGCTGAGAAGAGTAGTATACCACCCGCAAAGGTGTAGTATGTCACTATTAATATTATCGACCATTGTCAAGGTTCGCTCTTCATTAACCATTGGATTTTTTGAGATTTCCCTATCAACAGTGTCTCCGACCACCATTGCATCTTCAATCCCATCGCCACTTAATGCCTCAAAGAAATTCTTCGTGTTGACTTCTGGATAGATTTTCTAATATCATTAACTCTACCATGTCTTTTTTTTTACTTGCACCCAATTTTCTCAAGCAACAACCTTACTCTTATCCACCGGGAGGACGATCACAACGCAATGATCTACAACGGATCGGACTAACCTCTTTTTTAATTTTTCCCCAGGCTTCGACGCTTCTTTAATATTGGTATTACGACATTGATTGATATTATGCCCAACAATTCGACAATGGACACGAAAATCCAGGAGATTTTCTTATCCGATAGAAATGATGGAACAATGGCCTAGTCATTCAACCATAACAAACTCTTGAATGGGCTTATTTAAATCTAGTTCCGCCTTAATCATCATTTTTGCATATGTTATCTTTGCAAATTGGATTTTATATGTTACCTTACCTTCATGGTCCCGTAGAATTGCTCCATTCCTGTTCCCGACCCTTTTTAACCGACGCATCCGTGTTGAGTTTGATCGAGCCAAAGGGGGTTTCGTCCCATTTTCTTTCCTCGATCGTGGGATTGTGCCTGTTTGGACCCCGCTGCTCCCTTTCTTGATATTCACGGATTATATTGACGCCATATTGAAACAAATCCGAGTTGGGGATTACCTTGCCTTGAAACACCAAACTATTTCTTGAAGACCATAAGCACCACATCGAGTTGCGAAGAGAGATTCAAATAATTGCTACCAATTTTGGATACACAATTGAGCATGTCGACCAAGGTTGTCAGACGTCCTAGCTAAAAATTTGTGATCCAAACGAAGTGGACACACACGCCGAGAAAAAATTGCTCCACTCACGATCTCTAAGGGCGTGTTGGCGGATTCGCTTTCTTCACCACATCTTCGACAAACCGGTCGAGTTGCATATGTCTTTTGAGTAAATAGTAGCGACAGAGTCTTCCTTGGGGCCACTCTCCATATGAAAAATTAAATCTTGGGTGGTGTATTGAGCGCCCAAATCCATTTCCAAAGTGCACTTGCATTTAATCCGATGGGGATGTCTTTGGTCTGCATTCGGTGGGTGATCGATGATGCAATTTTATATCCCGATTTTACCGTATAACGACTTGGGTGTGTGCCAAGCTAGGTGGTCATTGGATCAGTAATTTCGTAGTGGATTGAGTATTTGTTCTGCCTCATTTTTAGGAAAAAGTTGATATATTTTGTTTCCATCCCACAACCCTTCACCCACCAAAATTAAATCACTAACCTTGAGATCCAATAATCCTTCATGTGCTGGAGTTTGTGTTCTGAAATTTGGTTGTTCGGAAGCCATGGGTCCGTCCAAACACGGATATTTGAGCCATTTCCAATGGTCCATCTAAAACCCTGTCGAGAACCTTTTTGCGGCTAGGATGCTTTGTCAAGTGAAGTCAAGGTTATAACCTTTCCTAGCCGTAAAAAGATTCATTCGGTAGTAGCGAGCTTTAAGAGATTGTGCGAGTAGAGAAGTGTCATGAACGGTAAGTCTCCACCCATGTTTTGCTAACATCACGATATTAAACGCCCCAATATCTCAAGTCCCAATCCTCCATCGAGTTTGCTTTGGTACAAAGTTTTTTCCACGAGACCCAAATGAGTTCCGTGTTCATCATTTCTCCGCCCCCCATAGGAAATTGGCGATAAGAGAGTTGATTTTGTCGCACACAGAGTGTGGGTAACAAGAAACAGGACTCATCACATATGTTGGGATTGCTTGGGCCACACTTTTAATAAGTGTTAATTTTCCAAAGAAAAGATAAGGTTTTGATTTCCGATCCTTCAATTTCTTTGCCACACGGTCCACAATAGACCTCAAAAATGGCCTTTTTATTTCTCCCTATTGTTGCCGTAGCCCCAAATAGATTTCATGTTTTTCAACTTTGTTGACTCCTAACTCGTTTGTGAGTGATTTTGCGAGGTTTGGGTGCACACCCTTCCCGAAGTTTATTTCGATTTTTCAAAATTCACAATTTGCCCGATGCTTCACTATAGTCCGAAATGATGCCCTTAATAATATTTATTTCCCCTTCATTTGCTCTCCCAAAAATCAGACTATCATCAGCAAAGAAGAGGTGCGACACCGTAGGTGCACATTTGCAGATTTTAGCACCATGTAAGATTCCACCCAATTCCGCTTTTCAAATAAGTGTTGAAAATGCTTCTGCACAAAAAAGAAATAAGTAGGGGGAGAGCGGGTCTCCTTGACAGAGCCCGTGGGTTGGGTAGAAAACAGGACCAGGTAAACCATTAGTGATAATCGAATATGAAACAAGAGACACACACCTCATAATAAGGAGACAAAGGAGTAGTTAAACCCGATTTTTTCCAAAATATGTTCCAAAAAAATCCATTCTACTCGGTCGTAGCTTTACTCATATCAAACTTTAGTGCAAAAGTCCCTCTTTTTTTTTACCTGTATTGATTTTCATAGCATGAAAGATTTCAAAGGCAAGCAAAGCGTTATCGCTTATAAGACGTCCGGGTGCACGGTAAACGTCAAAGGTGGATGGATGGCGTGTGGTAGGACTTTTTTCAATCTATTAGCAATGACTTTAAGGATGAGTTTGAAAATCACGTTACAAAGACCGATAGGCCTATAATCACTCGGAGATATGGGATCTTTCTTTTTGGGAATTAACACGATATGGGTATTATTAAGAGGGGAGGGATCAATGTTATTATGAAGAATGCCCAAAACCACTAGAACAATATCATGATGAATACACAACTGAATTGTTGGAATAAAAGAGCGGGCATACCATCGGGTCCAGGGGGATTTGGATGGGTGCATTTGTTTTAGTGCCACCACAATTTCTTTTTCTCGTAAATGGTTCACTTTAGTGTCTCATTATGTTCATTCATTATCATAGGATCCATTGCGTCGATAACCTGAGCAAAATTCAAATCACATGTGGGGGATGTGAACAAAGGTTGTTGAAGTGGTTTGTGAGAATAGCCACTATTTCCTCTTCATTGTCCACTATCAAGCCATCGTCTCTTTTGATACATTTGATAGGGTTCTGCGTTTTTCGACCATTGGCCACTCTATGGAAAAAATTTGTGTTTTTATCGCCATCTTTAATCCAGTTAACCCGAGCTCTTTGGTACCACATCATCTCTTCGCGTTTCATAAGGGTGTGATTTTTTTGTTCTAGTACCTTAGAAGCCTCAATATTCTTGTTTGACGGCGGGAGTGACTGGATTTTCTGAAGTTGTTCCCTCGACTTCGCAAGTTGATTTCTAATATTTCCAAAATGGTTGGACTCCCATGTGTGTAGTGAGGCACCCATCTGTTGGATTTTTTTCTTAATGGAATGTGGAGTTTGTTGATGGGATGGGGCGCCCCACTCTTGAATAATGTACGGTGAACAACTTTCATCTTGGAGCCACATTTTCTCGAATTTAAATGGTCGGCGCTTACGTGAAGTTTTCTTGCGGGAACTCCCCGACCAATGTATGAGCATCGGGCAATGATCCAATGATATACGTACTTGGTGTTTGATCCTATAGTCCGGGAAGCGGCACACCCAGCCGATGTTAGCGAAACTTCTATCTAGACATTGTGGATATCATTTGATCCATTTTGGCCATTCGTCCATGTAAATTTGAAACCCGTAAAACCCATGTCATCGAGTCCACAATCCATCATAGTCTCGCGGAAAGCTGCCATTGTTGATTCCTCTTTTTGTCTACCTCCCATTTTTTCATGTTGATCCATGATTTCATTAAAGTCACCGAAACATATCCAGGGGATATCCGCATGGAATTTTAGGTCGTGAAGAAGTTGCCACGTGCAATGTTTCAAGTGGTCTTCGGCCATCCATAAATGCAAGTGATCCGCCAATGGTCTAGGGAGTCCGGTTTCCCAACGGTAGCATCGATAACATGAGGAGATGAATTTGCAATATGAATATCAATGTTATTTTTCCACATAAGGCACAAGCCTTCTCTCTCCCGCCCTTGCTTTTGTCACACCTTCCACGGCATGGTTAAAAAGGAAAACCCATATTATCACACATAATCTTCATATCGATGTATCTAGCTTGGTTTCCATCAGGAAAACCAAGGTGGGATCTTTTTGTCGGATTTCTCGTGTAAGCACTTGAACTGTGCGAGGGTTCCCAAGCCCTCGGCGCTTCTAACTCAAGAAACTCATTGTGGTCGGCGGACCGCACCGCCGATCTCCTCCGCCGTTGGATCATAGGTACAAGAAGCATCACCCGTCTCTGTCATTTTTTGTTTTTATTCTTCTCAGTATTGTGTTGGGGTGATTGTTTGCTTGGGGTGGGTTTGTTTGTTTGTTTTGCGTTTTGCTCGGTGGGTTCTGTTCTTTTTAGCTTGTGTGAGCTTTTTGTTAATTTTCCCGCACCAAGTCGATGTGGTTTGGGAGTGTTGGTGATGTGGCCGTATGTATGGGGTAGGGGTGTGATTTGTATTGTAGTTGTTTGGTTGGGTGACTGTGTTGGGGTGGTGGAGAAAAGTTGGTTGCTTGAGCCTAATTGTGTTGGGGGGGATTTAATAAGCTGAAAGTTGAGGGTGATTGGTTTTGGGATTGATGTTGGTGTGTGTAGGGAGAGTTGGGGGGTGATGAGGGATGGTGGGTGTGTGAATTTGAGAGGTTTGAATATTGTGTAAGAACTTGAAACATGTTAGGTGTGAGAGTGAAGTTTTTGTTAGGCAATTTTTGTGAGATGGTGAGATTTTCGAGTGTGGGGGCGTTAGTGATTTGGGGCTCGTGGATGACGCCGCGATTGGGGTCTGTCTGTGGAGATTTGAGGGATTAACGAGAGATGGGTATGGAATATTTGGTAGGCATTTTTGGGAGGTGGTGATATTTTGTTGGTCTATATTGAAAAGAAATTTGTTTTGCGTTGATGGGTTAGGTTCGGGTTTATAGTTGTCGGTGAGTGCGGGGCGTTTATGCGGCGATGCTTTTAGCCAGGGCCGTATTTTGCTTCCAATGAGTCCGGCGCCTGCGTTGCTATCGTATTCCTCGCACGCTCAAGTGATGGCCAATCATTCCACAACAAAAACAATATATCGGTAAGCCCTCGTATTTAACCGAATCCACATGGATTGCCCTTTAATTCTCGACCGTGATCCCATAAGGAAACGGGTTTCGTAATGTTTATTGCCATTTTGATCCGTGCCGATTTTCCGCAAAGTGATCACGAGAGGAGTCCCACGCCCGGGAAGGAGCCGATTTGTTTTGCTATGAGAGTAAGAGTCTTTTCATTCATACATGCCACGGGGAGATCATATATCCTGTCCAAAAGGGGGCTTCGTTATTGTGATTGTGGAAGGTTGTTCTAATCCTGGATATGGCTTTAATGGCAAACAGAGAGCCTTCAAAGTGCCAAGGCTGATTTTTTAGCACCCACTCGTTCATTTTGTGTTGCGAATTTGAACAAGAATAAATTTTTCTCATTCCCGCGGGAGAATCCTTCTTTCGTTTCCATGATTTTTTCATAACTTCGAGTAGGTAGAATGAATTAAAAGATTTTTTTCGTGCACATTCTTCCCGCTAGACAAAACGATGGTGTCTCTTGTGCTTTTTGTCCGCAGCTTGTCCACCACATCGAGGTCTAAAACGGCTGACTCTGTCTCCGTAAGGTATTCCATAATACATCCACCACTGATAGGATTTTTGCCGGGACTAGCGGCTGACAGTGAAATACCTACAAAAAAGAACAAATAAGAGAAAAAGAAAAAGAGATAAAATCAGTGAGACCCCAAATACAGAAAATAAAGGGAGGCTAAAACACTGACACAAACAAGGGGAAATGTAGTTTGAGACATGGGAGGAAAGGACAAAATAAAAGAAAAAACAGGGGTTATGGTGGGGGGGTGACGGTGGTGTGAGGGAGTAAAGGTTGTAAGTTTTTTGGGTTATGGGTAGAAAGCTGGGGAGTTGTATTCTGACATAAAGAGGAAATGGGAGTATGGGAATCTGACAGTGGGAATGTTTTACGGGCACATGATTCCACGAAAACCACATAAAAGAAAACTGTCAGATGTTGAAGAACTTGTTGTTAGGCTTCACATTGAGGAAGATAACAAAAGTTCTGAAAGAAAGTTGTTCAATCATGTAGTTGAAGCTAATGTTGTGGAGCATGGCCAAAGCTCCAGAGGAAAAAATAAATTTGGGCAAACTGGTAAAGGGTTCAACAATATGGGACCGAAAGGAGGCATTTCCAAGAAGAAATTCAAAGAAAAGTGCTTTAATTGTGGTGGCTGTTAGTTCAAGTGGCTGCGAAAATCTAGAGGGGGGTGAATCTTTCTGATTTGTGCCCTCTTTTTTGAATATGAAGATGATGAAGAAATAGAAGTGCATAAAATAAATCAACACTCAATGATTTATAGAGCTTCAACCCACCTAGGGCCAAATGCACTTCCACCCAGTATGTCCGAGTGGATTTCGAAAAGGAAAAAGTTTATTAATTGAAACCAAAACAATTACAACCTTTACCTTGAAGAGCACCAAACTCTTCTTACAACAATGCCTATGAAGATCACCAAAATCTTCTTCACCTTAAAGAGCACCAAACTCTTCCAACTCAAAGAGTACTAAAATCTTCAATACCTTGCACCTCGAAGAGTACCAAACTCTTCAGCACGAAAAACACCAAGATTTTCAATCAACCACCTCCAATCAACCAAACGTGTTCTTGCCAAAGGAACAATAATAAGGATTTCTTTTTTTGGATGATGTTACAATTACAATCAAGATTACACTTTGTAAGAAATAATACAACTCAAAAGTGCAAGTAAAATCAAGAAGGAAAGCCTAATAATCAAGATGTGAAAGTGATAGACTTAGGTTATTATAACAAGAATGTTGAAAGTGAAAGCTTTGATAATTTGCTGAATATTTCTTGTTGATGTAGAGTAATGTGTTGTGTTTGATCCTTCAAATTCTTCATCTATTTATAGGAGAGCTTCAAGATTTGATCTCCAACATAGGCTTCTTCATCTTCACTTTTGTCTACAAAAGAAGGTTCAAAAGATCTACAAAAATGATTAAGAATGATAAAGTAGATCTATCAATTATTGCTTATCAACAAATATAATTTTGCTTGTCAAAAATCATGGGACGTCGGTCGCTCTCAAATAAGTTCAAAATACAAAAGCCGTTGAAATATATTTTAATACGGGATGTCCGGGTGGACCGGTGGCCCTAGGGGTGCGATCGGTCCCCTAGGGGTCCAACCATCCACCTCGAAACAGAGGGATTTTTGTTGAAAACTCAATATCCCAGGCACCTAAAAACTTTGAAGTATTTTAACAACATTTCGAGACATTGTTTTGGTATAAAACTCATTTATAAGAAAATCATCAAAATCACGATAAAAATATTTATCTAACAAACTCCCATTTTTGATGATTACAAACCAAAATATTTAAGAGAGCGATTTTAAAAACAAAACAATTTTTTCCAAATCAAAATCAACTATCCGTTATAAGCAACACTTCTTAAGATAAAAATTATAAGGATAAGAGCAAAAGTTTTTCAAAGTGAGTTTTACAAGCTCCTTATCAATAAGCATACAAAGATTTAATTAACTTATAAGCTAAAACCTTAGCTCTTTTTTAAATATGACTTAAAACTCAAGAACTTAAAAGCTCCCCTGTCAAAAAATAAGTCATTAGTCATAAGCAACAATTAGTTCAAGAGCAACAATTCATTGTCCTTCCACAACTTATAGCTTTTATCACTGAGTTTTTTCTAGTGAGCTTTTGAGCTTCTCTAGCTCATTTGATCGTACCATTAGCTTATAAGCTTCTCCCCGTTGAAATCATCCAAAAGACCATTAACACAATAAAAACATTATATATAAACATCAAAGTGCGCATGAAACATGCATTGGTCATAAAGAGTGTCATTCCATGAGATTGTAGGTCTAGAATCTTAACATGTGAAAGCAATTAAAGGGAGAAGGTATCATCATGAATATAAAATTGTAATCCACACATAAATACCAATCAATTGGTTCAAGAAGGCATGTAAAAGAGAGTAATGTCATTGAGGCATTTTATCAAACATTTGGCATGCATAGATAGAAAATAAAGATGTATATGCCATTTGTATATGGAATCATGCCCAAAAAATAAACACCAATCCTAATTCTACAAGCATAATCTATCAACATATACAATTCTCATCGCAATTGTACAAGAGATATACAACTATATCATGTTCCAACACATACTCAAGGGTTCACACAATTGAGATTAAAATAGAGAATTAAACTTACCAAAGATGAATAAAGATGGATACAATAGGTGAAATATGCATATAGCGGTCCCCCAAATAAGTAGAAATATCAAAAAACAAAATTTGAGTGAAATGTGTGTGAATTGGGCAAAGGGGTGTTAAGTTTTGAAAGTAAGACCAAAGTTTGGAGAGAAACAATTTTATCTCCTCGGAATGAGCCAGTCAAACCGATCGATCTAGGGGTGCGGCCGGTGCCCAATAGGGTGACCTAGTCGACCCCTAGGGCGAATGGTACCTGTTCGGCTTGTCTAGTTTCTGTGTTTGAGATTTAAAAAATAATTTTTCACCCTTAAGTTTTAAAAAGCACAATATGCAAACATAGACCTTATTCAATATGTATTATGCCTAAACAAGCTCAAATTAGAGTAAAAGACTCGACGGTTAATAGTTTTGTAAAAATATCCGTGAGTTGATCTTGAGACTTTAACAAAGCACGTCTAGTTTTTATTATTTAGAAACACAACCCCTTAGAAAATGATGTCGAACCTCAATATGTTTTGTTCTGGCTATGATGAACCGGATATTTAGAAATATTTATACCAGGACGTGTTATCACAAAAATATGAACATTTTCAAACTTTGGATAAAATAAGCCATAAGATAGAGTGCCTTTCAAATATTGAAGAATTCTTTTAACGGTACTTAAATGAGATTCTTTAGGATTGCTTTGAAATTGAGCACATAGACATACGTCATGAAGAATATCGAGTCTATGAGTAAAAAAATAAGTTGATGAACATACCTCGACATCTTTTTTTAATCGACCAATTTGCCTTCTTCAAATTGGCTAATTTGATGTAGATATTCATTGTCCTTTCTCAAAATATTTCCGCAATATCTTAAAAAAGAGATTCCTTGCACAAGGATTTAGTAGTACCTGGATAATATTGACAATGTTGATATGAATTGGAACTCAATTTTATTCCAACAAGTAGCATATACTATGCTTTGCAAAATTAAAATAAGTTTGATAAAACATGTAATGCCTAATGTGCTTATAGAAGAGCTATGTAAGGTCTCTTTCGAAATTTGAAAATCCGATAGTGTATAGTTGAGACCTCATTTTTAAGAAACATTTTGAAATGAATTTGACAATTAACAAAATATGCACAATAATTACTAATGACTTCAAACAATACAAAATTCAAGAAGAGGGTAAGAGTTACCAATATCACCATTGACAAGGATTGTGTCTTTCCCATTGTTGATTATACCTTCTTATTGAAGAGTGATTTTGTTAATAATGTATTCTCCTTTGATCAAATGGTGCCATCATTTGTTGTCTATTAGACAATCTAAATTTTGTGGTACCCTCAAGTGTTTGGGTCCTTTGGGATTAACATTGAGGCGTTTAGGTCTTCAATAATAATTTGAGCTACTTCTAGCTCGACAAGTATTTTCCGTATGACCACTTTTACCGCAATAGAAACAAGTAATATTTTTGGAAGCATAATGGTTGACATAAGTAAAACATGGTACTTGGTTCTTTTTCATATCATTGATAACATTAAGTTTATAACCAAGTCCTAATTTTAAATGATCGCTACATTGTACATCAAGAATCTTGGTGATTTTGTCCGTACTCAAGTCGAATTTATTCATGTCATTTCTAAGACAATCAATATCCTTGACTAGAGATTCATTTCTTTTTCAAGAGTTTTAACCTTTTCTAGTGTAGTAGTGTGAGCACAAGAAAGTGATTCATATGAAACAAGTAAACCATCCTTTTCATTTTTCAAGGTGTTGAATTCCTTTTTCAAATTTTTGTATTTAAAAAGCATGCTTTGGAATTCATTTTGAAGCTCATCAAAATCTTGAAATTCATTAATAAAAGAGATGGAAGAATTAGAGCATACCTCATTGTCTTCTTCGATGCCCATTAGACATTGCTCTTCTTAATCATCGGATATTGCAAGAAGCTCATCCCACATTTTTGCTTTGGCTTTGGCATTCAAGGCTTTGTGAAAGTGCTTTTTCTTTCTTTGTTGTTCTTCTTTTTTTGGACAATCGGCAACATAGTGTCCGGGTTTTCCATATCTAAAGCAAGACCTGTTTCTTGCTTTTCTTTACTTGTTCTTATTTACAAATTTTACAAATTTTCTAATAAGTTCTTCATCTTCATCTTCCTCTTCAGCTTCTTCATCACTTGAATAATAATTTTTTGATTTTGAGGCAAGACGTTTTGGAGTTGATCCCATATTCGGTTGAGAAGTCGATGCCTTTGAATTACTCCTTTCATTGGTATAAACTTCATAGATGAGAATATTGCCGATAAGCTCATCGAAATTTAGAGTTTCTAAATTTTGAGCTTCCGTAATAGCGGTAACTTTTTCGGACCAAGAGGAGGGAAGAGCATTTAGAACTTTGGTGGTTTTATCCTATTCGAAAATAATTTTCCCAGGTGCAACTAGATGATATACAATGTTGTCAAACCTTTCAACCATTTTGGAAATATTTTCTCCAACATTCATAGTGAAATTTTCGAACTCTTTAACCAACATGGTCTTTCGAGCTTGTTTCACTTTCTTTGTGCCGTCACAGATAACTTCTAATTTTTCCTATACATCATGAGCAGATCAAATTCCTATAATACGATTATACTCCGTAGCGGTAAGAGAACAATGAAGAATGTTAAGAACTTTACCGTTTAGAAAAAATATTTTCTTGTCTTCATCAACGAAGTCCTTGAGGGCTTTAGGAATTTGAGTTCCGTCTTCCTTTTTCTTAATTGGGATGGATACTCCATTTATTACCATGTTCCAAATATCGAATCCACAAACTTGTAAGAAGCATTCCATTCTATCTTTCCAAAATGCATAATTCTTTGGACTCGAAAATAGGCGGCCTATTGAATGAAGCACCTAGGTTGGAAGATATCTCTCATTCGTAGCCATGGATCTTTCCTCTTTACTCTCTATGAGAAACGAGTTTGCCAAAGAGTTTGGCTTTGATACCACTTGTTAGTTGAAGTGGCTACGAAAATCTAGATAGGGGTGAATAGATTTTTCCGACTTTTCGATTTGTGCCCTCTTTTCGAACATCAAGATGATGAAGAAATAGAAGTGCATAAAATAAATCAACACTCAATGATTTATAGAGCTTCAAACTATCTAGGGCCTAATGCTCTACCATCCGGTATGTTCAAGTGGATTTCGAAAAGGAAAAAGTTTATTAATTGAAACCAAAACAATTTCAAACTTTACCTTGAAGAGCACCAAACTTTTCTTACAACAATACCTATGAAGATCACCAAAATCTTCTTCACCTTAAAGAGCACCAAACTCTTCAACACCTCGCATCTCGAAGAGTACCAAACTCTTCAACACAAAAAGCACCAAGCTTTTCAATCAACCACCTCCAATCAACCAAACGCGTTCTAGCCAAAAAACACTAACAATGATTTCTTGTTTTGGATGATGTTATAATTACAATCAAGATTATACTTTGTAAGAAATAATGCAACTGAAAAGTGCAAATGTAATCAAGAAGGTAAGTCTAATAATCAAGATGTGAAAGTGATAGACTTAGGCTATTACAACAAGAATGTTGAAAGTGAAAGGTTTGATAATTTGCTGAATATTTCTTGTTGATGTAGAGTAATGTGTTGTATTTGATCCTTCAAATTCTTCATCTATTTATTGGAGAGCTTCAAGATTGGATCTCCAACATAGGCTCCTCCATCTCCACTTTTGTCTACAAAAGAACGATAAAAAAATCTACAAAAAATGGTTAAGAATGATAAAGTAGATCTATCAGATATTGGCTTATCAATGGATAGAATTTTGTTGTCAAAAATCATAGGGTGACCGGTGGCCCTAGGGGTGCGACCGGTCCCCCTAGGGTCCAACCGCTCCACCTCGAAATAGAGGTATTTTTGTTGAAAACTCAACATCCCAGGCACCGGTCGCCCTCTGCAGGGCGACCGCTCCTACCGTTCTCCCCGTAGTGGGACCGGTCTCCTTCCCTATTTTCAAAGATACAAGTTGTTTTTCGGTTTCGACAAACTTTTAGGTATGGGTTGCCCTATAGGGCGACCGATCGACCTTAATATAGAGAATTTGTCCGATTTTTGTCAAAAATAAAATCCAATAAGTACTTCAAAAACTTAGTAAAAAACATTTAAAATGTTTTGAAGTATTTGGACGACATTTAAGGACATTGTTTTGGTACAAAACTCATCAAAATCACGATAAAAACATTTATCTAACAAAGGTAAGGGTCACAAGGCTTGATCGTAAAAAGCCAAAGAGGAACCGAGTGGCTATCATGATTGATGACATTTCAAAAGAGGTGTCCGATATGAATCTTGTTGTTGTGGTTTCTGTGGTGAATCTGTTGGGTTCAAACCCGAATCAGTGGTGGATTGACACTGGTGCTACCAGGCATGTGTGCTCCAATAATGAGATGTTCAAGACCTTTGAGGTTGTTAAGAATGGTGAGAAATTGTACACGTAGAATTTTGCCTCTTCTAACATCAAAGGTAAAGGTAGAGTAGTTCCAAAATGACGTCCGCAAAGGAGCCGACTCTCAACAATGTGTTGTATATGCCGAAAATCCGAAAACTTAGGGTCATTTTTAATTAAGCATGGGTTTCGTATTGTTTTTGAGTCGATATTGTAACGTTAATGAAAAATAAATCATTTGTTGTATGTAATTGATGGGCTTTTCAAGCTCAGTGTAATTGTGATTAAACCAAAAGGTATAAAATGAAGAACACTTTTGTTTATTTGCTTGAGTCTTCCAATTTATAGCATGGTACACTAGGACATGTTAATTATGATACTCTACGTATATACCAATATTCATTAATTCCAAGCACAAGTGTGAAACTTGTGTTGAGGCAAAATCAACTAGGACATCATTTAAAAATATTGAAAGAAATAATGAACCACTTGATTTAATTCACACTGATGTATGTGATTTAAAATCAACACAAACTCGTGGTGGTAATAAGTACTTCATTACTTATATTGATGATAACACAATGTTTTGTTATGTGTAAGATGAAGCAATAGATAAATTCATTCTCTATAAAAATAATGTTGAGGATCGACTAAATAAGAAAATAAAGGTATTAAGAAGTGATCATGGTAGTGAAGATGAATCACCATTTGCTGAATTTTGTGTTGAACACGAAATTAGACACGAAACAACATCACCTTATTCGCCTCAACAAAATGACATTGCAAAACGAAAAAACCTTACACTAACAAAAATGATGAATAACATGATACTAAGTTAAGTTGCCTCGAACATGTGGGAGAAGCCGTTTTAATGGCTAATTATCTTTTAAATAAGGTGGCCCAAAAGAAAGAAAACAAAAGCCCTAATGAATTGTGGAAAGGAAGAAAGTCTTATATTTACGAGTGTGGGGGTGTCTTACTAAAGTGATTGTACCTACACCAAAGAAGGTGAATGTAGTACCAAAGACTGTTGATTGCATATTTATTAGATATGCACATAACAATAGTGCTTATCGGTTTTATACATTAATCTAAGATTGAAGGTATACACAAGAACATGTTAATTGAATCAAGAAATGTCTCGTTCTTTGAAAATTTATTTCCGTATAGATTAAAAGAAGAAGCAAGCTCTTCAAAATGTATGTATGATTCAATTTAATATGAGCAAGACAATAAAGAAGAAGAAGTGGAACTTAGATGCATCAAATGCTAGGATAGAAAAATCATTTGATCCAGGTTTTCTAACCTACATCCTGAAAAGTGAACCTCAAAGCTACAAAGAAGGTATAAATTCTTTGATGAACCATGTAAGGAAATTTATTTGTTAGATTTTGATGATACCATATAAAACTTAGACTAGGAAGTTGACACCCCATTTTCCTTGTAATTCTATGTTGTAATAGATAGGATAGAAAGAGCCGAGTGAAGTCGGCTAAGTCAAAGAATGCAAGAAGTCAACTGAGAGTAGAGTGAAGACTGCCGTGTGTCACCGTATGGCCAAGAAGGAAGACAAGGACTCGACTGAAGGAGAGCCAATTGAGGAACAACTATGTAAAGTTTGAGGAAGTGTCAGTCAAGTCAATGAAAAAAGGCAAGTCTAACAGTTGAAGTCACAGTTGAGTCATTCTCATGGTTGGAGCAGACTCAAGTCATAAGGGGTAAAGACAACAGTCAAGTCAAGACAACTGACATTGATCCGTTGGAAGGAAGTCAAGGATATTACTCAATATAGTAATATGTCTGAGCTGCCAGGTCTTAAAGTTTTTGGCCTAGAAACATGCAAAAAGAATAAGCCAATGGGAAACACTAAAGCTTGTGTCAGACCCTGTAAAGCTGCAGAGCTATTTAATACGAGGAAGGGTCAACATCACAAGTGCTGCATACCAAGAAAAGACAAGCCAACAAACAAGAAGTGTCATTTGAAAATAGCCTATCTCTTCAATGGGCAAATTTTCAAATGAGCACTATAAAAGGCTGAGGAAGCAATTGAGAAAAGGTTACCTTAACCTAGCACGAACGAATCAAGCATTTATCAAGCAAGTATAACCTGCAATATTCTCAAGCTTATCCAGAATATTCCTCAAGCCTAAAACTCGAAGGAATTCAATCCAACACATGTTGTGAAGGAAAGATTACATCAATCAGTTGAAGAGGAAACATTTAAAGAACAAAAAGGGGTCTACTCTCCAGGTTGAAGGAGTTGTAGAAAGGTTCAAGGTCGAACCAAGGGATTCAAGTTTGTTGGAGGGTTGTGTGAACAAATCCAAAGACTTGTAGGGAGTCAAGCTGAAGCAAGACAACTGTCTTGTGAAGAATCTGAGTCGCAGGAGAAGCCGGTGTGTGATCAAGGTTGTCTCTAGACTTAGAACTACTTTGTAACTTGATCTGTTACCTAGTGGATTTCTCCGGGAGTTGGAGAAGAGTGGATTAGAGGAATTACCCCATCCTCGAACCACTATAAAATTACTTGTGTCATTTTACTTTCAGCATGTACTTTCTTTTTTATATTTTTCATATCTCATTAAGTTAATTTGCTATCCAACTTATTAAATAACAAGTGCTAAAACAAGTGTTAAAAATGAGCTTTAATCAATCAAAGGGTGTTAAGTCTTCCACTTTGTTAAAAACCAAATCAACTAAAGTCAAGTGTTAATCGACACAACCAAGTTATACTATCAACAACTCGAACGAGTCACGTTGAGTGGGTAACCTAGTGAAGATAGCCAACCTAGTCATCCCCAAGGACACAAATGATTTGAGTCAACTCTGTTGAAATTCTTAAAAAAGACTAAAAGTTAAAATTAGGTAAGGTTTATTCAAACCCCTTCTAAACCTTACACCACACCCCTTGGGACCCGTGCAAGTGGTATCATGGCGGTTGGTTCTTTGAGTTTTCTGCACCGGTTCTTGAACTAGATCTCAACATTTTTCAAAAGATTTAACACTTGTGTTTTCAAAGTCTTTCATCTTTAAAAAGCACTAGATCTCAACATTTTTCAAAAGATTTAACACTTGTGTTTTCAAAGTCTTTCATCTTTAAAAAGCAAAGTTATTATCATGGAAAATCTAACTCGTATTCCAATATACACTGGGAAGAGTTTGATGACCGGAAGATTCATATGCGCTCATCTATCCGCTTTACACGATGAAATGTGGCTTGTGATAGAGGATGGGTCTTTGGAAATACTCAAAATCAATATCATAGTAAGAAGAAGCGTTTTGCACGGTGAAGGAGAAGAAGTCTGCGGAGGTTTGACCAACTATGTTTGAAAAACCACGCCGAATGGACAAATGAAAATAGAAAGAGATATAACCTGGACAATGTGGCCAAGGATATACTCTACAAGACATTAGATAAGGCGATGTTCTGCAAAGTCAAGTCATGCAAATCAGCCAAAGAAATCTGGGATAAGCTTACCTTAATTTGTGAAGGATCGGAATAAATTAAGGAGAATAAATTAAATGTTGTTGTTCAAAAATTTTAAAATTTGAAAATGCTTGCGGTGAGAGTCCTGGATCACCGGATGCCGTTCACAGAGATAACAAATGAGCTTTCAGCTCTTGGGAAAGAGTACACTCAGAAGAAGATGTACATGAAGATAATAAGAGCCCTCCCAGATGAATGGGAAATGAAGGTCATGGCCCTGAGACATTCAATGGACCTCTCAAGAACATCTAATCATGAGCTATTCTCAGACCTCAATGCTTATGAGTTTGAGCTGAGAAGGAAAGAGGAAGAGAAAACAGTTGTACCCAAGACAACTGCATTATTAGCCAGTGATGGAAAGAAAGTTGAGCCAAAGGATACCATTAACCAGGAGGAAATTGCCCTCATGTTAAAAAGATTCAACAAGTTCTTCAACAAGAACTATAAAAGAAACAGGGGTGAAACCTCCAGAAGACACTCAGCACCTTCCAAAGCAAAGGAGGACAGGCTGCCCAAGAGAGCTGAACATCAGAGAGCTGACTATCAGAGAGCTGATAATCAGAGAACCGGGAGGGCTGATCAGAGAGCTGAAACCTGTGTTGGAATTGTAGACAACCAGGACACTTTGTTGTTGGCTGTTCCTATCCACCAGTTAACAAATATATAAATAAGGAAGAAAGAAGAGTCTTCAGGGAAAGAAGACAAGAAAAGAAGAAAGCTATGTTCGCTGCTGAGACTGCTGAGCCAGCCAAGTGCAAAGAAGCAACAGACTCAGATAGTAGTGAAACTGACTACTCAAGTGATACAGAGGAAGAGACTTTGATCTGCCTCATGACCAAAGAACAAGATCAAGAAGATGAGGTACATTATAACTCATCTCATTCTGATTCAAGTGATAGTGATTGTGATACACACTTCATTACCCACAGATCTTTATGATTCATTAGGCAAAATGATGAAAGATTTTGAGCACATTAAAACCTCACACACACACACTTCCTCGAATGAGGAAAATAGCCACAAAAGCCAAAACTCACAATGAAAAAGAGTGAGTACTCGAGTCACATAGGCCGATGAGAATACTAAGTCAAGGCCGAAAATGCCAAGATCATAGCGAGTTAGGCTATTGAGAGAAAAAAAAAGATCTTAAAAATGCAATTGCCTC